>JAUMJK010000431.1:1800000-2191933 GCA_033558105.1 Coccyzus lansbergi
ATGAAAAAGACACTTTTGAGTTTTGACCATTAATAAGCCCAGCCTATAGAGCTCAGACGATGATTTTTTACAGTCCTTTCAAGCTCTTTATGGAGAATTTTGATTCAGCCCTTTAGTAATGCTCTTAAATTTTAAGGCATTTTCCTTATGACCTCTGTAATTTCCAAATTGAGGGTGCTAGAATAAAATCACTGCAGTCTCTGTTGCCCTAGTGCACATGACATTTGTTTGATGTTAATGCCCTGTGACCAGATCCCTATCTGAACCTCTGGCTGTCTCCAGCAGTGTTTAGCCTCTCCACCTTGTGCTGGAGAAACCCAGTGTGATTATTGATGCTCTAACCATCTCTGAATCCCCTGGGTACTCTGCAAGGCAAAATCCTGTATCTGGCATTTTTTTTCCTAGGCAGAAGGGCCCCTAGGTCCAGTTTCTTAAACCCGTATCTTCATGCTAGAGTATTTACATGCCTCCAGTCATTTTGTGAGAGCTCATTAACCCCCTCAAAAAGAAAAAAATGTGGTAAAAAAAAACCAAGGCACACTAGAATAGCTGAGATATGTTTTAAGCACAGGAAATGTTATTTTTAAACAGCTCCAGAGGGTTAAATCAACAAAATCCTAAACTCCTCCCTGTAGACCCTGTTCCCATCCCCTTGGAAGCAGGAGGTCTGGACAGCATCCCCAGGTCAGAGCACACATCCTGCTTTCTGAGCTGTGACTCCTCGGACGTGCCCATGGGGTGGCTGTTAGTGGATTGGCCCCTTTTCATCCTTGGTTTCTGGTGTTACAGCTCAGTCCAAGTCATCCCATTCTTTCGTGAGATATCCAATTCTGAAAAAAAACCCCTTCTTTGCTATTTCACATTAGCGCAGTGCAAGAAAACTAGGAGACAAGATCATGAGATAGAGATAATAGCGCAAAGTAACAATCATAATGCAAAATAACAATTACAATGTAAAATAAAGCTTGCAGAGGCTAGGGGGAAACATCAAGGTCTACAAAACAAAGCTAAATCATGGTTATCTGTACTGTATTTCCTAGTAGTGGGAAGTGCTGAGATAACTCTAAAAACCAAAATAATAAAATGTGACCCAGGTCATATCCCTGAATCCTGATGTTGTTGATGAGTGGGAAGCAGAATTGCATCTCTGTCATGCACTCCAAGTCCATTTCTTTGCAACAGGGTAATCAGCAGTTTTGTGGTCATGAATTAAAGGCGAAACAAAGCACGACCATTCTGCAGATGCAAGCAGAACATATTGACACGTACAGGGCACTGTGCTTTACAGTCACTTAACTGCTTTCTGCCCACTGCGGGAAAACATGCAATTTGCTCATTGTTTTGCCCTGTGCTCCATAGCATTAAGAGGAGTGATCATTGATAAAATGGTAATAACTAGAGGAGGGAGTGCAGCTCTGCTTTCTCGCTTCAGCTTGCCAAGGTTTGGGGAGCTGACTAAGCACTGGCCAGGCTGGGAGTGGACAGAGAGCGGATCTGGTCATCATGCATTGAGTGGAAATACCTCAAAGGGGACTGCAATCTGAAACTAGCTCAAGTGGTTTGGCACATAATGTGATAGAGCTTTCACATCAATAGTGACACCCCTGAGGTGCAAAACAAAGGCCATGATTTTGTATGAAATCTTTCTTCCCTCTGGGGAGAAACGGATCTTTCTTCCTTGCTTCTTGCCAGCTACCCAAGTTGTTCAGTAATTGTTTAACTTCATGCTGATGAATGAACGGTAAAACTGAACCAGAGCTGCACGACACAGTTCAAACAGCAAGATAAAAAGGATGGATAATGCATGGATAGCTATGTCTAGAAGTGAAAACTGATAAATGAGAGCTAAGGTTCTAAATGGCAAGAGAGCAACACATGGAATGGATTAAAAAATGAAGTGAAACATAGGAAAGTAGCACTGTGTGGCCTTGGTTGCCACATGTTGCTGATTTTCTGGACATCTGAGGGCAAATTTTTGAGTTTGCCATCCTGCATTGCTGATGGAAGTGTTACCCTTTCTGCTCTGGAGCCAGCCTGGAGGTATGACTTGTTGACCATGCTGCAGCCTTGTCAGAGGTGGGTCAGCCCTTTGAAGTGTGCATGGGTTGCACTTTATGAAGCTGGTGGGACTTACAGGATTCTTCCTAGTATCTTCTATTATTCATCTACTGAAGTTTAATTTTTGCTTATATTTACTGGAAGTTCTTGCTAGTTTTGGTCTGGATTGATTTTCTTCTTAATGGAGAGGGCTAAAGGAATTTAGCTCCTGTGTGAGAGGGAGAACTCTCCGCAGGGCACAGGTCTCTGGTGGGTTCAGGACACCCTCTATAACAGAAACTTTCCTGTTTGAAAATTAATGGGCTTAAAACACTGAAAAGCATATTAATGTCCTGCTCTCCGTATTTCTGAACCCGGTAGCAGCAAAAGGTGAGAACCCGTTGGCTTGTAGCTGTGATGAGCAACATGAGGCATTAGCTCTTTTCATCTTGCAGAGAAGCAAACTGGGTATTTTTTGTGATCATTTGGACCCAGATGGAGCTGTGGTTGTCCATGCAGCAAAGCAACCTCTTCTGTAGGCAGGACCGTGGATGTCAGTGTAGTGTCTGTTTGGGCATGGAATGATTCAAAATAGCCTGTGACAAGAAGTAGTTCAGAGACAGGAGGAGAGTTTTGCACTGTATCATGTTTCCTTGAGTCACACACTTAGAGTTTAAAGACTAGAGAGGAGTGTTAGATCATACCCCTTATACCACAAGTAGTTTAACCTCACCCATCCATCCCTGTGTGAAGCAGGAAACCTGTATTTGGCTTGAATATGTCTTCCAGGAAGGCATCCAGTCTGGATTTAAAGATACCAGGAGACAGATGATCCATCATTTCATTGGGTAGTTCATTGCAAAGGTTAATCCTCCTCACTCTGAAAATGCGCTGCCTTATTTTTCTTCTGAAATTGTCTGGCGTCAGTCCCTACCCGGTTATTCTTGTTGTCTTCCCTTGTTATTAAATAGCCTTTATGTTCTTGGTATTTTCTCCCCAGAGTTTATTCTGCCCTATAGTCCAAGCTTTTCTAAATCTTCTTCAAAAGAACACGCTCTGTAAGCGTGTGCCAAGCAAGCATTCTCCCAGAACTCAGGTCACCGTGCCCTCCTTTTTGGTAAAACAACTCCTGCCTGGCTACATCCTCCAGAAGTTAAACATCAGTGTGGGACACGGCAGTGCTGCACCATTCTCCTTGCTCTTGAATCCCAGGAAAGGCTGTGCCCTCCTAGCAATTCACCTTGGGACCAGCCCCTTTGTGCCATGGCATCCCTCTGGAGGTATTTGACATCCAGTCCCTCCCTGTTCCCACCTCTCTGTATCGGATTTGACTATGGGAAAATTTATTTTACCACACCAAAGCAAGCAATATAGGCGACTCTTCCCCTATCTACCATGCTGTGAATTCTCAGTTTGCACCCAAATGTTATCAGTGATATTTTTTTTACCTATAGTCAGAAGTTTCTAATCAGCTTCCTCAAAGTTTTTTTAATCAGCGGTAAAACTATATGCTGTGTGTGTTTAGAAATTATTTTTAATAACAGGTAAGAACTTGGAAAAGTTGAGCCAAGGGAGTTCTTTGTATTTTTTCTTTTAGTATAGTCTTTAGTTTGGCAGTCTTGTCTCTATCCACTCCATAGGCTCTTGCTTGGAGAGCAGCTCCACCCCAACCGGGGGTTGGTTCTGAGGTTACGAAAATTTACTCACTGATTCGCTCTATGCACTGTAGCTTTTGTGAAATGTATTCATTTAGAAGTTTAATTACTGGAGATTAAATATATGACAGTGGAGATAGACTGGAACATAATACTGACGCTCAGCCAACCTTGAACCTGCATATTTGACTTGCTCAGCAAAACCCCCTCAGATTTGTAGAACTACTGAATTTACCTACCTACATTTTCAGGTTGATGTTTGTGGGAGCTGACTTTTTCTTCTGTGATTTATGTGATGTTGGATGATTATGTTAAAAGTACTTAACTGCACTTCTCTTTTTCCTGGACTTGAAAAAGTGCCCAGCTGTGGATTAAAGAAAGCTAACACTATATACACAGCAGCCCTACATACAACTTCTTTGCAAGATGCTGTTCTAGTTTTATTTTGCTAACAAGGGCATAACATAAATGGGTCGAAGCCCACTTTCAGCCTTAATGTGTCATAAAAAATTGAGACAGTTGATGGAGAAGGGCAGAAATATTTAATTTTTAACAAACAAACAAAACAAAACAAAAAAAAAGAGAAAAAATCTAGAACGAAAGAAATCCCAGAAGTGGAGGTTGAAAAATGTCAGAAAAAAAGATTTCAAACTAACTTCCTAATAAGCTCAAGAAATGACCCATACTGATCATGAGGAAGCAATCCATTACAACCCAGGCAGTCCTTATTTTCACCAGGCTGACTGTGGTTCCATTTCACCCATCTGCTTGCTTCACTGCTTGTTTGCTCTGAGAACAGCTCACGTCCCAGCCACAGGCTAGGTGCCACCTGGGAACATTTTACACATGTCCATACATCCCCCTGGGATCTGCATTCAGCGTGTGAGTGGGTTTGCAGTCCTGCCTCTGGAGAAGAGGCTGGGAAGAGTGGTCATGGCCAGCCCTGCTCACATAGGGCACAGAAAGGGTGAGATAGCTCTGTGGCTCTGTGCATTTCTTGCGTCTGATAGGGCTGGAAAGGCTCCAAAGGCACATTTGGAAACACCTCCGTCTTATGATCATGGGGTGACACTGAAGTGCTACCTTGTTCATTCACTAGAAAAGACCAGCTGTGTCTAGACTGCTCCCTACAGACTCCAATCTAAGCTGAACCCAATTACTGAGATGTTTCACCTGCCCAGTGTACTGCAGCACCTAATGAGCCTTACTTACCTGTGGTGGAGCATCAGGAGCACAATCTGGCCTTATCAAGCAGCTCTTCAAAAGCACCAATGCTTCAATCTCTACTGTTTGCTGGCTGAGGAGGCTCCATGGACTCAGTATGGGCTACAGAGATCCAGTCCTCTCTACGTATGTGTCCTGCAGGGAGCCCAGCAGGTAGGTGGAAACCTTTGCACACCGGTACAGTCACTCGTGAGGAAGAAGAGGAAGAGGGCAAGCTGAATGTTTCCCCATCATCAGGATATGGAGAGGAACAGGTGGTTTGTCATCACCCTTTTGGACTGAGGGTGGGTGTATTTGCTGCTCCTGGACACACATCAGTGCTTTTCTACTGACACCACTTGGGAGCAAACAGTAAGCCAGTAGGAGGTTTGTAGAGTGCATTTAATTGCTCCTCTATTGCCCAGTATGATTTTAGCTGCTTGTCTCTTTGCCATTCCTCTTTTCCTAGTTTGTCTGAAAATAAGGGTAAGGGTAGGTGCAGGCACATATTGCTATATCCCCACTGATTTGATTAGCCCACATGGATTTAAATCAATACAGGCTTTCTTTAAAAAAGAAAATAAAGAAAAAGAAAAGCCGCAAAGGATTTAGCAAGTTATGCAAGGTGATGTGTTCTAACACAGACCAGTGCTGACATCAAACTGCATGAGAATTAGAATGTACTGACAGGGCCCTCTTCTTAAAACAGGTTCTTGTGCCATTTCCATGGTGACACAGATGTTCCTCGTGCTCTGCATGTGTGCTTGTGTGTTATGTGCCCCTTGAATGCTGATGCGTGATTTTGGGGGGTCTTAATTGGAAAATCCTGAGTTCTTTCAACATTTTCCAGTAGTCAAGCTAACATCTAATTTTGAGAAATGTGAAATCAACTGCTGTCTTCCTGGATGCTGCAGCACATCTCTCTGAGACACAGTCCTTGAGACAGCAATATATCACAGTTATAATTTTGCAAGGAAAAACAACAGCAACATCCTCATGCATCAGGGAGAGCTCTTTCATGTGGTGAGGTCAGCACCAACCTCACCGCTCCATAGGAGATTTCCCATCAGTTACTAAGTGCCAAATATGTGAAAATATGCTGGAATTTTGCCCTGTCCATCTCCCTGCACCCAGGGGCAGAGCTGGGTGGCCAGGAGAGGCTCCAGCCCCTGGCTGAAGTGGGAAGGCACACAGCATCTCCTCAGCAAGCTGAGCTCTGACTGCAGATGTGACTTCTATGGTTATTTCTAAGGCATTTTGGCTTCTTGCTGTAGGTTTTGGCGCATCCTGCCCCTGAGGCTCTAGGACGCTTCTTGTTTCAGCACAGATTGATGGATTGAGCTATCTTGTGACATTTGTTTGCCGGAGTGGCCCCTGCTTGCACACAGAGGCTGTGCAAAGCCTGTAGGATCACACCTCCAATCTTCAAGGCTAGGAAGAGCCTGAACTTGAGGCATACAAAGAACAGCTGAAAAGAATTGCTTTCAAACGGCTCTGATGAAGGCTGGCCCATAGAAGCCATTTGATCTGTGAAAATAACTTTCCTAGGAATTGTGCTCAAACGTGATGAACCATAATGCTTCTTTCTAAAGTTCCATAGTCTTTATGCTACCATGTGCTGAGCCGATTTTCACAATTCTCATTGGTGTGCCAAGGAAAACTTCCTCCACAAACACAGTTCCTGCATCTGTGCAGTAGTCGGTTTTCAAAGTTAAACATCCCTGCTGTTTCACGTTTTTTTGGATGCCGGCAGTGATTAGACATTACCATGGGCTAATTGCTCGTATAACTTCAGTTCTTACCTTGCAGCCTCCTTGTTATTTACAGCTGCAACAACAGGAACAAACCCCAAGCTCTCAGCAAATACAAATTAGTCAAAACCAAAACACAACTGCTTTTTCTTATGTTTTGTTTGCAGCTGTTTATCTCAAAACTGGAGAACTACTTACATTCACTGCATTTGAACCTTATAAACAGACATTACCCTGGTCTGAGGCGACATGTATTCAACATCAGCCCAGAGTTCAGCAAAGGCACCTTCTCTGCTCAGAGGGAAATACTCACATTTATGATTAATACTCTGGATCTCAAG
The DNA here is from genome assembly GCA_033558105.1 of Coccyzus lansbergi. NCBI lineage: Eukaryota > Metazoa > Chordata > Aves > Cuculiformes > Coccyzidae > Coccyzus > Coccyzus lansbergi. Next base: position 1,806,988 of record JAUMJK010000431.1, read on the forward strand.
GATTTTCTATTAATGCAAGGGATGCTGGCAGTCTGGTTAAAGGATTTGTGTTTTTTCATGGTTTTGATACTGTTGTTCAAATCAGATTCATGCAGACAGGATGTACTCCTGCTGTAATTACTGCATGTACACCTAGGAATCGAGAGACAGAATTGCAAACCCATCAGGGGGAGCAGCTGGATTTTGAAGCCCATTATGCTGCGAGCGCCGCTTCTCAGCTCCTAACTGGGACATGGAAACCATGGTCTGGAAATTTTATGTACAGTTCTTTTTCCTGAATAGTATGTGCAGTGTTTAAAAAAAAAAAAAAAAACAGGCCAAAAAGGTGTGTGGACCCATTCCCAGAATGATGCCTCTTTGGGGCAGCATTGCTCAAGGGTTAATATCTTTCTCTTTCAATTGGATTTCTGTATTAACCCAGCTGCCTGTCCTTAGGACAGAGGCATTTGGAAGGCAGAATGTGTAACCTCCTTTTAGCAGAGCAGCTGGAGCTGGTAGTACGTGTGCTTCTAGCCTTTCCTGGCTTCAAACAGCTCTCCTGGCTCAGGCGTTGCCACCCAAAAGAGCAAGGAATCACCTTGCCGCCTGTTGCAAATTTTGGCGTGCACTTATTGGATTCAGATGCTGGAACATGTGCTAATCCTGGAGAGCCTACATCATGCCTGCGGATGTTTGCTAATCCTAAATTTCAGAGCCTCCTCGGTCTCGCCGCAACATCAAAGCTCCGCAGAGCATTGCGGCACAGATGAGGAAATTACAACAGGGCAGTACATGGCAGGTAATGGATTGGGGTCTTTTGGAGGAGTGAATGTTTGGATCAGGAAAATGACAGGTAATTATGAACAGTATGGGACTTGAGATGGTTCCAGGCTTAATTTATATCTAGCTGCTTATTCACTTGTCAGCATTTCCTCTGCCCTTTCTGCTGCATCCCTTCTGGGCAGAAACAGGAGAGGTCAAGCAGCTCCCCTGGGGCAAGGAGGACCTGCTGCCCACCTTCTCCTCTCCCTCCCATCATGGGTCTGGTCCAGGTGCTGCTGGGCTCAGACTCTGATGACTCTGGAGGCTGGCTGCTCTGCTGTTAGCAACTCTTCATCTTGCCTGTTACAAAAACATGGGAAATCAGCCCTTTTGCCCTGTTTTATGGGGACAAATCCCCAACCAAAGCTGTGCAGGTGAGCTCAGACACACACACATGCACACACACACTTGCTCGCACAAATGCTAGCGAATTCCAGAACAAAACTAGGGACAAGTAACCAAATCTGAAGCCAGCCTAGGAAGCTTTTTTCAAAGCACTTAGTTGAGCAATTTTAAAAGATGTTTAAATAGCCTGGATTAGCTTCAGTTCCTGATTCTAGTGATGGCCTTGAAACAAAACACTAATCTGCTATTTACTGGTCACAGACAAAGTAAGCGCAGCCTGGGTAAGCTAGGAAGTGGATGATTAGACAGCACACAGGAGGACTATAACTTGGCCTTTCTCTCATCATGCGTAACCAGAACCAATAATGTGCTACTTACAAAGCAGTGTGAGCTGTTGATGTGTTGGTGACAGCAGAGTGGGTCTGTAGCGAGGGCTTTCCATGCCTTCTGGCTCAGTGAATGTAGGTGTCCACTGGTTGGGCCATTCAGAGGGACAAAAATGCTCACAGGCAGAAGGTCACACACATAATGTGCAACTCCACGGTGGCTAATGAGGCCAGAGTAGTCTCCATGCTGTTGGGGTTAATGCATAATGTGATATTTCTTGCTGCATTTTCCATGCAGCCTGACTTCTAAGAAATAGCCTGACTCCTTTCTACCTGATTATCTCCTCTTGTCTAGAGCCACCCCTGCTCCCACCTCTCTAAAACTGCTTACTTTTTCGTGACGCTTAAAAATCAACAGTCTCCAAAGCAGTGTCATTGCTATACAAAAGCCAAGTTTCTCACATTTATTCCTGAGATGTTACACAAGTACTACAAATGCTATGGAGAAGGCTAAGACTAAGGAATTCCCATGGGAATTCTTTTCCCAAGGGAATTCTGTGGCTCTACAAAGATTTAGGATTTGCTCTGTAGTCCAGGTGCATTTTGACTTGAGTTTTGGCTGTGTTAGTCACACAGGAGACAGGGTAACATATTTCATTGGAGCTGCTGGGAGTAGTCTGGGCCAGGAAATGAGAAAATGTGGCCATCTCTCACGTCCATTTTCATTGCTTTCCTCTCTTCACACTCCAGTCTCCCCTAACATGTCAGGAGGCACTCGAGCTCAGGGAGACCATTAGTATATGTGCTGTTCTCTCTCTGGGGACTGGGTAATACCTCACTACTGATATTAGCAAGTAAATTTATTTCCTTAGCAAATAATGGCAAGACTCATGCTGTGGTACTGGTGGCTCTAAAGTTTTAACCAGTAGGTCACTACATTATCTGCACCCCACAGCATCAGCTAGTCTGTTTATCGCTTTTCTTCCTCTCTCTCTTTTTATCATGAGCAAGAAGTAAGAAACTGTCCTTTCCCCTACTTAACTCATTAGGACTTTAATAACTGAAAGCACATTTTTGGCAATTAAAGTTGGCAGTCATCAGGTTTTGGATTTTTTTTTTTAAACAAGTCTGAACCTCTGCAGCAGCCTCAACAAAAAAAGACCTTTCTCTCCCCACACACCTTTTTTTACACTGTTGTGTAATGTTCTCGAGTGGAACAACTAAGTTTCTATACAGTTGGCAAAATTAAGGAGTTTACAGTTTTTCCAGCTGTTTTCTGTGATGCAACATAAACATTAAGAGCATAGCCTGTCTTGGAAATGCTCTGTGCAAGCTGCACTCTTGAATTCCAGCATGATAAGGTTAGGTTATGCTGTCTGCTGCTGCTTGTTGTTCTTCTCAAATTTCTGAGTTGGCAAAAGCAACGAGGAGAGAGCATGCAGATAGCTTACCATCACCCGTTTTCATTACTTCCCCATGCCAGGAAGAATGCAATAAAATTGATGTAGGGACATGGGGAGTTACCGAGGAAGTTTTTGCGGTTTCTGGAGGAGAAACACTGAGCTTGCATTGTGGAAAAAAAGCACTCTTGTGGTGTTTCCAGAAATAAAAACTTGCTGAATAGGGGAGCTTTCATGCCTTTGTGTAAGGTGAGCTGTGCAAAGCAGGATCCTATCCATCAGCACAGCTGTCACAAGTTGCTTGGATTGGCACTTGTTGTGAAATGCTCCATGGATGGATGTAGCTATAGGTGTTCTGCCCGTGCTCAGATTAGACATCAGGCAACTCTGATCTCAAGAGGCTAGTTTTTACTCATCTCCATAAATTGCTCCTTGCAGAAGGCACAAAGCATATGATTAACTCCCCATCATGTTAAACTGGAATGGATGGGGAGCTGGAAGCAGGTATAGGATGAGAAGGGTGGAAGGAGGCTGTGTACTGTCACAGTTAGTTTGATGCTGCTGTTTCTCTGGCCTGAGAGCCATGCTGGAGTACCTATCAGTAGATCTAAGAGCTGGGGGTAGGAGCTGAGCTGGAGCAAGTACCATGGTATGGTGTCAAAATATTGTCCTGAAAGAGACCCAAATGGCAACTAAGCCCCAGATTTAGGTGGTTGGCATGTAGCTTGGGTATCTGACCTAATATCTGATCTGATACTGAGGCAGTGCTCTCTATGTGGGAGTGAGCTAGTGGAGAGCATAATCTGTCATGTCTGCAAGTGCTACGATTGCACATGCCAATGAAGTGTGAATGTAGCCAAGGACTTGAGCTGAAACATCCTCTGAAAATGGATAAACCCTTCTAGAGCTCAGAATCCTTTTTTGAGCATATTGCTGAGGGGAAAAACAATCAACAAAGTGAGTATGCTTTCTGTTGTAGGGCTGAGCTTTCCAAAACAACCATGGCCTTTTATCAAAGCCAAGGCAAAACCATAGAGGTTTTGTACTGCCTCAGCTCCCATGGAAATCCACAAGCCCAAGATGTTTTTACAGGTCTAGACATCGCATACCTGCAGACACAGCAGCTGAAAAGGTACATTTCTTGTGATCACTATTATTTTATTGTTGAACTTAAAGTGGAAAATCAAGTGCAAGAGGTAAGTGCTGCTAGCATCTGATTCCACTTCTCAATTATGTTTTACCTGTCCATGATCTCCTCAGCTGGTGAGAAATGACAGGGTCTGATGCTGGTTTTGTGTCGAGGGAAATAATCTGAATCTGAACACAGCCTTCCAAAGAGATTTTTAGTGAATTACGAAGATTTTCCCGTCCACTGACATGCAACAAGCCCTCTCCTGCCTCCCCCACGCCTGTCTCTTTCTATGGCTGCAAAGTCTGGTCATGCCCTGCTCCACGGAGAAGAAGCCAGGCATGTCTGAAATGTTTATCGCTGTTGTTGCCAAGATACAGAAGGAGGCTCATCAGGTCTGTGTGCCAAGCTTTTAGCTACTGAAATTGTACCAAGTCAGGGGCCGCAAATGTGCAGACTGACAGGTCCCTTGCTAATGAAGGCAACAGGCAGCATCTTCTGAGCAATTCCAAGCCATTTGTGTAGGCAGGCTGAACGAGAAGACAAAATCATCTGATATCAATGGTAGGTAACTGTGCAGCTGACAATAGAGCAATAGCTCCTGTCCTTTCTATCTAGTTGGAATACCAACACTGATCAAAGTTCTCAAGTGCATTGAAGAGGAGGATTCAGCAGTGATGTTTTTAGCAGTCCTTCCCTTTGAAATCTCCAGTTCTTGTAGAATCAAAATCTCATGGTAAAAGAAAATAATATGAAGAGCAGGAAGAGAAAAAGGCTTCTGGTGCCCAAAGATTTTCTAGATTTCAGATTTTTCTGCCGCTCAAGGCAGCAGAAAACCAAAAAGGTTCTGCAGGAAAAAAAAGGTTGGAAAAGGCCTATTCAGGAAGGATCTTGCCTGAGGGCAAGATCAGTCATGTGGTCTTTGGGAGATGCAGCTTGCTTTGAGTCACCATGCAGGCTTTTGAGTTTGATGCTCTCATGTTCCTGATGAGCTGCCCAAGAAGTAGGCAATTCTTCCAGCAAGTCTCTTTTGGTCTTTTCTGAGAAATACTGGCCAGGGGCTGAGAAATCTTTCCTGATGAAAGTTTCATCAGCATCAATACGTTCTCACAAAGTCTTTTGATGAGCTGACCTCTTTCAGTGTAGACATCTCAGTGGTAGAGTCACAGTCTCTTCTAAATACAATACTCTAACAGGCTTAACATCAGTCTAAACACCAGCTTTGGTGAAAGATGTTCAAACAAATATCCTAATATGGTCTCTCAGACTTTAATGGTGGTTTCATGGTGTCATTCTGTAAAACAATACAGCAGTTTCCTGTTAGACTGCTCAGGCTTCCCATCACAGGCTACCGAATGAAGTTTGGTCTGCATTGAAGTTTGTAGCTAATCAAGAGATGTCAGGACAAAAATCCTCTTACTGCTTTAATATCCTTATTCGCTGTAGTCTCATATGCCTGTACCATACACAGCACATCAAGTAAATTTATTTTGCTTGATAACAGCTATATAGGGGAAACTTCCCTGCTGGCAAGTTTCTTGGAGAAATTCCCACAGCTCTTTCAGAAACACGTAACTATAGGTATTTTGTCATCGAATACTTTCAAATAGGTTGAAATAGCACTGTAAGAACCAGTATAATGTTTATAATACTGTTCACCAGAATAGTGTCGATAACATGCCACTTTATTGCTGTTATGCCCATAACTTCAAGCTTCTTAAAGTGTTCACGCTTGCCTAAACCCCCTGGCTTCTCTTTTTCAATATATAATTTTTAATCTTCATGGTTGGATTCCTCTTAGGTTTAAACATGTTTTTCAAGGCTATATATCCAAAAAGCTAAACAGAAAAAAACCTTGATAAGTCTTGTTCATTCTCTAGATATATTTTTTTTTTTATAAAATCAGTTGATTCTAAATGTCTGGTTGATGTGAAAGACTAATAGTGATCAAGGTTGAATTCTTCAATGCAAAAGAAACATGTGCAACGTTAAAAGCCATATTATTTAAAATTAAACTCAATGTTATTACCATAGACAATAGAAAGAGAAGCATTATAGCAAGTATAATTCAACCAAGAAAATTCCAAGCTACTGGAAATCTCCCATTTAATTGCTGTACGAGTTGATAATTGAATGATTAATACGGAAAGGGTAGAGCATTAGACAGGGAGTGCCGAAAAAGTCTTTAGGCTAAAAAAGCAGCTCATAATTTTGAGCACATTCTTCAGGGACAATGTATGGGCACCTAAGAACGGAAAACCTTGCTCAGTGATGCTTTGAATAAGCGTGGGCAGAGGAAATAGGAATTGCCAATGCTCGGATATTCTTAGGAGCAATTAATGTTACCATCACTGGTATGCCTCGCCCTGGGACCGTGAGCAAGGGACCTGCCCCGCGGGGGACAATGCCAAACCTCTGTGTGGGTGGGAGCAGGGTCATGCCCTAGCAGAGCAAATTTTGCCCATTGAACTGTTCCTTTTTCCTTTCTAAATCATTGTTTGTTAATATCTCCCTCCTGCAGTGGCCCCTGGACTTAGGTTCAGATGGTGGAGGGTGGGTTTGCAAGTAGATTCCTTTACTATGCAGAACATGGGGCTTCTCTGCTGTCACTGTTGTAAAGTCCTGCACAATCTGGTACAGTCCTCTGCTCACCATAAGTCTGGTATCTCCTTCCATTGAAGAGTAGCTGAGCCTTGAGCCCATTTGTTAGCTTTGGCAAACTCTATTTCTTTAATCTTCCAGTAAGTCTTTTTCCTCCCTCCAAATGACTCTGGATCCTTTACTAGGAGGATGTTGTAAATCACTCTGGAAGCTGGAGGGAAGGAAGTTCAGACATTCATCCAACTTCTCAGCGTGTATCTGAAATACATCTTTTGCTCCAACTGATATCAAGGATGCTTTCACTAATTTCACTCTGTGTTTTTAGGAAATGGACATTAATTAATAGCTTCCTTAATACTGGCTTTTTCCTCCTTCTAGCTGGTGCACGTGCTCCTCAATTCTCTATAAACTGTGGCAACTTGGAGTTGACTGTAACTACATGGACACCTGTAGAAACTTGGCCTTGGATCTACTCATGGCCTCTTGGCAGGCCTTCTCCACTTTATCTGGGATGAAACCAGCAGTAACTGACTTTCAGGAAAGGACTAGTAATTTCCCTTTCCATGCTGAGTGCCAGAATCTGACAGGATACAAATGCCTGTGCGGGAAGAAAAGCAAGGCTTAAACTGGTCTGTCAACTGGAGCTGCACTGTGAGACAGACATGCAGGGTGGGATGATTCTTCTTCTTTAGTTCCTGATGAAGCTGTACTTAAAATTTTGCCATATTCTTTGCTTAGAGCATTGTATTCTCAGGCTCCATTTGCTCCAAAAATGGAACACGGGACAGCGGCTCCAGCAGCAGCCCTAACACCCTGGGACCCAAGGCAGGATCATCCTTTGGTGCTGCCTCCAGGGGAAAGGTGGAGCTGGTACCGTCTCATGCCAGCAAGAGCTGATCAGGCCCCTTGGCTGCAAAATGTTCTTCAGTGTCTGCTCTAGCTGCAGCTGGTGGTGACAAGCAGCTCCCTGGCTGTGCATTAAACCCAGCACCCCTCTCTTTGCTATTAAGTGTATTCATCTGGGCAGAGTAAATTACCGCTGGACATCTGTAAAACACATTTATGTGTCTAGAAGGTTTCTGTAGACAAAGATGGTTAGCTGTAGCTACCCTCCCAATTTAGCCCCAGGGTATGTTTCTGCTGTGGATGTCTCCAGTGAGGAACAGCATTCCAGACTTAACAAAAGGCAAGAGAAGCATTTTTGGTCTGTGTTATCCATTAGCTGCTGGAAGCTTGTGCCAAACAAATTCTTATTGTTACGGTTGATTTGTGTGTAGATATCAACAGATATACCTCTGAGAGCAAGGGAATTCTCTATATAGGAACTTGTCTCCAATGGTTCACATTTTTATGGCTTTCCATGCAGTGCACTGGGTATTGCACATTATTAATACATATGCTATCTGATCGCTAAAACCCAGGGGGATACATTTGCTTCTTCTCATTCCTCAGACTTGCAAAAGTGCATTCATATGTTCCAATTTTTGCATGGTTACTGTCTTTATTGACTTCATTAGGCTGCTGACAACATTGTGTTAGACTTATATGGGTTTTGGAAGGATCAGCACCTTATTCTGACTTTTTTAAAAAGAAAAAAAAAAAACTATCATAACTTTGGGACAGAGGAAATTCTTTTGTTCTGTCCCTACAGTGCTTAGTTGTGGATTCCTCCTGTACCTGTGTGCTGCAGCGATTTAAGGAACAACTACAATATAGCTGCATCTGAAGGCAATAGAGCACCCAGGGACACACTCTACCCTCCTGCACAATGATATAGGTCAAGAGCTCTTTTAGATGAGTGACACTCCTCACTGCAGAGGAGTCCCACACATGGTTACACCAAAACGCATACACTGAAATATTTCATAGAATCATAGACTCACTAGGTTGGAAAGGCCCCACTGGATCATTGAGTCCAACCTAAATAACCATTGACCAATTTCACTAGTTTCTCATAGTGCAAGTATTTTATTTTCTCATTTGTAAAGCTAATTCAAAGAAAACAAAGCACAAAACCCTTTTCTATTGGTGAGGGCCTCTAAAACTGGGAACCTAAATTACCTTCTTGCAACAGCTAATACTTGTCAAAATAAAAATAGTCTACTGAGTCCATTTGCTGGAATTATTTATGCCTTGCTCTCAGTCTGTATGTGTAGTATATTGCTATCGGAGAACTCATTTAAAGCTGGGCGTGAAGCCATTGTGTATAGTAGAATGTATGAGTGAGGGAAATCCAACGTTATTATTTTCCAGGCTCTACTTTTTTTTTAAATCTGAGACATTCTGCAATCTGGTTATTCCAAAGAGGGCCAGGAAAAAGGAAATTTCTCAAGAAGTATTTTTATGAACAATGAAGATGAATCGCCTCTTTCAGAGCTGAGTTAGCAGTAGTCAAAAAAGACGTAATTTCTGAGCAGGGAAGGAACTTGGTGTAACCCTTGTTCTGCGTGCTGACCATAAGCTGCACCCGCAGAGTGTTTGTTTAAAAGCTTAGTTCCCCCAATACCTAGGGGAATCCTGGTGAAAAGGAGCACTAATGACATCTGAAATTACAAACATGCTATTAAAAGCAAGCCTGCTCTTTAAAGTTGTCAGTGCATGAATCTTTTGCGATTAGAGGAAGAAAAGCTACAGATAACAAGATAAAGATATCTACCAGAGCTGACTCGCAATACGTGCACAAAGAAGAAATGGGAACTGTGCTACAAACAACTTTTACTTCTGTTCTGCCCACCCTCCACAGATGTAGTTAAACCACTGAAGGGTCAAGGAAAACCTGTGCTTGCTTCTGGACACCCAACTGGGTTTGAATTTGCTGCCCATGAGTGCCAAATGCAAACAGTGCTCTGAAAGCAGCTTCCAGAGATATCCTAGACAGCAAGCTTTGTTTGATCCTAGCACTGTGGTGCTCCAAGGCTCCAGGGAGAGGCTGAGTGAGGACTATGGGAGAGGTGGTCATCACTACAGGAGGATTTCTGCATTTCCTAGTCTTTGCACTCACTACTCAGTTACTGTTGTGGGACAGCTATTTGATGGACACATTATCTTTTACAACTGGGCAAAGGGGCCCCTCTCCTGGAAGAGATCTCCTGGGGAGGTATTTCATCTGCCATCCAATCCCTTCCTACTGGCTAAACTCAGCTAAAAGGCACTGTGGGATTAACCCTTGGAGGCCTGATTCTGTTCAGACCTTTGACTTTGGTCAGGAACAACTTCGTAGATTTTGGGCGTAAGCAAGCTCAAGATTATGTCTTTGATTTTGCATTTTGGTGTCCACAGCTGAAAACAAGATCTGAAGTGCCAAAACATCAAGGCAAAAATAGAGAATGAAAATGTGTAACTCATCTAAGGTACTAGACAGTGACAGACGATATAAAATGTTATTGTTCAATAACCACTGTCTCTAATAAACTTCATTTACTAGTGTTAGCAGCTTGGCAACTTGGAAACCCCAAACTCTAGTTAAGTAGGGGAACAAAAAGCAGAGCCATATGATGATACCCATAAACTACGCAGCTGGTTTCTGTTTTAAAAGATATTCTACTTTCCATATTAAATAAAGCTGCTTAGAGTGCAGAAAAACCCATATGGCTTTCTGGAAAATGAGAACCAAGTTCTGAAATTAAAAAAAAATATATCCCTGGCCATGTACAGCTATTAAAAAATAAAAGTGTGATTTTCTCTATCTAGTTACTGTAACATCAGATATGAACCCACCTTGATGGAGTGGGGGGATCTTGCTGCTTCTACTCTTATTCCAAGGAGACACTTGGACCTTGGGATATGATGTAGCAGGAGCCGTGATGATCAGTATCCTTATGACATACTTGTAAGGCTGGGTCTTACATTCCTTGCCTGCCACAGATTTCAGCAAGTTTTGCATAAAAAGAATCTTTAGTCCTTTGTAACAAGTTAGCCTCCTCTATCATCCTTACTGGTGCAGTTTGACCTAATACACTCATTTCTGGTTATGCTCTAAGATTTCTGGCTAAGCATGAGTTACAGAACCATAAAAATATTACTGTATTTTATAAATCTTGTATGTGTCTGTGAAATGAAGATACACAAAGCATTGCTGTATTTGTTTGAAAATATTTACAACATTGCCTAATTAAGTCTTCAATTCAGCTACCCATGGCAGTGGGAGGTTTCTACTGATTTTGCTTTTGGTTTAATCAGTCTTTGCAAGTATTTCACTTTCAGTGCTTGTCTACATTTTGATAGTTCTGTTACAGGCAGAGTCCCGGGAAGCTCCCAGTGTTTCAGTCAGCAAACCAGACAGCCTCAAGCAGAATGAAGTAGTGGCACTGGCCTGTCAGCATTGCCAGCAGTTGATTCTGCATCTGTGTAATGTTTATGTCTACCTGTGGCCAGGTAAATCTGGCTTAAGTCCTCTTAACATGGGGGTATTTTGTATTTATAAGTGTATTTACAATTCTGCCATGCGCTGGTGGAATTCTTCTGTGCTGGTTGCTGTACAGATACAAGCTTTAGACTTAAGGACATAGTAACTGGGGTGCTATTCTAGGGTCGTGGTCCTCTGAGATAGGCTGGAGTGGCCACAAGGAAAAATACGTCTAAATCCAGAGATGTCTCATTCATGGCCAGAAAAGGTACATGAAAAATTCTTATCCAACCTTAGTTTCTAATGCTTCTGTGCTGCTTTAATCTGAAATTTCGGGTTTGAAGTCACCTCTCCTGGCAGTGTCACAGTTCACAAAGGACACATGATGGGGTAGTCCCCAAGCATTGCTCTGCTGGTGAGGAATTCGCCTATAAACAGCTGTTCTCGTAGAATCTGTCAGCAGTTTTAATATCATCCAAATCGTATTTTATTGAGAGTTTTATAAAATAATTTTGAACACAAAGCATTATTTTTTTCTGTCATATGCTGTTATGAGTAACCTTTGAAGAATAACAAAACAATTTAAGCAGCGGCCCTTAAATTGGGGAAGGAGTTTTGGCAGACCGAATAGCTTTAGAATGGAAATCTTTCCAGAGGTCAGGATGTAAGTAGCAACACATTTATATTTATGTGGATTAATATGGCATAGATAATAAAAAGGAGTTGGAGAAAGTCATTGATGCTGCCTATCAGAGTTGGAGATGATCAATGAACTGATATTCCTTCTATCCAATTCTGCCTGCTGCTTCATAAAGCACAGCCCTCCAAAGCCTTTCCAGGTCTATAATGTCATTCACCTTGTGCTTACGCACAATGAGGGGGCAACAAGTCCACAGGGAAGGTGATGGGGAGACCATGGCTGCAGGATTCAGCCTGTGGATAACCTGGGTAGGTGCTGAATGGTGTTTCAAAGCAAGTCTGTCAATGGTTCCCTTCATGAAAGGCTGATTTAGGTTAGCAGTCCTGGAGCCCTCTGCTCACAGTACCTCCCCTGATAAACATAAACACACAATTGTCAAAACACAAAACAGCATTTGAAAGGCTGGAAAGTGGAAAAGACAGGACGGGAAGGGAAAAAAGAGGGATTCATCCTACCAGGAAAACTGGAAAAATGGCTGTACACAAACTTGGTAGTAAGAGGAATTAGCACTGGAAACAGGGATGGGGAAGATAAAGATGAAACAACATCTTCTTTCTGTCTCACAACAAGGAGATAAGGAGAACGTAATTAAAATGCTGTTTTCAGGAGGAGAGCCCCATTTTCTGGATCTTCTCCCAAGGGTCACATGAGCACATCAGCCTCTGAGAGGGAGAGAATAATGTTTTCAGCTTCAGTGAAGAAGAAACAAGGAGGGGTTTACTGGAACATGTAGGACTAGAGCTGCAAGTCTGGAGACAGAAAATCTTGCTAATTACAGATCAGGTTATTTATGAAGTGTGGGGCTCCATCTTGCAGGAGCCAGTGGTGAGACAAGCAGCTCTAACCCCAGGGAAATGCTTCCTGAGTGCCAGCAGCCTGGGAGATAAGCAGAGAGGAATCCCAAGAAAGGAAGAACATGAGTCAAACAGAAGCTGTGTGGAGGCATGAGCATCCTGGTGCACAGTATGTCTTGTGGAGACCATGGAAAAATGATCCACCTCTGATCTATGGTGCAAAGGCTGTGGAGAGGGTATTTGCCTTGTACCAAAGCTTCAGTGACTGCAAGAACTAAAAGAAGCAGCAAGAGAAGAAAAAGAAAAAAACAAACAAACAAACCCAAAAAACCCCAGTGCAAAGGAAGATGCTTGCCATGTGAATTTGTCAGATCTGGACTTGATGAATCCATAAGGCAGGAGAGGACTGCCAACAATTTGGCCGTATTTGCACTTACTTACATTATTGAATCAACAACCTCTTCTATGCCAGCTGGACTGCCATCTGATAAGCAGTTAAAAATCAGGCAGGAGAAATATAATAAAACCATTCTGAGAGCAGTGGGGAAACACAGACCAGCGCTAGAACCCTCCAGAAGGGGTAATGTTACCACTTGAGCTTTATAAAGAGCTGCTGGCACGGAGGAGCGCCACCTCCAGCAGTGCAGGAGGAGGCAACACTGCAATTTATTCAGCTTAAGTGCAGGATGATCATCCCTCTGTACCTTATCTGGGGCACAAGGTTTTGCCAGGGCTTATTCTGCAGAGGTAGATGGATTCAGGGGGAATTTTGGTTAGTCTTGATGGAGCCATTAAATAATGAGCTGGCAAACCTTCAAAGAAGAGGCTGTAATGCACCCATAAAAATCAACATAGGCTGGATCAGCAGCCACATAAAGGAAAGAAAAAACCTCCAGGAAAAGTAAAGAATAGCTTATCTCAGTGGAAGAACCACTTAGCTGAACACTGAAAAGAAGTTTCTCACTGCTATCAGCACTTTGGGACAGGCCAGTTCATCTACCCAGAGCAAAGCATCCTGTGGCTGAGAGATCAAGAGTGGCTGCTGGCACCCTGAGCCAGACAAGCGCAGCAGCAGCAGCCAGTTTAGGGGAGCTGGCTTTCCTAAAGATGAGCAGAGAAGAGCTTTGCCCAAAAGCCTGAGGATAAATTTTCCACAAATTCAGAACCCTCTTTCGGTTTCCTGCTTTAATTCTTGGGATGCATGGTATAAATCAGCCTCAAATGAATAAAGGCTGAAAGACATATAAAATATCTTAGGGTATTAAGCCAATAACAAATCAAAATGGATCAAAGCAGGGAGCTGTTATGTGTAACGCAGACTACTGCACTGACAATTCAAAGATTAATGACTCAGTTATGTACTTGCCCTCACCCTGACTGCCATTGAGCCTCTTGGCCTCCCTTGGGGATCCAGGTTTCTCCCACAGATTCATAGAAGGTGTTGACACATGCCACATTTTCTCCTCAGCCATGGCCTCAAGAAGAGCCTGCCGCTTCTGAGGAACATTAAATGCATCTCATTGGGCCCCTCTGTTGCTTAAGATTGAGTCATAAGATTTACACTTTCAAACAGCCCCCTTTTCTCTCATACTAGCTCCAATTCCAACTGGAGAAAAAAAAATGTTCGCCGTCTGCCCTCCAGCAGGTAAGAAACAGCATTTATCCCCAGTGTGATGGTAAAAACCTGTCTCAGATGTTAGCCAGTCCAAAAATTGATGTCTTTATGGTGGAGACCTACAAAAGAATGGCATGGGCTACAATTCCATATCCAGGTGAGAGAATTTATAGGTATGACTTACATTGTTTTTCAGTGAAACTGTGTATGTGTTTTCTGAGAAGGGAAGAACAACTGCTTTGGTCCATCCCTGGCAGAGAAAATACCAGGCCTGCCAAGACTGACAAGTGCAGCATCACCCCATGAAACAGCACTGCCAGTCACCAAGGAGTCTGATATAGAACCAAAAATTTGAGGGAGAAAAGGAGGTTAGTAATGAAAGTACAGGACAAGCAGCCTGAACTGAGAAGCTTCAGTGCACAGTGGGTAACAGGATAGATTTGGGGAGAGCTCAACTTGAGTTAGAAGTATTTTCACATGTCTGATCTAGACTGAGTGACCCTATAGGCAACTGGTGTCTTTTGTAGGATCCAGTGGTAAAGTCATTTAAAGAGAAAAGAGCCACGGCCAAGTTTCAGAAGTGCAAGTTCCCAGAGCGCTTGCACCTACAGTCTGCTATGTTGCACACACAGTCACTCTAAGCAGATTAAATGCAGACTTTAGGTGTAATCTTGGCTCATGCACTTCCAGGCAAATGGTCGGCACTCCCTTAGAAACATTTGAATGTGTTCTCAGTATGTAGCTTTGCTTTCATCATGCCTTAAACAACAACTTTTTCATAAAGCTTATTTCACTGCTTGACTGACACCTAACCCAATCCTTGTGGCAGGGTACAAGTTGTAACCGAGTGCATCGATCGCAGTGACCTTGCTCCATTACCCCTCACTTGCACAGCCCTTCCTGACACAGCTGGGTTATTACCAGGCTGGGACTTCATATCTCAATTTCCACTGCGAGTGTGCCAAGAAGCTTTTTTCAACACTGTGCTTTAATCATGTTGCATCCTTTAGTGGAAACACAGCTTTAAAACTCTGCCCCAGCATGCACCATGATTAAAGTTCCACCTGACCACTGATCTGCTAAAGTTGGTACAATCTGGACCAATGTTGGATATTTAATTGATTGACCTTCCCTGGAGGTGTTGGTTCACCTTCTCTGGAGGTGTTTAAGGCATGGGTAGACGAGGTGCTGAGGGACATGGTTTAGTGTTTGATAGGAATGGTTGGACTCGATGATCCGATGGGTCTCTTCCAACCTGGTGATTCTATGATCTCACTTCAGAGAAGCACGTCTGAGTTGTATGAGATACTGTTCATCCATTGTATCCTTGTTTAGTAACTGTTCGCTCTTTCCAGCGCACATTCCCCCCCTGCATTAACACTATGATGCTAGCTAGAATTGTCTCTTCATTTGTCTATTGAATTAAAAGATCATCAGAGCATTAAAATGTTATTTGGTAGCTGCTGTTTACACAGATTGGTCATTAAAGATTCCAAGCTCCATTTAACTCAGAGCTTACAAAGCAGCTCATTAAGCTAAGGCTGCAAGGGCCCCCCCATTCAGCAAAGCAACTAGCACGTGCTCAGATCCATTAAATTCAGTGAGTTTTGGTCTTAACACTTTGACTTTTGCCATTTTGTTCACTGGGCAGTGCAGCTGCTTCTAGTCATCCTTTTAAACTATATCTTTCCTGATGCCACCAAAAAAAATTCCTGAAAATATCATCAAAGTCAGAGCATTGAAGGCCATTTTAGAAATCAATGGCCACCCACCTGTACCATGAAAAAGCTAGTGTTCACATGCACAAGCTTTTTACCAATGAGTGAAACTCGTGGTGTGGGTTCAGAGTTGCCATTTGAGAGGAGGCAGCAAAGTCACAATGACTGGAATATACCTTGCCTGCTGTTAACTCAAGTGTCACCTTTCTGCAAGGTTGAAAAAATTAAATCAAGTCACAGAACACCTGCATCACTCATTTATTATGCTATTCAATAGAGCTTTTTGTGTTGGCTTCTTTGTTTCTCCGTCTCCGTTGATGCTATTGTAGATTAATTGGCACCACTGCAAATGTTCACAGCTGTCTACAAGATGTTGGTGAGTGCACCGTGTCAGTCAAGCATGCTATCACCAAGGAGAAGACTTGACTTCATTCTTCAGGAAGACTGTTCTGTAATGTGACCTAATAAAATAAAATCTTTCAACAAGCATAGCGAGAATATCCATCAGTCTTCAGGTTAAACAAAAAAAAAAAAAAAAAAGAAAAAGAAAAAGAAAAAAAAAGCTGAGCTTGAGCTGATACTTTATTATTTTAACAGTTACACACTGAAATTTTAATAAAGTGGTCATGAGACAAATCTTATTACATAATATAGGCAAGATGCCTACTAAATTTAGGCTGTACAAAGCACCTTACTTGCATGCCTGCAATCTGGAGAATAAGGGGGCTAGTTTATATGTTTTAGGTATACAGACACAGCTACGTTTTGTAAGAATTACAAAATAGCATTATGTCTGGCAGGTAAGGTGGCCATTAGTCTCTGAATCACCTAAACATTTCAGCCAAAGTGACTCCAGCATCAGTGCTTGTGTTCACTGCTGTGTTTTTGTACATCATGGGATATGACCAGCCGAAACTGTCACTCACAGCTTCTTTTGATTCAGACCTTTTATATAGAGATAGCTAGATATACACACACACGCTCACTCGGTGAGCCTGCAGCTCAAACCTGCACTCCCTCTCCCTGCTCAGGCAAAAGAAGTGTTGTCTTTTTCATTCGTGCTTGCAGGTGTGCTGGGGGTGTAGGTGCCCATCAGGCAGTGGACAATCTGCTCACTTGTAGGCCCTCAGTAGCCATTTGCCAGCTCTAACAGAGCAAGTGGGGTCTTTTCTGATTGAAAGAAGGATCAAGGTGCTTTCACTTTGCAATTAGCATGAGTCCAGCTGTTTCCTCTAAGAGGAGAGGTTTTAAAAGGTAGCTGGCAGTAGTGGTGGTACCACCTTTTTCTTCTAAGGTGACTTGTGGTATGTGAGCCTGGGGCCAAAGAGGTTCTCTTGTGTTTCCAGAAGGAAGCTCAGAACCTAGGCTACCTTATGCCTCTTCGTGCCCGAAGACAGAAGATCTGCGTGTGGTTTGACTCGATGATCCAGTCGGTCTCTTCCAACCTGGTAATTCTGTGATTCTGTATTTTAATCTAAAATGTTGATTGAATGGAAAACTTTGCCCTATTTTGTTCTTTTAAGGAGTCTTTTCAGAAAGTCTTGGGTTATGCTTCCTGAAAAAAATGTGTTTCTGTTTTTTTCCTATAGGCTTTTCATAACAAAAGCAGTGTAATATATCCTGTTTAATGTTATATTGACTTACAATAACAGACTGCCTGTTAAGTATAGCTAGAATGGAGTCATTACACCCTCTATCAAGTTTCAGAAAGCAGTAACCTTCAATTATGTCTACAGAGACTTATTTTTCAAGTGACAGAATAATTTATCTAAGAACACTAACCAGATTCATTTTTTTTTAGTTCTAAAATCAAAAAGAACTAAGCTACCTAGAGCAAAAGCTTTTGACCAGCTATGAAATTATAACATTTTAAAGTCCACCCTAAAGGCCTTTACAGTGCTTGTTCCATGAGACCCCTACTTAAAAGCATATTATGGACTTATTGTAGCAATATTTCTCCTGAATGATGAGTACTTCTGGAAACAATAGTGCATCAATGTCAAGTGCTGCTATGCTCCCAGCATTTTGAAGTATTTTGGAAGCAAAGGAATAGAAAACATAGGTAGTATGTGTTAGGGGAACATGAAAGCGGGAAAGGAAATTTGCTCTTCAAAAATATTTCAGTTTTTTTTTTTTAATGCAAGTCTGAAGAATGCCTCCTGCAAAACAGTGGTTTCCTGAATGCCATAAATCTTTCTGCTTTGGCAGCCTGTCTTAATTGTTCCTAGTTTTGAATTTTTTATTCAAAATCTGTGCTCTTAATAACAGTCAGTTGTGATATTTAGCCTTCATGAAAGAGAGGTGAACAGTTGTGTCAGTACCCTGTACTCAGCAGAGATGTATACGTGTAGAACTTTTGCAATAGCCACGATTCACCAGCCCAGGGCTGATTCATAGCCTTCCAGAGCAAGCTGTGATGATGTACTGTGTTACTGGGAGTTAGCAAAGATTGGAGATTGAAGATTTGTGTGAAGATTTCTTTTGAAGTGATGGATCTTCCTATAGATAGGCAAGTAGACAAAAGCCTGCCTCACCAAGACTGTGGCATTAGCAAAGAAGACAGATCATAGAATCACCAGGTTGAAAAAGACCCTCTGGATCATCCAGTCCAACCATTCCCATCAATCACTAAACCATGTCCCTTAGCGCCTTGTCCACCTCTAATCTGCTTATGAGAGTGAGGGAGAGAGAAACTTGGGGTTTGGTGGACAAGCCTGAGTATGTGTTTGTGCTGCCAACCTGCCTTGAAGCCTACTGTATGTTGTCTTTACAACCTGGCCTGCGGCTCTGCAAGGCTCTGCTTTCAGAATGGTATCCACATACCTGAAAATTGGATGAGGGTGATGACAAGAACGACTGTGCTAGAAAAGTCCCTGTTCCTCCAGTCAAAGGCATATAAATCTTGGAATAAGCTAACTTGTATCACCTCTCGCACAGGTAGTTCCTATTTTTAGTAGACTGGCCCTTGTTCTTATGCATCCATCCAAAATTTTAAGCTCTCTTGAGAGCATACAAAGAAGGAACAGTTTACTATCTTATTTTTCAATGTATGAAAAGTGCTAAAATTAAGTTTATATTCCATAACACACAATTTCAAGTCAGGAGCATGCTTTGATGTCATGGTTAAGGTGCAGAGCTCAGTGGGAGTCAGAGAAAAGTTAAAAATTAATAAAACCAAATAAAGATACTTGCATATTCCAACTTTAGGCTATAAATTAAGCAGTGAACATATGACTTCAGAGGAAAATGTACCTCAGAAGAGCTGGTAGATAATTATTGATTAGGAGTGTTATAATTTACATAGCAATGCCAGGGATGATGTTTAGGTAGAGTGGACATGAATCTCCTGGTAGAGCAATGCTCTCGACGCTTGTGCTTGCAGAAGCAGTAGCAAGAAAATTGATCTAATGGCTTAATATACACTAGTAGGTCCATATTCTGAGTTCAGTCATTTGTATTGCTATCACATGTAATTATTGCTTATGGTATTGATTTCTTTAAAGGCCTTTCAGCCAGAGCTACCAGCCCTCTTGTATTGACCTACTTATAAACTTTCTTTTAGACTTCCAGCTGCTATGCAGCAGTTGGTGTGCCATCCGAAAATCTAGCTTCTTTCTCCACAGACCCTATGGATTAACAGCAGAAAAGTCCCTAATTCTCAATTACGCTAACACTCCTTCTGGCAGTTAAAAGAGAAGGGGGTGAGGAAGGCAGGGTACTTGGTGTTCTTAGCCTGGGTTCTTTCATCTTCGAAAGCAGGGAAGTTTGAGTCCCCACCCCTGTGGGACTTCATTAATACTTCTCCCAGGTGAACTTAGCCCCTCACAAAAGGGTTCTTTGTATTTTGTCTTTAACCAGCTCTTTGTTTGGGCAGATATCCAGGCCAGTAGGGAAAAAAAATGTCAATATTCTTTGTTGAATCAGTGGCTTTTTCCTGCTATAGGTTTCAAAAGAGAGTTACAGATACACTATGATTATAGTTTGACATAGAAATACATGCATGTGTCTATACATGAAGAATTTACATTGAAAAACACAAGTTTTTCTTGAAGAGGGAAAATTAGACGATGGGGCTTTTTTACTTTTTTTAATGAACCAAGTGCTTTGCCCAAATAGATACGGGACTAATGCAGGTGACCTATTGCAATTCTTAGTTACAGTACCCAGTAAGATGAAAACAATCAGAAGTTGCCATTAACTTCCCTGCCCCCTCCCCATTAGCCAACAACTTTGCTGTACATAAGTGGCTATGGATGAAGAAAGAAGTGCAGAATTCTCTTAATCCAGAGAGATCGCTTTCCATATCCTTGCTTTCCATAGGGTGGATGTAAATGGTGCATTTGCAAGTGCCTGTAACTGTGAATGGCTGGCAGGTCTCACGTCTTGTTCTGTGAGATGGATTGAAGCCACTGACAGTATCTCAGTGTTTCCTCTGCCAGCAGCAGAGGTTTTCTTGTTCCTCTGAACCCACCTCATGTAGATCGTCTGTTAAAGTCTTAAGTGGCTCAGTTCTATTCACTTTTTTGCTACCCTCTCTGCTGATAATTGATGTCACAAAAATCTTTGTGCTTGTAATAACTATAGAGAGACTGGAAACAAGCAGCTTGAGTACATGTTTCTAATTGGGCTTGTAAGAGTAGAGGGCAGATGCTGATGCCATCCTGTCTCCCATCACCATGATATCTGAGCATCTGTGGCTTAGCTGTAGTTATTCTCCTAATGCAGAAGGCAGAGAAATACTACTGTCCTCATTCCAATAATGTGGCATTAAAGCAGAGGGAGTCACATTCAGATTTATCAAAATATTTCAGTGCCTAATTAAGGACAGGACAATGAATAGAGCCGTCTAAATCTCAGACAAGCATCCTACCTGGCAGGGAGATTTCTTTCTTTAAAACGTATCATAGGTGATTGTCTCATCCTGTAGAGGTTGCAGTGAGGTGCCTCTTCCTTAATGCAGGCATTTAGCTAAACAAATTTGTTTCCTCAGTAAACTTGTGTTGTCTGTTGTTATCATAGAATCATAGAACAACCAGGTTGGAAGAGACCTGTCGGATCATCAAGTCCAACCATTCCTATCAAACACTAAGCCATGTCCCTCAAGACCTCATCCACCGGTGCCTTAAACTCCTCCAGGGAAGGTGAATCAACCACCTCCCTGGGCAGCCTATTCCAATGCCAAATGACCCTCTGTGTGAAAAACTTCCTCCTAATCTCTAGCCTAAACCTCCCCTGGTGGAGCTTGAGGCCATTCCCTCTTGTCCTGTCCCCTGGCACTTGGGAGAAGAGCCCAGTTCCCTCCTCTCTACATCCTCTTTTCGGGTAGTTGTAGAGAGTAATGAGGTCTCCTCTCAGCCTCCTCTTCTCTAGGCTAAACAACTTCAGCTCTCTCAGCTGTTCCTCATAGGGCCTGTTCTCCAGCCCCTTCACCAGCTTCATGGCTCTTCTCTGGACTCACTCCAGAGCCTCAACATCCTTCTTGTGGTGAGGGGCCCAGAACTGAACACAGGTTTCAAGGAGCGGCCTCACCAGTGCTGAGTACAGAGGGAGAATAACCTCCTTGCCCTCTATGTCCGAACATGTGATAAGGGTTTTTTAATACATTTTTCTTCCTCCCATGGGGAGAACGTGAAACAACCTTGGTAGACAACCACTGCACTTTGTTACGTGATTCTGGCACTGAACTGAGACCTGTGAGTGGCATGTCTTCTAAAGAGCAAAAAGAAGAGGAGGAAAAATAAATTTGAAAAAGCCCCAAACAACTTGCATTTACTTCATCTCACTAGAATGTAAACTAAAGCTAATCTTTGATGTTACACGCACAGATGTTGTAGTTGACACATCTCGTGGCAAGCACCAAGCGAGAAGTGACAGGACGGCAGGAAGCTGAGTAGACCACAAACATCCAACACTACGGGGATGGCCCAGAGCTGCAACCTACACAAACACGATGATCTGACTTCGTTCTTTAATTAAAGCAGTGAATTCCAAGATGTGGTAGGAAAGCAGAGCTGTATTTGGTCTCTGATTTTTAGCTGTGGTTATTGATGCTAAAGTTAGATTTGGGGCCAGCAGTCAACATGTAGGCACCTGCTCAGAGAGATGCATTTATTGCAGTCTGCCTGTATGAAATAATCTGTAATATCCTGGCACTTTAAAGAGTTGCAGATTTTTGGATAATCAAAGAGCTAATGTGTTGGTTGTTTGCCCCTGAATTTAAGCATTATTTTATTAGCTGGACAAATACTTCTATCTCACAATTTATTATGCTTTCTTTTCTTGGACTATTGGTGAGCAGGGAGGATGTGTTCCTTTTGTCATATAAATAAACTTTTGCAAAAAATATTTTAAAGGATATTTAGACTTAACCACAGACACTTGACTCTATGTATTTTATACTCTGTCCTAAAGTGCAGCTTAAATCAGGCAGTTTTCATCAGCTACATTCATATTTTAGGTCTGGGATTTGAATGCGCAGTGTTACAGAATTCAGCTGCATTGTAAAGGGATTTAAGTAGGAAACTACATATGGAGACTTGGGGGGCAGCGTTGCATGAGAAAAAATAAATTGTGAATGTCTGTATTCAGTAATGAGCACCAAAATATCCCAAACCATCTCTTTATGGGCCAGCAGACCTTGGTTTTTCTCTTGCTGCAAGATGACGACACGTGTTTGCACAGTCCTCCAACAAAAATCTGTGTTCTGCCTGTGTGTTGCTCATTTAATTCTCCTTTTGAATCCCAAATGGTTTTGGAAGCAGTATCTTGTACCATGTTAGTAGCAGTGCTGCATCCTCTAAATGACTTCTGGGGGCAATACTTGAAGCTTCCAAGCTTAAAATTCTTAGTGTAAGCACTGAAGCAGTAAACTCCAGTGGAAAAATCTGGCTGGAACAAACTCATTTGAAATGCAATCGTGATGCTCACAGGTGATTTTTTTTCCTCTCGTGTTCTCTTTCCATTGCCTGTATTCTTCCTTCCATACTGCCATGATGAGATGTTAGTGTGCTGCATAATGAAAATCAAGGGTTAGACCTGTGCAAGAGTAAGATTTTACGTATAATGGCTGTAGTTGGATTCTATTGAGCACATTGACAATGTTATCACCATTGCCCTCAACACACTCCTTTAGTTCTTGATGGTTTCGATGTTGACAGTGCGTTGTTCTAATTTCTCCAAACTTGATAGCTTAAATTCGAGATGGTAGGGGAATTCCCAGTGTATATGGACCTAAAATAAGAATATAGACTGCACACATCTTTATATATATATATATCTCAAGGAATCTAGCACAATAGCTGTTAAATGTTATTGATTTATCACCAATAGTAGTACCTCAGGGGGAAAATATGTTTTGTATCTGTGCTATTGTGAGTTGTAGTGTTACCAGTGGGGAGCCAAGGGGACATGCTTGGGACAATGCACTGTTTCTAATCAGCTATACAAATACTGGTGAATGGCAGCAGATTTATCATCTGAAATTATTCCCTCCAAGTAGGTTTTTTTTTTTTAATTGTAATACCAGGAAACCAGCCTTTTCTTTCTTTTTTTTTTTTTAAGTGCTTTATTGGAATCATCTGGATATACTCTACCTAATAAAACGGTAGTCTATGGCTGCTGCACTTCCTGTGAGAAAGAAGAATTAATCAGATATGCCCAGACACTATAAAGGGGGATGGAAGTTGTATCAGTTGTTGTAACATAATGGAAAATGTGTTGGATCCAGGCGTCTGTGGGTGTAAGATGGTTTAAGCACAGGGCTGGTCACTGGAGCCCTATCCTCTTTCCACAGCTGAAGATAGCATATTTGTGTTACAGTTGCTCACATATTTGAGACAAATCAAGCAGCAACACTGGTATAAACGTTTCAGGAGTTATTTTATTTCTCTTGCAGTCAGCAAAACAACGTTTGGAAGCTGTTCGGGGGGGGGGGGGGGGGGGGAATCATTCCAAGCGAGAGGCTTGAATGTGAGCTGCCTATTGTCTGCTGCTTACCCAGAGCCTCTTGCAAAGACAGACATGGTGTGTCTGCTGAGCCATCCTGGTTGGCTTCGTCTGATCTGTGCGCAGAGCAATTCTTGGCTTTGCCATACACAAGAAGCAAGTGCCCAAGCCTATAAATGAAGAAAGAAAAAGAGCAGCCATTCAGGATGTCTGACTTTTGCACCGTGCAAGCAAATAATGGTTTGCCTACGTGTCACCAGCCATCTAAAACTCCAGGATGCTCCCCAGAGGTGCAGAGCCCTCTCTTTTGAAAACCACTCATATAATTTAGGTTTGTGTTAGGAAAAACCTTCATTCTGGGTTGTTCTGCATATGCTATTGTAGTTATCTCATTGCTGTAATGTATCTAACAGCTCACTAATCATGCACTAAGTGACATGGCTAATACGTACCTTGTGTGTTTCTCATCCAAGGGCAAATATCTGTTTACTGTTTTGATTTTAGAGAATCCACCCCCAATTTGTTCGCTGCTCTGTCCTTTGCAGAAAAGAGACCTGATTAAAATTTGCCTGATTACTCTCTCTGATAAAGTGAAAATCCTTTCAAGAAGGAAAGAAATCCATAGAAGACCAAAATGATGAAGGCTTTGAGACCATGAGGAGACCAGGCTGCAAGGCAGACTGATATGGGAAAATGTAGTGTCTGGCAGGGAGATAACAGGACTTGTGGTGTCTGTGGCCAGATTGGTTTTGATGAATGATCAGCTTAGCGGTGTTGTCTCTATGACTCACTTCTTAGCAATCTAAAGAGGTCCCAGCTAAATAGCGCTTGCAGTTTTACACTCAACAGTTTTCTCTCTCCCACTGTGAATTCATGGCCACAAAGCACTTGAATTAGCTCTGTCCAGGGTAAAAACTTGATTTGGAAAACTTGTTTTAGATCAAAACCATATTTTTCTTGTTTGAAAGAGAAGAATTTCCAAAAGTCTCTTGTAACATCGAACTTAAATAAGCAATAGATAATGCAGTGCACTGTCTCCGGCTAGTACTCGTCTTCAAAGGCAGGAGCACTTAAAGTGTACAAACGAATGGGCCATTCACCCATTTGCACCTTTCTGGAGACGCATACATTAGCAGTCAGTCTGGAAATGTCATGCGGTCTTGGATTCTTGCTTTGAGCTTATTTTGCCTTATTTATGCTCTGCCCAGGCCAGGCTGGCAGCTGCCTTGGGACCTCATTACTTAATTCAGTGATTCCCAGACAGGGAGAGCAGACTTCCTGGCAAGCAGGTCACTGAGGAGGGACAAGTTCAGGGGTTTTCTGTGACTTCCCAGCCAGGCAGAGAATGGTGGATAAATGGCTCACCTCATTTTGGATGCTGGCAGCAAGATACTCTTCTTCTTTGCCTGTGACTCCTTTGCAGGGGGGCAAAAGAAAGCCTTTCCTCCACCACAAAGTTTGAAGAGTTATGATTACCATTAAAACCCTCAAATATAGTGTATCTGTCTAGAAGTCTAATGGTTTGCTGCATGGGGGTAGTCAGGTGACATTATCTAGGGTAATTAAAGTGTGAATTTAAAAAGGTATCGGGCTGCACTGCCTTATAGTTACACCAAGACACTTTTATCCAGAACTGAAGCTATCTACTCAGAGATTTGATACACCCTTAACTCAACCATCATAAACTCTATGTGATTTTTCTGAGTGTCCCCACAGAGCTAAAGAGAGGCAAGATAGATAACCAGACAAAGGAAAGTGCTGAAGATTTCTCTCTCATCGGTGCTATTGATTTTAAATGCTTCCTCAAGCCAAACCCATCCTCACTCACCTTCCCCTCATCCTGGTGATGTCTTTTATTTCCCTGCCCTAGAAGGTCCCCTTCATTCTGCTCACTCAATATGTGTTGCAGTTGTGGAATTGCAGTGGTAGATGTCTTTTCTGGTGAAGTCAAAGCCCCTAACGCCCCCACGTGAATTTTTCCACATGACTTTTCATATTCTTGAACAGCGTCCACAAACTTCTGGGTGCTGGTATAAATCTCAGAATTTTTTCTTTTTGCACGAAGGGTTTGTTTCTGATTTGTGAGGGTTAGGAGAAACAAGCTGCAGTCCAGCTGTAATCTGTAAGCCCTGCGTATTTTTATATGATTTTATTCAATAGCACCCCAGAGTAACATTTGCAGTGCCTTGCAGTGGGCTTCCAAAGCTCAACTCCTGCATGCACAAGCAAGCAAACCAAAATATCTGTGGAGAACTGGCTGTTAACTCTTATATGTAACTTCAGACTAGCTCCCCAGGCTGCTAGGGACAGAAAGGCATGCAAGACCTCAGTGCTAGAACAGTCCCCCTGCTTTCGTTGGTCATTTTTGTCATGGTGAAAGCAAAGTATTTTTTGGCATATGGATAACATCTGATCTTCAAAGACCAAAGTTGGCACAGCTAATACAGGATCATCTTCTGCTCAGAGTGCAGTCAGTGGGCAGAGATGAGTCCTCAGGACAGTGATCCAGATTTGGGGATGCGTTTGCCTTCTCCACCCTACAACGTGCTGTTAAAGAAAGGTGTCAGGGTTAGGGGTCTTTACTGCTCCTGAGACGCCCATCCCTGGATCACCTCATTAGCAGGACACATTCAATGGTGTCTGTAGAAAATGATGTAACCTCAGGCAAGTTATAAACAGAAGTTTCTATTAATATGCTAGCTCTTCTCTAGCTGAAATGACTGGCAGCAGAAGCAGGCCTTGAATCAGCTTGAGTGGCGTGAGTGAAGCAGTTTTAGGGTTTAGATTGTTGTGGGTTTTCAAATCAAATCTTATTGTGTGATCTTTGGGAAAACAACTACCAATTCAGTTGTGTTTGTTAATAGCTTTGCTGGTCTGAACCTTTCATGACATCTTCCTGGGTTTTGCGTGAACTTTTGTTTTAATTAAAACCAAAGAATGTCGTATTTCTCCCTGTTTCATGGCAAGCAAAAGAAGTGAGGATACGGAGTTTGTGCACGAGGGTGTTTTGTTGTGGTGAAACAGGCTAAAATGCTGCCTCTGCTGATGGCATCAGCTCAGTCATTCCCCTACCCACCACGAGCAAACACACTGCAGCAGCTGGAACAGTTGGGATTGGGAAACTGCTGCTGCTGGAGGGACATGTTCTGTGTTTGGAACAAAGGATTCTGGGCAGAAATTTCTAATGATGGATTTTGGTGTGGGCTTAGGACTGAGAGTCCCATTCTGGCTTTTGAGAGAGGTTTTCTCTTTTCCAGTGTGTTGTGGAAATGCACCTTTTTCCATGTTGTTCCATGCATTTTGAGGTCTTGTCCATCAGAAAATGGTGCTGTGCCAGGCTTTTGAGTGACGAACGTCGCATCCTTCTCTGTGCTATAAAAATTCTGAACCTCTACTTAAAGAAAATTCCCTCATTCATAAATGACAAGCCAGAAGCAGAGTTTGGTTCTCTGCTACACATTTGGTACACAGGGGCTTGCAAAACACGCTGCTCCATCCTCTTAGAATCATAGAATCACCAGGTTGGAAGAAACCCACGAGATCATTGAGTCCAACCATTCCTATCAAACCATGTCCCTAAGCTCCTCATCCACCTATCCATTCTTGATATTGTACATTTCACAGTATTTATACCTCAGTGTTAACTTTGTCCCCCATTCTTCAGATGAGAACATATCTGTTTCCTGGCAAAGGCATGGTAGATATCCTCCTTATCAGCTTGTTCCACTTACAGGCCTCTGAAATATTGCAGAACATAGAAATACCTCCTATTTTGTATCCTTTTAGACTAGAGTTAGGTATTGTCCACCTTATTTCTTATCAATGAGTGATTCCATCCATTCATTACCATCTCATTCCTTCTCATCTCTGTTTCCTGGAAAGAAAAAAATCTTGCTGTACATTGCTCAGAATATGACTGCCATACTGTACCAAATCTGACACTAGGATGCTTAAGTTGGTCCTTTTTTCTTGTACTGACACTGCATGAATTCTGGAGATGTTCTGGTAGATCTTATGATGCAGTTGACTCTTGTAGCATGTCAGAGGATATCAGATTTTGGCTGTGAAAGGGCTGATCTGGGAGGTGGCAAGGTAGAATAGGGAAGCTGGTCCCTGGGGCAGGGAAGATATTCTTTCTTATCTCTATTTAATGAAGGTGGGTCTGACTTTAAACATGCAGACATCTAGTGAGCCCTCAGGATGAGGGTGTGAAGTGACTTGTAGCTGAACCTTTTCCTTCTCCCCTTCTTGCTCAACGAGTTTCAGCTCCCAGACTGTTTCATTGCCCAGAAGAAAAGCTCTTGCTATAATATTGGAACAGGCAGTGTGGGTGGCTTGGGGAAGCAATGCTTGTTTGCTCCTGAGTCAGAAAGAGAAGTGGAGAAGCAGGGATAGTAAATGTTTTCTTTAAAGCAGAAATTGGGGGGTATGATTTTCTTCTTTCCTATTATCTTAACCGGGGGTAAATAACATAAACTAGATAATATTTAAGGTCCCCTCCAACCCTAACCATTATATGACTCTACAAAATGCATCATACAACCAAGGAACACCCTGCAACAAGCTCTCAGCTACTGAGTCCAATGCTTGGAAACTGTTGTTATTCCACTCTTTCTCCTTGGAACACAGCAATAAAACATTCTCTGTCAGAAAATCTTAACTAAGTTGGTGAATAAAATTGCTCAGTGAAGGTGAACCTAGGGCAAGCTACCCTCTGATGCAGCACTGGAGCTGCTAGCTGGAGCACAACAGCCAGAAGATGCTGGGCTGGCCTCCATGTGACTGGTTCTGTTCCAGTCCCCTCCTCTGCTTCACTGGAAAGGGGAATTTTGGAGGTGTGCTGTGTGTGTGGTAGGGTCAGCTCATGGTGTAGAGATTCTCTGCACCTGCTGCCCTGGGGAGCTGTGTTACGCAAAGGTGCCATGTAGTCATCTCTACTTCTTCCGATCAGGTTTTACACCACGTAGCTCACCCTGACCTTCACCTCTGCCCCGTCATTACTTCCCTAGCTTGGTTTGTTCTCTTTGGCAATTTCCTGGGTGTGTTTTATTTGATTCTGCCTCTTCATCTGCTTCAGCTTCCTGGCTACTGTTCATCTATTCTTCATGTACCAATATAAACAAAGAGTTGAAAAGTGGTACAACTCCAGGTCAGAGCTCAGGTAATGCCATCATCTTCAAAGGCTTCAAGTCTCTGGCCACAGAGCTGCTAGTCATGCCCACCTTGAGATACCTTTGGCAATGGGGCAAATACTTCTGGCTCCTGGACAGGATTTTAGGTTGTTCCTCTTGGGTTCAAAGGCAGGGCTGTTACCTCTAGAGCCACTCACCACTTGGAAATTATTTATTGTGAATCATTTTCCCTCTACGTAATATCTTGATTGCTCAAAAGAAATAATCACCTTCATTTGTTTTTTTCTTTCTTCCGAGAAGAGGGTTAAAGGGTTGTCTGGGTGGGGTCTTGTACGTACATTTGGTGAGAGGCCATTCTCTGTCCTCCTTCAAGGAGGTAATTACAGTTGTAGCCTATAAATCATCGGGAAGGTATAGGACCGTCCCGTCCCCTCCTAAGGCAGCGTTTTGCAAATAAGTGCTGATTATTTGCTTCCTGATGGTGTAATTGTATCTGGCCTGAACTTACCATACGGTTTGCATACTGCTGTGATTATGTATGTGCCTCTCTGAGGCTGCCAAATACATATGGGGAAGCATGTGTGAGTTGACCTCTAGCAGAGCCTCTATTATTGTGGTTTCTTTCCCCTTAATCCCATTTCCAAGCAGTGATATCATGAAGACCAAGTTTACCACCCGAGCTATCTCAGCTGGACAGAGGGGGCAGTCATTCTAGGTTATCCTTTATCCTGGGGGAGGATATTTTGACCAGTTTGTTTAGCTAGTGTGCGGCATCAACGCTGTGGAGAGGTGCACTAGGTTATAGCCAAAAGGCAATGGATTAAGTGTTGTATTAATAATTACAGCTACTAATGACAGTTTAAGGATTAGATGCAATATGACTCAAGTTTGAACTTAGTAAAAAAATGGGATCAAGCTGGCAGAGATCAGTTCTAGTTGTGAAATATCTGCAACTGTAAAGATTGTCATAAAAGCAATTGACTGTGCAATGCTGAATGTTTTCTTACACAAATGAGCAACACCAAGGGAAAAGACGAACTATTTTGCTCAGTATTCCCCTCACAAACAGAGCAAACAGACGCTTTGGGATTAGCAACATTTAACACAGTACAAGAACAATGCTACCTATGTTTTCAGCTGATCAGAACATTGCAGGGAAATATTTGCTGCTGGATTTCTCTGTAATTTGTGCATCTGTATAGCAGAGCACAGAAGGCAACCTAGAGCTGGGTCTCATTGCACCCACCAGCTCTGGAACTGGGGAGGTCGCCCCTCTGGCTGATGGGTTCTATCCTCTGCCCACTGCAGGCTCGTGTTCCTGACTCTTGGTCCCAAACCATCTGACTATGTGGTAAACAGGGCACAGTTCTCTTTGGCTAAACTTGCTCTGATTTTCACTGAATAATTTAAAAAGGAATGAAAGTGAGTCTGGAGTGTATTGGTTAGGACACTCACCTGGAAGTGGAGACAGTGGAATCCAGGCCTCAGGAATTATGTGATATTTGTTAAATACAGAAGAAATATCCCAATTAGAGGGTCATATCCTGATTTGATGACAAGGTACCCAAATACTTCAATATGTTTACCTATCTAATTAGATATTTACCTATCTAAATTTGGTGTGGTTCTAATAAGACTTTTCCTAAAGCATCCAGGTTTCCAGAAACATCAGGAAGATGTTGGCATTTTTAGATACAAAAAAATTTCATTGTTTGACTTTCTAAGCCATTTACGAAAACTGACTTCAGGCTCTGAGGCATCTTACTCACTCATAAGTCACTTGAATGTCACTCATCTTGGAACAGGGTAGGAATTCAAAGCAAAATTTCCTAATTATCGAGCTAATATTGTAAATAGGACTTGTGTGTGCAGAAATGTTTTTCATTCCTAATGGGGAAAGAGAAGACAGAAAAACATTTGACAAGAGGGGAGGGAAGGGGAAAGAAAGGAAACCTTTTGTCCTATTTGGTAATAGTTCCTTTTGGGTTTTTTTCCATCTAAATCTTCCAGATACAGACAATCCATAGAAGTCACTAGTAAAATTTACACAAAGATAATAATTCAATCCATTTAAAAAAAAGTTAGATCAAGTCACTTGAAAATTGAGAAACTCTGTGGTATTGTTACAAAATTTCCATGAAAATCCATTAAATATTCAAACAATGCTGTTTCTTCATATCTAAAATGAACTCTTGTTAACTTTGTTTTGAATTCTACTTAACTAAAAGCTTTGAAAATAGGTTGCCTCTATGTTTATGTAACGTCAGTATCTTTCTGCTGTGATTTTTCATGTTTAAGGTTTCTCTAATGGTCACTATGTTTAGAGAAGAAAATATATTTAAATCCATGAGTTGAACTTTGAAGAAATCTGGTGTCAATGTAGCCCTGTTGCCCTCATAGCTGACCTGTTCCTCAAAAAGCCATAGTCAGATTTGCCTAACTTCAGGGACTTGCAGTTCTAGCTTCCCATTGCACCAATGAGACTGTATTTTCTGTCATCTTCGCCATTTTACACTGGGTAGGGATAAAATAACATTTTCCCATATGCTTGGTGACCCCCACTGTTTACAGGTTGCATGTGTGCCTCGTCCAGTCTGGTCACCTTTGTCACTGACACTGGGTACCAAGGCACCCATTCCAGCATCTGGGATTGCTGGAGGTTCAAGATCCTGTGTAACCTGCTTAGGTGTATTAGTTGGGTTGCAAAGCTGCTCTGACGTGGTCTTTGTGTCTGTAGCTTCACAGAGGCAAAGAGCTGATGGGGACATAGCCGAGTGAGGATGGCATTATCCTCTGCTCTGTTTGATTTTGCCAGTGTTGTGAAATCAAACCTCGCAAACTGAATAATGTCTTTGTGCCTCATTGTGAAATGAAGTATAATACCCCCACGTTTGTGTTTTCTATTGTGATGGAAAGGCCCTAAACAAGATATTTGAAATTGCCTGGCTTTGTGTGCAGTACCTGGAATCTTTTCTTACGCTTACCGCATCTATTCTTCTTGTATCCTGACTATGTGGTTGTATGTAGCGTGGGAAGGAAAGTTTTCTATAAGGAAAGATAACACCTTCTACATTCCCTGTAACTTAAAAGTAAAACCAATACAGCTATAGAGCAGAAGTATTTTGCCTGTTTCTAGATGTTAGGAAGAGGGCAAGGGAGTATATACCCTAAAAAGCCTCTGAATTTTAGTTGCACTTTACATTATGACAGTAATGTTCAAACAATTCAGATAGTTTTATTGTGCATTCAATTATCTCGACTCATGAGAAATTTTTGCAAATTAAAGTGAGCTAGTAATTACCCTCCATGTATCCGTCAATGCTTCAAGTAGCACTGAAAGCAGATTTTAATGGTTCCTATGCACTGTGTGCCTCTCAGCATGACAGCAGGAGTCTGGCTCTGCTGTTGTTACAGTCTATCTCAGTGAGGCAGTAAGTATTGGAAAATGGAGATGGATAAATCTTTCCTAAAAATATGTAGCTAACGTGAGAGAAACACAACCAGCCAAGCACTTTGTAAGCTCTTATTCTAAGTTTTCATATTCATTGGGTTGGGGATGGGAGGAGAAGTGTTTTGAGTTATACTAAGATCACGATTGCACTCCAGTCTATCAGTTAGTTCTGGTGTATTAAGTAATGCTGTTCTTTACAAAATCTCATTCTTCTACCCCGTGTGCCTCTAGTTTTGGCACTTTACCAACATGGGGATCCTAGCTTTGGTGCCTCTGTACCCCTCCCTGCCAACAGACAAGGTCTTCTACTACTACACTCTGATTTGGGGTGAAGGCTTCTCTATTAAGTCGGGCTCCCACGGAGTCAGACATCTAAATCTCCTTTCCCCTCTGCCCTGCTTTGGGCTGATGTTCTTTTCACTAGATTTTAAAATCCACTGAAAAATTTGGTGTGCCTATTGATGCTGGAAGGGGAGCTTTTGGGATACTACTCATCTTTCAATAAGAAAAGGAACTTAGGTCCTCTTGCAAAAGTAAAGCAAAAATCCTACTTGACATCCTAGGAAAGATTTAGCTCATTAACTTTAAACAGAAAAAGCAAAAATCTTTAACGTAAATATATGCTGAACTTCACCAAAACTTGTTTATCGTTAAAAACTTATCTCTGAGCTAGCAGTTGCAGAAGTTTGTGTAATAAGCATAGTAGAGCCACACAGCACATACTTTAAAGCAATTTACATACTGAGAATCTAATAAAGGTAGCTGACAAGATAATTGCCAAATTATATGAATGCATTACCACCACTCACACACAAATACTCTTTAATTATTTTTTGGCATCTAAGGAAAGGAAGAGAACTGCTGACTTAATAGACAACATGTAATCCATCTGTGTTTGTTTTGGTGCATCCTGGATTTGTGGAAGATACCGATGAGATGTTGCCTGGGGTACAATGACCTTTGTCCACAGGGAAAAAAATTGCCACTTGCTAGACTAATAGTGTAAAACAAGAGAGTTGCTTGTCTTTGGATTATGACCCGGACACCTAAAGCATGTGGGAAAAATGTGTTCAGATAAAGGCTACAAAATTGTTAACGCTTTTAATTATGTTTAGATTACAGAGCATTATACAACTAAGCAGCGTCCATGTTATTGAAAACCTTATCAGCTGCCATTCAGTGAATGGCCCCACTAATAAAGTGCTTCATGGAATTTCTGCGTGTATTTGTGCCTGGTGTTTGTCCAGCCACATCTTGGGGATTTCCCTCTGAGGCATCCTAATCCCAGCCAACAAAAGCCGCTTGATTCCATTATACTCTATCACTTAGTAATTGAAGAAATTAAGAAATTATTTCCTTGCTATCATTATCACTGCCTGTGTATGCATCACCTAGATGAAAATGAGGAAAATATTTCTTGTTTAGACAAGGTATTTCTTGTTTAGACAAGGTATTTCTTGTTTAGTCTGAGGTATTATTCAGCCACTTGTCTGTTATGCTTTCTCGATCCATTTAGAAAATGACTTCAAATTGCAATGACATGGAACTCTCCAACAGCCTCATTGTCTGATTTAATTTTTTTGATTATTGCTTTTTGTAATGAAATCAACAGCCTGTTCTGTGAGGGTTGAAGGTAAGATGTTCTTCATTTATGATAACTAGTTCCAAGCTTGCTGCCTCAGATGGCAGAAACAAAGGGGCTTAATGAAAACTGACTTAAATTAGAAAAGGAAATGTTGTTCAGACGTTTCTTATGGACAGGATGGATAGATGACTAATTCTTCTTGTGAAGTATGGCTCACTGTAAGTGCAGAAGACCAGGGTTATATCACCATTTACCTCTCCCTGCCTAACGCACTCTGCATCCCCAACCCCTCTGTGGGACCATGTTAATATTCAACTTGCAAACCTGAGTTGCTGGAAAAGGGAACACAGCAGTGGGAGAAGGGGAGAGCAAGGAGGAGTGGTATGAGGAGTTTGGTGGAGAGGGAATTAATCTTCTGAGTGTGCAGCAACCTCACGCAGAGCAAGCTCCTTGTCTGTATAGAAAGGGTGAGATCATGGACAGGCAGGGCTGAGGTACCTGGCAAAAACTTGTCTGATTATCTTCCGATACCTGGCACAAGCAGGTTCTAGGGAAGAATAAAATGGCCCATGCCCTCCAGTTGCTCCACAGAGCACAGAAGTGATGATAGATAGTAGATATCGTCTCACTGAAAGCTGGTTGAAAATCCTTTCTTCCCAGAATCCAAAAGCTGGGACTGTTTTATGGCCTATTAGTTTAGGTTTCTGAGTGAAAACATCAAGAAAAACAAAGACTTGCCCTGAGGTGCTAGTTGAAAGCCCTGATTTTGACTTAGGAGGATGGGAATATTCTTGGAAAAAGCTTCGTGTGGTGACTGTCAACAACAGTCAGGAGGCCGCATCTTTTTCTTTTATTTTTACTTCAGAACAGCTTAGCTGTTTTCCCAGCAGCGCAAAGGAATTGCATCTTCAGTTGACAGTATTATGCTCTCTAGAGACATGTAGAACCTGGGATGGGCAAAAATAATCATAGAATTGTAGAATAACCAGGTTGGAAGAGACCCACCAGATCATCAAGTCCAACCATTCCTATCAATCACTAATCAACGGTCCCTCAGCACCTCGTCCACCCGTGCCTTAAACACCTCCAGGGAAGGTGAATCAACCTCCTCCCTGGGAAGCCTGTTAATGGTAGGATTTGGGGTAGTTGTAATATCCAGAAGAAAATAGAAACCCCTTTGGAGGGTTTGTGTTCACCACTCCAGCAGCTGGGAGCAAGCACAGCCTCCATGTGTGTCCCCACTGTCAACCTGCTCTCCCTGGGACAAGTTCCCAGCCACTGCCTGTGCTATCTGAATGCAGATGTTTCTATCATCCAGCAAGTGCTTGATGATGTAGGTGCAGCAGCAGTCTGAGCTGAACCAGCTGCTTTTGCTCTACCTGTAACACCTTGGCAAGGTGGCATCTTGTCCTGCTAGTGCTCAGCCTTGTCCCTGCAGGGGTTACGAGAACAGTCAGACTCTACACAAGGAAGCTCCTCATGACAACAACTTTTTAGCTAAAAATATTTACTTACTTTTGAAGGTGTGGGACTTCCCAGCAGGTCTTCCATTTGTTGTTCTCACTCAGACCTATTGGATGGGCCTGTGGTTACAGCTGTGGAGAGCTCATCTATTTTCATTAGTTACTCATGCTCAGCCAACTCTCTGATTAGACCTGCAAGATTTACACCCAGGTTCAAGTACATCATGCAACTGCAAGTTAATTGGCTACCGAAGTGGTTTTGCTGGATAGGAGTCTTGAAACCAACTTCCTACTATCTGCCTCCATATGTTTGTTAGTGTTGAGGCAAAGCCTACAGCTTTCAAAACAGCACATGTCCTTTGGGGAACAGCAAAGGATGGTTTTGAACAACTCATACTAGCATCGTCTCCAGCACAGTGTAGTTCATCCTTACTAACTGAGGCATATAAGCTGCTTTTCAAAAAGTATTGATCCTTTAGGGTACATAAAACATATGTACTACACAGGCGCCTTTGTATAATGAGCAATGCAATAGCAAAGATCTACCAGAATGTAGGTGTTGAAGTGATCTCAGTCTGCAGGTATTGGCTCAAGAATTGTTTTATAGCATGTTCTGTGAATATTTTAGCTTTCAGACACAGTAACGGGGACAGTAAGAGAAGGTTATCTCCCTTAGACAGGTTCCTTTGCATTCATTTTCTTTATTTCTCTGTATTTGTAGTCAATGAAAAAGTGGAGCTAGTGGGGCACGTAGGGTTTTTGAGACAAATGCGTCCTCACTGTGTGGAGATCTGCAGGTGGTGGGAAAATAATTACTCTGCAGAAAAACTTCAGGGTTACTTTAAAGATTTCTGTTTCTTCCCACACACAATTTCTGCTTTCAGAAATCCTCCAAGTATGTGTTTTCACTCATAATTTAAATAACCTATGCATGTCACAGATTGTGGTTCAATTTTGCCTTCTCTTTTTACGAGAAACAAAAGAAGATCAACGGGGCCGTGGGTTACTGGGTATTTTTAGCAAATGAGCTCGGTGTACCACTAGTTTTAAACAACTTCTCAGTTATCATTTCTCCTGAGGTTTTTCTTATCTTATTGTGTCTCTGAATCAGATTTCCCGCCTGTGCAGTTAAGAATTTAAACACACTTTAAGACTAAACAAATGCATGTCTAAAACTAATGGGATGAGGGACTGTTTTTCTCGGATATAAAGGGCTAAGTTAATGCTATTATTTTCTGAGGGTTCACATTTGAGTCACTATTCAAGTACCACAGTGGTCCTGAGGACTGTGAAATATTTAGTGCACAGAAAGATAACCTTGGATAAGTGGTTGTGGCATCTGGACTTTGGTTTCAAGAATGTATTTTGTAAATGTAAACACTGTCTCTCATTCGGACACCCAATATTTGCTTAAAACTTGTTGTTGGTGTGAAATTCCAAGCAGAAAGGTCTGCTCATGAATTATACTCACAGCAAAACTGAAGCGAACTCATTTGCAGGGTAGAATCAATGTACACATGGTACTACAGACAGCAGCCATCCAGTTTTCAATGACAGCATTCTCATTTCAATGCATTCATGGCTAAAAAAAAAAATTTAGAAAGATCAGAGCACGGTAAAAGCTAGGCTGGGGTCTTTATCTTGGGGAGGAAGCATGTCTGAAGACTCCATTGCTCTCATAATTGATTTTCTGTTCAACGTTCATGATAATTCTACCTTCTAGCAGTGCAAGTATTTGAGTAACAACTGATTAAAGCCATTTCTGAGCTATTTCTTTTTAGCTGTAATAGGCATAAATATTTACTATATTTATCAGTAAAATGTGTTTTTCTGCAAGTACTGTTAACAAACCAATCCACTAATTAGGATATAAAACAGCCGGCAGCATTCAGAGAAACATTTCCCTTTGACAGATAACTCAAAAAGCAGAAACCAGGGCTATCTGCATCTGGAACATTCAAAGAAACAGGAAAATGGGAAGGGAGTTTTGAAAACCTATTCTGTGTGCACGTTAGCTCCCACATTGTTTTCTACCCACGATTCTAAACAATGTGTATTTGAGAGACTTTAAACCTGTCATGTTTTAAATACTGTAGGGAATAATTGAAGATATTGACCTTTAATCTCGTGATGGTACATCAGAGGCACATCCTGCTCGTGTCTCCCAAGCCAAACCCTGTTCAAACACAGGGTCATGTGGTAAAAATTTCATCATGTAGTTTATTTTGATGTCTGTCTATGTAGTGCCTGTTGTGAGTTAGAAAGACAGATTGGTGTCAAATAACTACTGTTTGGATCCAGAAGTCTTTTAATAGCTGTGTTACAAAAAGGCTTTTAATAGCTGTGTTACGATCCCTAGAAACTACTTGGGGATTCTTTAACCATAGTTGATGAACGTGTCTTAGTGATGAGAATGAAGTAAAGTCAGGGTAGGCTGAATTCTTCCAAATGGTTTGTAAATCCTAAAAACAAGATCAATTCCATTCTTAACTTCGTTCAGCAGATATGCGAATGGGGGAGATAGGAAAAATTGACCTATGGTCAGCTGTTGTCTCATGCATTTGAGAAGAAGCAGGCACCAATTCAAAGCATCTGTTGCAAAATGAAATGAATTCTGGTTGAAATTTACTTCTAGAAAACTTATCTATTGGGACATTCTTGTAGTAAGTCGAATATTTATTTCTGCTGAGAGACAAATTTTCATCTGCTGTGTGGTTTTTTTCTCTAATGTCTGAGGGCCAAATCTCAGTTGCTTAAATGGCTGTAGTTTTTCTCCCCTCTTTTGTTACAGAAAACTTGGCTTGAGATATACCAAGGGAAAGATTCCTTGTAAGAAGAGTTTGGGTTCATTTTTTGGTGGGTTTGGGGCTTTTTCCCTTGTGGAGACAAGGTCAAACTACAAGTGCTATACAGGCAATGATGCTCTGCTGTGGCTGGTAAAAAGCCCAGTTAATATAGTTTCCTTAATAAAAAAATACAGACTGTTCTAGTGAAAGTTATTCTGCTTTGCTCGAGTTTCTATCTCCTATAGGCACAACAATATTTCCTTAACAACATAAAATGACCTCAAGCTCTGCCAGGGGAGATTTAGGCTGGAGATTAGGAGGAAGTTTTTCACAGAAAGGGTCATTTGGTACTGGCAGAGGCTGCCCAGGGAGGTGGTTGATTCACCTTCCCTGGAGGTGTTTAAGGCACTGAGGGACATGGTTTAGTGTTTGATAGGAATGGTTGGACTCGATGATCTGACAGGTCTCATCCAACCTGGTGATTCTATCATTCTGAACAGTTTCAAAAAGGTGCCACTGGTCCTCATTGAGAATATGAGGGATTCACGCCCTGATTCTTCAGAGCTGGTCAGGCTCCCTGGTTGAACTGACATCCAGTGTGGGGAGGAACACAAACTCTTCCTCTGCCTGGTTTCAAATGACAGGGCTGGGAGGGTTTATGTGGTTTTTTTGGGGTAGGGGAAGGAGTGTTTAGGAAGAAAATATTTTGATGTGAATATCTCTGGCTTTGATGTACTTTCTGTCGATGTCTCAAGCAGCAGTAATTTTGCTCTTGAGGGAAGCATGGTGTACAACACTACTTCCATGATCTCCCCAAATATCTCCACAAAGCTTCTCCAGTGTCATTCATTGCATGTTGGAGAGGCTTTTACGGGATTGGCAGCAAGCATACAGTGTAGGTATGCATCCCTTACCTCTTTGCTGATGCCCCATACTCTCTGGATCTCTGTAAGTGTGATGGGATACTTTTGCAATGCTAGAATACAGAGGGTTTTGTCAATTTTCAGGTAATTCAGCCTAACGTTGTTTCTCAGTTCTTTATCTAGCTACTTGGTACATGAAACAATTCATGTAGTTTGGATGAGTATTCAGGAGAAGGCTTTAAGTTCAACCTTTAAACTGTTTAGTTTGTGTACAAGAATTTTTTTTCCCACTAGCTTGACTTTGGGCTGTTGGCCATAGCTGTATCCTGGCCAAGGTTTTTCATGAAGCATCAAGAATTTACTGAGTACATATGTTCGATTTTTTTCCCCCACAGGAGTACCTTTCTCCTGCAATCCAGCCTGGAAAAGAAACTTACCACTAAAATGACCTTGAGACTTTGCACATTTCCTATACTTATGCTCTTGGGTTCTTCAGGAAAGCAGCACCAGTGAGACAGTATACAAAACTGTGAGTCAAATGCAACTTTACAGTTGTACAGTTCTGCATAGAAGTCACAGTTTGAACAAATGTGAGTGGTGGACATGTGCCAGAAGACAGAGTTGGCTAGCAACCGAGTTGGTATGCAGAAACCTTTACTGCTTCATTAGCATTGATACCGTGTGCTGGTCTAAGCTTTGAAACCTGGACGCAAATTTCTGATCACAGAGGG
Organism: Coccyzus lansbergi; assembly: GCA_033558105.1. Classification (NCBI taxonomy): domain Eukaryota; kingdom Metazoa; phylum Chordata; class Aves; order Cuculiformes; family Coccyzidae; genus Coccyzus; species Coccyzus lansbergi. The sequence goes on from JAUMJK010000431.1 coordinate 1,846,717, forward strand.
TCAGATGTAGGAAACTCAACTGAAGCACCTCTGCCAGCTGCCTATTTATTCCAGACCTTCATGAGTGAGTGGCTGTGACTAGGCTGTGGAGCTGCATGTCTCGTACTTGTCAGAATGCGTCTATTGCCAGCTCTTGTTATGGGTTATAGTGTTTATTTCTTCAGATTAGATGGGCCACACTTAAGCCTGCTTTTCCTGCTGGAAAGCTTACACCTCTTAAGTACCAGGTTTCAGCAAATGCTGGAAAGAGTAGGAGAGGTTCAGAGCTGATTCAATTCACAACATGGTAGACAGATGTGTCTGGGGGGGATTCATATATAATTTTTCTTGGTAAATCCGCATTCAGGGATGGTTTCTGTATGGAGATGAGTCATAAAGCCTGCTGTGTATTGGAGTAATTAGTCTCTACTGGATGAGGTTGCATAGCAAATGTCTTGTGGATCTACTTACCTTGTGTCTCAGACTCAGCTCCTTCAAATATTTCCTTTCCAGTTTTTCATGAATCCTTACTAGTCATACAGGAGGTGGATTTGATTGCTTAGCTCTACAGACACATTTACTGTTGGGTCTGACTTGATGTAACGATTTATCAGTGTAAGTTGTTTGTTCTACTCCTTGAGACTGGTGAAAGTGTCAGCCAGTCAAAACCATAGAATGGTTTGGATTGTAAGGGACCTTAAAGATCATCTAGTTCCAATCCTCTGACCATGGGCAGAGACAGGTTGCTCAAGGCCCCATCCAGCTGGGCCTTGAACACTTCCAGGGAGAGGGCAACTACAACTTCCCTAGGCAACACGGGCCAGGGCCCTCACCACCCTCATAGTAAAGAATTTCTTCCTGATGTCTAACCTAATTTTTCCCCTTTCCAATTTAAACCCATTCCCCCTTGTCCTATCACTCCATGCACTCAAAAAGTCCCTCCCCATCTTTCCTGTAGCCCCTTCAGGTACTGGAAGCTGCTATAAGGTCTCCCTGGAGCCTTCTTTTCTCTAGGCTGAACAGCCTCAACTCCTTCATCCTGTCTTCAGAGCAGAAGTGTTACAGCCCTCTGATCATTCCCATGGCCTTCTCCAGACCCATTTCCAATAGTTCCATATCCTTCTTATATTGTGGATTTCAGAACTGGACACAATATTCCAGGTGAGGTCTCACCAGAGCAGAGTAGAGGGGAAGAATCACCTCCTTCAATCTGCTGGCCACACTTCTTTTGATATGGTCCCAGAATAAGATGAAATTTGTTTTATTTTTAATGAGAGTTTTTTGGCCGCTGATGCCCTTATGCAGGGTGCTAAAATCTGTTATTCTGAGTTGTGAAGACCTGCTTCATGTCAGTTTTTAACCAGGCAAACCAAAACATGCTTTGACTTCCATCAGAAGATGGGTGACCAAGGAAGAACACAACAGTCCTCAGCCCACCCATTATTCAAACTTCAACCTCCCAAATCCTGTCCTTTGCTATTACAGTTTCCCAGGAAACCTAGCCTTGCAGTACAGCAACTTCTTTCTCTATGTCTCCAAGTTATTTACAGTATTTAAGATTTCCCAGCTTGAAGGAGATATTCCAGCAAGACTGGAAGGCTCCAGCTGCTCAGGTCCTTTAAGAAGACTTTAATTAGACAATAAGAAATCATTTAAGCAACTTACTTATCCTACCTGAAACTCTGGGCTGCTGATTAGTCATTTAAAATAGCACCAATTTCTTATTTTGTTCAGACTGTTTACATCCACAGCTGAGGTACGGGAAAATCTGCTGGTACTCCTTTGTAGCCATCCTCAGTTTATCTTCTGGGTCCACATACTGCAATATGTTTCTGCAGCTTTTCCACACAGGTGGTTATTTACTTCCTTCCTCTCTTTCCAAAGAAAAAGATTGAATATGTTTCTTCTCCTGTTTTAATAGGGTGCTATGTTAATATTAGCAAAATGGAGGTTACTGATGAAGACTCTTGAATGTGAAGCAAAAGTTTTCATGGGTTTGGGTTTTGTCCTACTTGGCTAGACACTCTGGACTGAAAGACTGGCAGAGAGGAACTTTACCTCTAAAATGAGCAGTGTGGGTTTTTCTGCACCTGTGGACTGTATGTTCTTTGCCTTGGATCTCCAGGAGGTCTTGTGAGTGCCTTGGTTCCCAGTCACTGAGTGTGACTGGCCAAGGACTGAGTTCTGTGGGTCAGAGTCATTTTATTAGTTTTACCTTTTCTTCCAACTTGACCGATTGCCAGGCAGTGCGCAGGTGTTTTCAGGTAACCTGACTTATTGGTGTCTGGACATCAGTATCAACATTATTGCCTGTGGCATAATTCTCCTTATGTGCTCAGAGTCACTGGTCAAATTTTTAGGAAGTTCAGTGTAGGTGAAATTGGTAACCTTTCTTGTTTGTCCTGGGATGGGGGAAACTATCTTTTTCAATATATGTTTAAAAAAAAATCAAAAACCAAAAAACAACTCATGCAGCACAGCTTTGATTGCAAATGCTACGTAAAGATTCTGTATAACAACATGACAGATGAAGTGGAATAAATTGTTGCAGTTTAGGGAGTTTATATTTGGTACTCAACTTGCAGCAGGAATAAGAAATTTGATTATTTAGTCCATTATTTTGTTGAGGACTGTTATTAACAATGATAAAAATGACAAGGTGACAAGACTACATGTGCACTTAAGGGAGGAAAAAAAGAAAGCAGGATAATTCAATCTGTAGATTTACTTCTCATGCTCTTGCAATCTCCAAGGACTCATATGACTGACAAGTATAATAGCAAAAATCTGGATTCGAGGGTCTTCTTCCACTGACCCAGTAAACCTTTGCCAAGTCATGACGGTTGCCTGATGCACGGCCTGAGTGTCAGCTGAAGAAAGAGAAACACCTGGGATTCAAGAGCTGAAAAATACATTTTAAAAGGAAATACAAGCTGAAGTGGAAGAAGGTCACAGGCAAAGAGCAACGACTAGGGTAGCTAAAATTAATAGCGTGGAGGAGCAGACATCATTGGAGATGAGGCTGCTCCTACTTCATGAATTACATGGATTTCCAGCCTGGGTTTTGTTAGCAGCAATATTGTGCTACAGTATTATTGATTCAGCTCTGGATCTTTTCTAAATCCCATTGTCTAGCAATGTTCTGGGACACATGCAGTCCTTTGTACCTGAAAACAGTACCATCTACAGCTGAGTGCAAGTGCCAGGAGAAAGGATGCACCAGGGAACAGGGGCCTGAAAGGAGAAAAGCTCTGTTGCCAATCGGGGATACCACAGAGCTGATTTGCAGAGTTGAATTTCTACTTAATGTGATTTCCAGCAAATCTTTAATCAAGTTCATGACTATTGCTGACTAGCATTCTTACGTCACTTTTATCTGGATCTCTCTTGTCTCACTCCATAAAAAGTGCTTTTTATGAAGATGTGGAGTGGCCTACTGCACGGGTGACATATCACCTCCTGAAATCCAATAGAGCTGTCATCCTCATGTCACCATTGTATCTGATAAAGCAATCAGCTGAACATCTGTCCTTCCATATTTTATACAATACAATCCAGTCTGCCAACTCCTTCAGCCAACCAGGTTCCTGGAAACACTACATTTTAAATGCTTTTAGAGTGGGAGGAAAAGAGGGAGTGTTTTTTCATTTTTCAGTCAGCTGCATCTGATAAAACAACAATTTGTAGTGCTGGGTAACCCCAAACATCTGAAAGCTGGTTTGCAAGACATGTTGCAGTATTATAAAAAGGACTAGAGCTCTTCAAAACCCGTTCCATTGGAATCACATAGGACCAGAATTTGGCAAGAAACCCACCTAATTTTAGTGCTGAGATCTGTAACAAACTGGAAGTAATTCTCCATTAGCATGGAGTTCATATAAATCAAGGCTTCTGCTTCCAAAACTGAATTACCCACAACAGCATAAGCTATTGTTGCTTTTAAGAGCAGACATCCAAAACCAGGCACGGCCAGTTCCAGGTGTTCAATGCTGTAATGGGGGCGAGGGTGGGGTTTTTTGAGACATTTGGATAGATTAAACAGCACGTTTAACTCTTCTGAAAAATCTGGTCCTTTCTTGGCTGCTATGTGAGGGAAAAGCCTGACCATTTTTTTTCTGATTCTGAGTATTTTGGAAAGTCCATTTTCTACCAGGACCTTTGTTTTGATGCTGCCTACAGGAAATAACCACAAAGAGCTCATGAGTCTGGACTAGCAGAGGAAAGAAAGCTGAAGAAATCTGTGGGGAAGTGGAGGGAGCAGTAAATGGAGTGGACTGCAGGGCATGGCCAGAGGAGCTTGCTTACCAAGTCCATCTTCCCCTGCACACTTGAATAACACAACTTCATCATATGAACCTCGAACAGAAATTCACGAGTGAAGAAATGAGCAGAGAGCTAATGCTATCAAATATGATTGATTTGAATAGCAATAATCCTGCAAACACAGAATAGCCAACTGCTTTCTTTGACCTTGTTTTGATGCTTTTTGCCTGAACAACAGCAGGCGTTCTGGGCTGCCTTCTCAGCACATCCATGTGGGTCAGAAACCAAATTAGCTACCAAATACTGATGTGAAGCAATTAATTTCTTCTGCAGTACTTCTCAACTTTATTTCTGAATGTATTGCATTTTGTTTAATTTAGGGGCAGTGCCTGTCTGTAGGGCAGTTTCCAGATCGGTGTCTCTGCCTTTCTGTTTTCAGCCTGATGTGAGCAAAAAGAGGAGGACATAATTTCCTATCCCTAATTTTAAATTTACTAGTGTGTTGTGGGTGGTGGGGGGTTTTTTTCCTGACAACCCTTACTTAAACATGGCCAGAGATTCAAACCTCATGCAAATATGCTGTATATTTAATACACTGCTGTTGGGATTGATATGGGATACAGTGTATTTGACAGTTCATCCTGAGGGAAAAGTCTCAGTGTAGGTAGTTTATTAGCTGTGTTGGCTCTTGATATCTTGAGAAACTCACCTTTTTACACCTGCCAGGAGAGACTGTCTGCTGGAAAAGCGAAAGCAGTTTATCTCAATAAATACTTGGATAGAGCATAAAGGATGCTTGCTGACTGTGTACCTGCAATCAAAATGGGTTAAAAAATAAGCTCCGTGTGTGTGTTTGCAGCCTGATTATGTGCTACTGATAGAATCAAAAAAGTAAACCCAACTGTTAGTCATGTGGATGTGTACAATGTACTTGATTTCAGGCAATGGTTTAACAGTATCTTGCAGCAGCAAATCCAACTGGAAAATAAACAGGGCTGGCTGGGATGGAGGGATGAGGCTTTAGCATTCTTCTTTGGCCTTGGGCACTCTGACCTGACCCAGCATTAGGAGTAAAATACATGTTGTTGCAGACAGGATACCTCCAGTTCCTTTTCCAAGCTGAGTTTTCAGACAGCTGGAGGGACCTAGGAGGGATAGCAGAACTGTAAGAAATATTTTGTTGTAGAAAACTATCCGGACTTCTAGGGAGAAAGAGAAGCTGTACTTTCTCCCTTTGCTTCTTATTTTCCATTGCAGACATGGCCAAGAACCCGGGGAGGGGGAGGAATGGGACCTTAATCAGCTCAGATATCTCCTCCTTACATTTTTGGTGTTGTGTCATGTGGTTTAGGCTTTGTCCTCATACTAGCATATTCTCTTGCATAGTAATACAAATACATAATTAGGAGCTCTCAGTGGACATACTCTCAACATTCCTCACCAGGACCATAACCCTGTCTGTCTCCTGAGGCTTGGAGGACAAGGGGAATTTTAGTAAGCTCATGGCACAGAGTTCAAGGAGTCCCTGGGACAAAAGTAACTGTGTGCTAAGATCACTGTTGATGGTGTGTGGAGGAGTTTGATTAATATGATGAAACTTAAGCTCTCTCTGCCAGAGGCTGGTACCAAAACACCCTCCAAAATCACAAGACACATTTGAGAAATGCTGTAGATGGCCTCATGCTGGCCATGGGTCAGTGAATAGAAACCTGCGTAGGGCAGACATTATGTTGCTGGTAGATATTGAAAACCATGAGAAGGAATGAATCAAATACCTGGCCACAGGGATTTCCTCCAGAGACACTCCAATAGCAACCACAGAAGAGGGTTCTCAGTCCAAAGCAGGTCAGATGCACTAACTTGGATCATAACTAATCCTTCCTTCCCACATCCTCCATTCCAGGCAAAATTGTCTGTGCCTGTCAATGGTGTTATGGTGCAGTTATGGTGTAAAGAGTCTGTACAATGACCTCAGTCCACCCAAGGTGTTAAGCATTCTCTTTCTGCCCATGCCTCTCCTCTTTGTCTTGCATATATTCCAGCAATGGATTTCCCAGAGCACTTCTGTCCTATTGACAAGACATGCTGTCAGTCTTGCTCATGTGCAAGGTAACTGGGTAACACTTGAAAATCTGAAGGGGAAGAAAAATATTTCTAAACTAAGATCTTTAGAACAACTGAGTCAACAGTATGTCCTGAGGAGGTGAAAGGTTCATGTTAAGAGACATAAGGCACTGTACATTGCAGATTTCTGCTGCTCCAAGAGTTTACTCTGAAGCATCAAGTTGTTTCGAGTATTGGATCAATATTGTTTATGAGAAATGTCTCATGAAGAAAATGCATCTCATAAGAATGTGTTGATCTTGCTGTTTCCTGGGCTTGCTGGATTGTGCCTTGCTCTTGTCCAGGTCAAATGGTGTCATTCTGATAAAGCAGAGTGGGAGATGGAGCTGGCAGGTCACTTCCCTCCTATTAGTTTTCAATCACTCCACACAACCAAAGACTGAAGCGTAATCTGTTGGCACAAGCTTGGCTGAACCAGGATATACCAAGAACTTCTTTTGAATGCAGGAGCACTTGACATGTCAGTCTCAGCCACAGTTTCCATTTGAGGTAGTTCGGAGGTTTATTTTTATTAGAATCCAACTAGTCATTTTTGATTAGCAGACTGCATAGATCAGAAGTGATACTGCAAAGCTGAAACCATGCTGATTGCCAAAGGTAACACGCTATCTTTGCTTACTCAGGTTTTTCAGTGCTGAACTTAGGTGAAGTTGAGTTGAACCATGGAATATTTGTTTGTTTTGCAGCTGTTGCCTACCCATCTGCTTTAGGTTTTTCTTGATTTCAAGGAGGGTTGGATTGTTTTGGCTTTTTGGTTTTTATTAAGGATGTTGGGTGCATTAATCCTCTGAAATATCAAAACACCCTTAAGATTAATTACAGACATAGGTTGGCCATTTGTTGCATTATATACATACAAAACAGGTGTTTGGGTTGGCAAGTGACCCAGAGGCAAGGGAAGGACTTGGAAGATGAGAAGCAACCCTGTGACTTTTTTCTTTGGGTTTACGGAAAAACCAAGCTTTGTATTTTCTCCAGGAGTCAATTATTCCAAATGTCATGTTCTGCAAACAATTCTCACTGGAAAGGTTTCATAGAATCATGGAACAATCAAGATTGGAAAGAAAAATTGCAGGTCATCTAGACAAATCGCTGCACAAAGCAGGATCATCTGCCTTTGTCTTAATCATAGCCACCCATAAGGTAGCTGGACAAGAATCATAGAACCATAGAATCATAGAACAACCAGGTTGGAAGAGACCCACTGGATCATTGAGTCCAACCATTCCTATCAAACGCTAAACCATGTCCCTCAGCCCCTCATCCACCCGTCCCTTAAACACCTCCAGGGAAGGTGACTCAACACTCTCCCTGGGCAGCCTGTTCCAGTGCCCAATGACACTTTCTGTGAATTTTTTTCCCTAATGTCTAGCCTAAATTTCCCCTGACAGAGCTTGGAGCCATTTCAATCCGTTTGCTGAAGTGAGCAGCCTAAATCATTTCGCTCTCGGGATCCAACACTCAACGAAGGACAGAAGCTGGGCACTGTGGTTAGATGCAGGGATGCTTCTACTGGTTCATATGGGCTGGATGAAGCACAGGGACTGCACGGCCATTAACACCTGTTTTTCTTGCTTGCTCTCCAGATTGATTCAGGAAATCAATCATACAACAATATATTCCCATCGCTGGCCCAGAAGGGTGGATGTTTGCCCAGAGATAACCCATTCTCTTAATGTACCATATCACATCCACATTAGGTGACATTTGTAGCATGCATCATTCTGTCTGCTCTCTGTTTAAACACATTGAGGCAAGTAGATGCACCTACCCTCATCTCTTCCTCTTCCAGGCTGAACAAATGCCACTGTCAGCCTGTCGTATGCTCCAACCCTTGTCTGCCTTGAAGAGAGTACTTCAGAAGCAGCCTTCCTATGGGAATACAGGGGGATAATCACATCCTCTGATCCCTGACTAAATTCTTATGCGTTCAGCCCAGTAGGTGGTGCACTCTTGATTTACACTTGATTCCTGTCCACCTAATCCCTACCTCCTCTACAAAGCTGCTTCCTATTTAGATAATCTGTGGCATGGGTGGGGATTATTTCTGCAGTTTCAGGAGTTTGTATTGGACTTTGTTGAGTTTCATGAGGCTTCTGTCAGTTGACTTCACCTGCTAGTCAAGATACAGCTGAATAGAGCCCTGCCCTTGAGCATATCTGCCATTCCCACTGACTTCGTATCTTGTGTGAACATGTTGAAGAAGGTGCATTCCATCCAGTTGTCTAGGTTAATGTGACTAAACGCAGTGAGCCCCAGAATCAAACTGCAAGGAGCTACTGTTGATCTGCCACCAGCTGGGTGTCAAGTCACCAACCACTACTCTCTGCACCTGGGAGCCTGTCCGTTTGCTTCATATGTCTCTGTGTCCACCCAAACAATTGGCTTCATTGGGAGGATAGCGCAGCCAAGGTCTGACGAGTGAAAATCAGAAGGCAGTGAATTCAAAACTAGAGGACAGACACCATTTGCTAGTGACTTTCAATGGGCGGTGGTGAGCTCAGAGTGCTTTTTCTTCGAGAAGTCTCCTCCAGTAGCATATTTTGGTGTTCTTGAGACTTGACATACAGATTTGTTCTCCTAAGATCTATTTGGCAAATGGATAACTCTTCTAGCTCCCAACAGTGCTGATAGAGTAGGAAGCCCCCTTATTAGGCAGGAGGGACTCAGGCCACAGGAATTAAATCCAAATGCTGGAGTCTCAGTCCAGCTCTGTTGAAGGCCCCCTTAAGGCGAGGCTAAATGCAAGAGATGACTGTCTTTTCCTCAACAACCAAACTCTTGTTTAGCTTTATTTCAAATGTTTACTTTTCTGTTGGGGTTTCAATAAAAGACCCTTGTCTTGCAGCAGCAAGTCATTCAACACAAAAATGGGGTCTATAAAACTGTTCTCATTTTATGCTTGTAAAGTCTTTGAGGGAGAGTACACTACCCATCCTTTGTTTTGCTTTTGGAAGGAAGTTAAACATGCCTTATTTAAGTTATTTGTACTATTGTTAGATCATCAGGACAAGGAGGCTGACTAGTAGCAAGCATAAAATAGTGGAAATATGTGCTCCTGTGATTCTTTTTCAAACAAAACCCGGCAGAACAGGAAAAGAAAAAAAATGATTAGTTGTTAGGTTTTCAGCTGCTTTGGTTTATGGGTTGTCTTTTTTTTCTTCTGAGTTCCTATTAGCCTATTGCATCTCAGATTATCTCTGGTACCCAGAAATATGATCACTCCAGTAAATTTCTCTTACAGAACAGTTGCTCTTGAAAAGGACATTCTGCAGGTAGGTGATTGGTGTATCAGGCTCACCAAGAAGGATTTCATCCAGCATAGGAGTGCACAATTGCACCTCTTTCCCAGTGGCTTTTCCTTCTGCTATGGCACAGAGGTCGTCTCCCCGTCACTGAACTAATGATACAGCAGCTCTGGATTGGAATGCAGAAATCTGTGTTTTGAATTTCTACTTGTCTTTTTCCATTTTAAGATTTAAATGGTGCTGAATAGTAGGAAAAGCAAGCTTGGAAGCCATCCCAGAGCAGCAAGTTGTGTAGATGCGGCTCCCAGTACCTGTTGGGTGCAGTCGATGTTCATAGTTTCTGTGACTTTTCAGCAGCTCCCACGACATCCAGCCAAGTGCAGCACTGAATTCACCTCTTATATCTGACCTTTGAGGAGGGGGGAGCCATGGAGGCAAAACCGAGGGGTCCTTCTCCCCCACTGGTGTTGACTTAATCATGTGAGAGGGATTAAGGGAGACCAGCGAAGCATTTTAACCCTGCTCTCACCGCAAGAGCTGTGGGGACTTGGTGTGCTCATTAACAACCAGGCATGAGTATCAGAGATATGAGAGGGGGGAGTGCGGCGGAGTTTAACAAACAGCCCTAATCCAGTTAGATCTCGATGCTGATGACGGGGCACAGCTTGGAATGGAAGAGTTTGTGCTCCAGGATTTCCTTTACAGGACTGTAAAAGGGATGCGTTCCCTCTGGATGGCGAACATTAAGGCTCCTTCGCTGCTTTTAGGAAGGCAGCAGGGCTGCAGCAGATTTGTGCGACGTTCCCACTCCTCCCTGGAGCTTTTTGAAACCCCTCTGCCTTTTGATAGTGGCCCAGCTCCCCAGTTCAGTGCCTCGTCTTTGTGTGGGCACCACGGAGTCCATGCTGGAAGGGAGATAATACTTCCTGAAGTCCTCATTTAGCCCAGCGGGAGATTGGGGGTAGCAGCATCCACACGGGTTATTAAGCTGCACTGGGAAGAAAGAGCAAACTGCAGAGTTGTATTAGTTTATGTATTATCGGCGTTTGTAAGGTACCTGTTGCCGTAGTAACGAGGAACAATGTATATAGCTTTGACAGGGCAAAATCACCCTCTGGTCAGGGAAATAAAAAATTCATGGACTTTTTGCTGGAGCCACTCCTCCTATGCTGAGGGAGGGGGCAGCTTGGAAGGCAGGAGAAACTGAGCCGGTTGTTATGATCATACAATCATGGTTTCTGTTCTTTCACTGCTCCTGGGAACCCTGCAGAGCTGCTAACAAGCTGTGTGTATATTGAGAGCACATAGCAATATGTTAGAGCCGGGGGGGGGGGGGATGGACAGAGAGGAGTGTGCAAGCTCTCATAGCCCAAAGTGTACACAGAGCCTTTTGGTGCAGTGGGCTTGGGGTTATCCTGAGCTGTCCTGCGGACGTCCCTCCTACCCTCACCTCCAGGTGCTCCTGGGGAGCACATTAGTGGTGTTTCTTCTTTTCCAGTCCACTCTGGGAAGCGGGATGTTTCTGCATGAGAGGAGACACAACTCTGCTGTTAGTGAGGCAGTTGCGTGTGTTGCACTATCTTAACTTCTCTGGGCTTAGTGCTTTAATGTTAAATGGGAATAAAGCTAAAGCACTGAAGCCACCTGAAAACCTGCCTTAGGCATCTCAGTAGCAACTATTTCTCTAGCATGGGCTGAATGAATGAATGCATTAGGTACCATTAAAGTTTGTATTGCAGGAAGATCCAAGGAGCATTGCTGGGCACCAGGAGGTCAGCGCTGGCATGGTGGTCCAAGCAGGGTGCAGCAGGGTCTCCCATCTCTGGAGAAGGGCGTCTGCTCCAAGTACATAGCCCTCTGGAGTTTCAGATGCTTGATATTTCCCTTTTGGAAAAATAGTCAGCTCTGTATAAATGGTATAACAAGATAAACACTGTGCTCAGCATGACAAGTAAGAAAAATACTGCAAGGTCAACATAAAGGCTGAGATGGGTTCAGAAGACAACAGTGACTTTGTGTCAGAATTGGGGGAAACTCATTGCACAGGCTCCTGCAGTTGCGGGAGATAAAGCAGTAGTTTCTATTGCACGTGGGTCAGCTAGCATGGACTTGTTCTCTTTATTTGTTCTATAGGCTGACTAATGACAATACAGTTATTGTTCTTACATGTATTTGTGAAGGGAAGTGAACTGATGACAGAGTTTTAGTGTCTCTCCAAGCCCAAGAGGCAAATGGGTCAGGTTTCTGGGTTTTTTGCTATTTAGTGCAGTACATCTGGTCTCACAAATCTGAGCTGTAGCCCAAGATAGATACATATAGAGATATATATATAGGCAACTCGGTGCCTTGTTTTATCATCTTTTAAAGGATGATAAAGTAAGTAATGAAAATCTCCACCGGGGTGAAATAAGAGGTGAGATTCTGACAGTTATGATCCAGGCAGCCAGCTAAGGTGAATCAAATTACTTGTGGCATTGCAGTTTTTTCCTGCAGGAATGTGTCACGCACAGTAGCCAGTAGCACAAAACTTACTTCTCTTTGGCCTGACACTTGCTTTCACAATTTCTTTACAGACAATAAAAACACATCATCTATTACTGTTCCAGCTTTCTATGAATCTCTTTTCATTGCATCGGAAGAGATTTGTCTTCACCCTCTATCAGCCATCGCAGTGGTTGCTCCCAGTACTGCTTAGACTATAATTTTAATTGCCTATAGATGCTGCACTGATCTTCTTTCTGACACTGAAAGATTTAGCAGTGGAATTAAGCTCCAGAATCAATGTTAACAAGTCTTTATGTGAGACTATTTTATTTAATAGCTACGAGGGGTGATTTAAAAAACTGACCCTCACAGACTGTCTGGAAAGCCAGAGAAATGGCAAATCCATTTCTTTAGCAAGTAATGGATCTTTCCTTATTGGAAATTACCCTGGCCCCTAAGTCATGGCCACAGCTTTATCCTGATGCAAAGCTTTACCTGCTCTAACTTTTAAACAGGTGATCTGTTGCCTTGTGAAGGCCAAAATAAAACAAAACTTTTTGTTCAATACACTTTAAGATGCAGAAGCAGAGGTGGAAGTAGCTGATTACTTGCAGCACAGGGCCTCTTCCCATGTCTAGCTGAGTTGACAGTATAGTTTTAAATGTCCCAAGTAATAGCAGTCTGGCCTAAATGCTGTAAAAGATATGGTATGGAACAGCTCGGCTTTGATGGAGACATGGCTGGCTAACCTAACAGGCATTCCTTGACTTTAACAACCCTGCTACAATGTGCAGTGATTTGTGCGGCTTTCAGTTCAACACGAAGGTTTAAAAAGCAAGGGGAAAAAAAGATTGCATTGGTGTTCTATTCCAGCAGATAACCTGCCATCAGGACTATGTTTCCCAGTGAAAATGCCATAGAGACAATCTGTCTACTCCTACCCATCACATTTCTTTCCATGCCGGTGGCTGGTAAGGCACTGCCATCCGCAAGCACAATCCAAGCTGTCAGCTGCAGCGGCATTTGCAAAGGTAAAGCTCGAGGACCTGTTACAGAGGCTTGCTTGCTCCTGATCAGAAAAGCCTATGAGACTTTTTTGAATTGTAGGTTTGGGCAGTTCTTCTGAAGTGACTCCACTCTGCTTCCTTCTGGCCTCTGATTTGAGTGCAGTAGGTGCTGCGCGTACTTCATAGTAAATGATATAATAAAGGGCTCTGAAGTGATACGAGTGTGTTAAGAAGTGCTATCCACAAATAAGTATAAAATATTCCTGGTTATTATCAGACCCTATTGCAAGAAAATTGAATGGGTTTGCATCAGTTGATTAACAAGTTATAAAACCGTGCCTCTTGTAAAGCTTTCAAATCGCGTATTTAACATACAGTTGAAAATGAAAGGCAACTAGGCCATTTATTGCAAAACAAATGAATTGATATGATAAAAAGGGAGTAGTGCTCTTGTGTGGGGATACTGCCAGGAGGAACAGGAAGAGCAGTGCCACAAATGAGAATGCCACATTGCACTTTTACTCCCAAACAACCCTGAATTTGCCCTATTAGAAAAACTTATCGCGGGAACTCGAGTGAAGTATTATCTAACCATCTGAGACACAGCCCTATAATTCATGGGTCATTGACACAGTAGAGAAGATCAGTTCTCTCTATTGTAGCAGCAGAGGGACTCTTAATCCATGGATTATTAACGTGGAAAATTGAAGGGGCTGTTACAGGCTTGTGGTTTATTAGGCTATTGTGGATTTAGGGAGCTTTAATTTGAAGATTATGGACACAATGGAGTGCAACAGATCCCTTGACAATGTCAGTGGAAAGGTTTTAGTACAGGAGAAAGCTTCTGCCTGAATTCTGGCCTTCCCCATTGCACTAGATACTGCTTAGAGAAACATTTATGGGGTTGTAATCACCTTTGAAACCCATTTGATCAAAGCAAGTCAGAAACTCACTTCTCTGAAGATAACATTCCCTGAGCTCTCCAGTCTGGAAATTATTTTGTTCTAGCAAGGCTTTTCCTGCTAGCACTTGATTTGCATCCACTGTTGCTGATTTGTCTTGCAAACATTTGATGATCTACACCCTTAGGTCCATGCGAGGTTTTTGCTGTACTTGTAAGTTGAACATATGTCACGTGTCAGGGAAGGGCTATGAAGAGAAACCTTGGACTTCTACTAGCACCTCCTTGAAAAAATACTCTCCTCCCTCTGAGCATCACCTCAAAGGAACTGAGTGAGCTTATCTCTGCTTCCCATCTACCTTGAAGGACAAATAGAGATGTGAAAAATTTGAGAGTATGGAGAGGCACAGTGAGGCTTGAACACAACCATACTTCAAAAGACAACCAGCCTGCTCTGAATGCCCACAAGGGAGAGCTTCTCTGCTGCCCAAGCATCATTAAGTTTGCATGTTCTCCTTTTATCCTCTTCTATTCCAGAAGCAGGCATAGGAACCAGAAGTCTTTTCAGGAAATGCTACGGGGAAGGCTGGACTAAAATCATGGTGAGGGAGGCTAAGAGCTGGCACTGGGGCGAGCTTTGTAGCTGCAATCGTATTTGATGATGGAAACAGTTTACCTCTGGAGGATATAAGCCTTTGCCACTGTAAGTGTCTGAGAGCAGGTAAAACATCTGCTGGGAAGGTCTCAGCAGTAATACGCTTCACCGCAAAGCAAAGGCATGAACTAGATGACCTTTCTGCTTGATCCTCTGAGATTTATGTTCACAATAAAAGAGGAGTGAGCTGTGAACAGAACTAACGTAAAGTAACTGGTTGGATCAAGGATCTTGATGTGTTCACTGTGCACAAGCCCCACTCAGGGCATCTGTGCTTGCACGGATTGAATCTGCAGTTGCATGACTGTGTGTGGGTGAACTGAGGAGAGCAGGGAGGAGAGCCAAAATGCCATCTGTGCCTGGCATTGTTTGGCTTATTGCACTGTTGTCCAGAAAAAGCACAATTTGGTTGTAGAGCTCCTTGCTGCTGGAAGTGAGGAAGCCAAAGCATGAATGGGATCAAAAGGAATTACACAAATCCATGGGAAATGGCTCATGAACAACTCAAACACATCCTCAGGACCAGGATTTATAGAAATGTGTAGAACAGACAGAGGAACAGGCCGTGCTTTTCCTCCTGTCTATGTTCTTTCCATAAGCTGGGTACTGCCTACTGTTTCTACTCAATTTCACTTTAGGGCCGGACAGCACCTTAAAAGCTTTCCCAGTATAGAAAAGGCAAAAGAAAAAAGGCAACTGTATGAAACTACAGAGTAGATGAACTGGAGAAACAAATGAGAAAAGAAGGTGAGGAGATCTTCCTGGCCAAGAGAGGAGCAGGGAGGTGAATTTGAATGCTCCTGATTCTATCCCATAGATGCTAGGTGAGGAGGTTGCAGTATGAGGATAGGCTTGCATCTCTAAAGCTCTATTTGTCACATTTGTCTCTGCTCTGCAAGAAAGGGATAGTGAAGGAGAAAGCACATACATGACTTCAGAGACTGGGTCAAGGATCCTTCTAGGAGCAGCCTTGCCCACTAAGACAGTCTTTATCCTCCGATGCTCCAATGTGTAGCAAAGGCTTCGTGTCTGTGCAGAATTCCAGCAGTTGTGCAGAGCCTTGATTGTAAAATTATTTGAGGTATTTCACTAGCTTGTGTGATTATTTTCATTGAATATATATATATTTTTACTTGAAATAAACTGTTGTTTCTCAACTGTGCGTACGTTACACGGATAGTTTTGTTTATATTTAAATAGAAAATGTTTAATAATCAGCCTGGGAATAGTTGTTTAGCACAAATAACTTTCTTCAATATTAATTTTTACTTCAAGTATTTACATTTGCTTGTTTTCCCTCCCTTGCCCTCTTCCATTCCCCTCACCAAAATTTACTTATGTTTCCCAGAGAATATATGTGATTTAAAGTAATGCAAAACAAGTGATGGATTGAGTGTATTTGCAATGGCCTTTGAAAATATCCCAGTGTCCAAAGCCTGTTCAGTTTTATTCCTCTAAGTGTTCTGTGCTTACTGCTGCAACATGTCATCTACACAGCCAGGAAGTTGTACAAGATATACAAGATTCAAGCCAACAGGATAAAATCCAAGTTATCTTTTAGCCAGCTTTTGAAATGAGTACAATTTTGTGACCCAGAACTCCAGAAATGAATATTATCTGAGTGGTCAAACACAGATGGTCCATATGAAGTCTTCTGTGTAACTTCCAATTTGACATATGAAATGTTTTATATAATTTAAAAATATATCGGGATTTTGAGCATTGTGCTATTTAAGGAAGAACATATTGTTGCAAAGGAACAAGGACCTTCTGAGGAGTGCTTTTTTAGAAGACAGCAAGGCTTAAGCAGCTTTCAGAATCTGTGTAGTACAGTTATTGAGTTCGTATTCCAACGTAATTTACGGATGTACCAGCAGTGAGATATTCTGAAAATGCAGATGTTTACAATCTGCTGTTTTCAGAGACATCCTACAAGCATGAAGATTTTGATGTTTGGGTTTGTTAAGTAGGACATAGCTACAAATGATTCTGTAAACCCAGGTCTGTTGACAGGCACCAAGGTGTTCAACATGAAGCTAGAGATATGGCCTCGTGATGGCAGTGGTGCTGAATCCATACCAAAAAGTGAACTTGTGTGTCCCCTAAATGGAGGTAGAAGGCTCATACCCATTGCAGCTGAGCCCTCTCTGGCTGCTCCGCTGAGCACACATCTGCTCAAGCCAAAGATGCCTGACTTTTGACGTACACTGAGTGAACAACCCCATGAAGTGGGAGTGCACATTTTACTGGTGAGGCACTGGACACCTGCAAGGCATTCTGAGAACTTTGATTGCTCTGAAGCCCTAAACACCAAAGTAGTGGGAACCTTTCCCTTGACTTCAGCAGATGTTTCCCAAAAACATGCAAGAAAATGTTTTCCTTGATGTTAGCTGTAATTTTTAGGTTACGAAAGAACCGAAGGTCAGAACTTGATTTTCTCTCAAGCATGATGCTGAGTGAACAATAGCTGAATAACTTTAATTTGGGATTTGCAGTCACTGATTACACTCCCTCAAAATATTTTCACAACTGCCTATTTTTCCATTTCTGCCTAATAAAATGTCTGGAGTCTGGGTTGAAAGGGACGTGGGAGGTCAAAAAACTAAAACTGAGGTAGGTGAGATGTTCTCCTAGTGAGCATAAGAAAGAAAGGCACTGAGTTCTTGGAGCTCTAACCATCACCCTCCCTGTGAGGGGATTGTGAAATAATGCACGTTTTGGTCATTTGGTTGTTAACTTTAATAGCAGATTTATATCCCAACTGTAAGGTTGTTTTTAAGGCAGATAAAGCTTTCTTACTGAGGTCTAGAAAGCAAAACAACCCTGTTTGACACTCACCTTCAGAGGTGAGACTCTTTGGACAAAGGCTCCTGACTGCACATGATGAGTAGGGGCTTCCCTTGCCATTTCCCTATAAGCTGCTGAAAATTGTCCCCAAGATGCAGGGGAACAGTGCTGCCTGGATGACTTCCTCAAATTATTCTTACTCAGGCTACTGTTCCCCTCTCCCTCATGGCTTTCCTGTACAGCAAGGTCAGATGGAGAGCCAACAGGAGACAGCTGACTCGAATTCAGAGCAAGTCTGTTTCTCCTCCTCAGTTTTGCCAAGAAAGCCTTCTCTGCTGTGGAGAGCCAAGGTGGGAATTTCTTCTTTCTTCACTTGATCAAAGCAGTCAAATTACATCCTTTTGGAACTTTACATTATTAGCATCATGTAACATCTCTTTTCACTTAACTTCTCCAGCCATTCATTATCCATCCAAATGGAACCTGGCAGCGCTTTCTCTGTTCAAGTTTTTTTGGATCAGTAGTTGTATTTGTTGTCGGTCCAGAAATGTCAGCTTTCATCTATCCTCTCCCTCATACTAAGCTTATTCTTTTAAATAAAAAGAAATTGCTTAAATATTTAAACATTTATTTGTTTTAGTAGCAAACTGGTGCATCCACTACTCATGTCAGATATCAGTAGACTGCACTTCTCTGGCTTTGCTTGTTGTCTTATGGCTCAGTAGATAATGTATTAATGGCCTGTGAGAAAATCCAGCATGATCTATTCTGGGGAGAAAATGGACTATGTCTGGAGTTCTTGACTTGGAAATGTTACTCAGAGTGATGTTGTGAATCTGATGGAAGAAATGCAGCTGCCTATTTGCATGCATTTCATCCACAAGGAAAGGTGTTCTACAGTCATTTGTCTTGTATCAAAAGTTGCTGGTGTTTCATACAGGAAAATGCTTAGTTTTGTTGAGGTGTTTCAAGCATGGTTTCCTACAGAAAAGATTTCCAACACTGCCCTGCAAGTCAGGCCCTACATCTGAAAGTGTTGCTAAGTTTCATCCAGATCTTACAGACAGCTAGCTATGCAGCACTAGCAAGATAAGCAACTAAGGAGAGGAGAGGTGAAATTCGCATGCCCCAATCAGGAACAAAAGTTGCCCTGTAATCTCAAGTAAATCTCTACTTGCCACAAACTACTCATAGGAAAAGTATTCCCTCTATAGGAGATGTTCTGATTTGATTTTGTGTGGCCCAGCCCTGAGCAAAGGAGCCAAAGGAAACAAGGCTTTGCAGCTTCTGTTGTTTACAGATTGGTTTCTCGTTAAACACTTTCCTAACTTCACCATCAGAGGTGCATGTCAGCTTTTGAGGTTTTGTCTTAAAAATACAAAGATGTTTTTTTCCATTAAATATTGTGCAGCTGTCCTGGGAGGTCCATTTCTAGTACTTTGCTCACTAATACTTCTTGAACGCTAATTACTTACTAATAATCCCTGAGAAGGGAAACAGAATCCTGAGAGCAGGGAGGCATGGAAAGTTCGATTGCATTAGATAGGATGGCAGCCTGAGAACATCGCTAATGTGGGACAGTCTTGTACAAAATCCAAATGCAAATGTACCAGATTCATATGTGAAGTCCCCATGATCTGGGGACTCTGCCTGGGACATTGGTGAGTGGAGTGTACATGCTACTAAACCCTGTTGCATGGTGTGGAACACCTGGGGGTTGTTTTTCAGCTCTGAGGTTTTGGTAAACTTCATGACCACTGCACAGCTGAGAAAAAGTGTTAGAGCCAAATCCCACTTTGGGGTCTGAAGCTTTCCCTTCAGTCTGCACAAGCATTTGTTGCTACGTGCAAAAGAAGAAAAGCAATGTATAAGGTGCAGTGATGCTGTATAGGCTCTAAATAGCATTGTCTCACGTTATAACAACAGGTCTGATAAATCTGTCACAGGTCAGTCATGTCTGCGAAGGGCGAGAAGCAATTCATTCAACTTCTCCTGTTCCTTCCTCTGTTCCTTCCTTTTTTCAGCTGACCTGTTTGTTGGAGCACCTCACTCTGCTGATCCTTCCTGATGAGGGAGGGAGTCACTGGTTTTACCATTTTCTAAATAGGAAGAACCAAGCCATGGAAAACTACATCTGTTGAGGCAAATTAGGAGAGGAAGAGACACAGAGAGCGGTTCTCAAAATTCTCCCCAGATGTACAGCTTCCCTTGGCACCAGGCATTAAAGAAATTCCTATAAATTTTCTATCTGCATCTTTGCAAGCCTAAATCCCTCTGAATGTCTGGCACTAAATCATCTACCCATGGTTACAAAAGGAATTTGAAGCATCACATGGAACTGATCCTTCTTCAGCAACAAAAATGGTGTTTAATCACTGCCCTTTCTATTTCGTGCATTCTAGAGAGCCTGCCAGCTTGAATTGGGTGTATTTTGGCTGCCAAATCCTTTGCTGAAGGAAACTCCCAAACAGCTTTGCATCAGGAATAAGTATATATAAGTATATATCAGCATGTGTGTGTGTATATATTTAAATGTACATAGTGTCTTTATGCATATGTTTGTATACAAAATATATTTACACTATCAAGAAAATAAGAAATAAGAGAGCTTCTGAGATTCCCCATTCTCCTCCAAAGGAGGATGATGCCTGTTGGTAGCATCACATGAAAACACTTGCAAGTGCTACGTTGCACTCCAATCCTAAAACTTAAAGATGGGAAAAGAACACTAGTAAATTTTTAGTAGCCTTCTTTTTTTTTTTTTAACTTGTTTAGTTTTTCCAGTAAAATCCCTCATCCAGGAGCTCAGCTGGGACTGCTTACATAAATTTATTTTGTTTAAAACAGGAATTGAGACTTAAAACCCGTATTAATAAACAGTTTATTTTTTACTGTGAGGCATCCAATGTAATTCATAAATTACTGTCCATTTAATTAAAGGCATTCACCTTTCCAGCTGTTTCTCTAATCAATTTAACCCAAGGCAAATAAATTCAATGGGTGCTTTGCCAGTAATGTCAGGGACTTTGGTGTAGGCACAAGCACTTTCTGGGCTTCTTCCCTTGTCACCCTAGGCATTACTGGCTCCTGGTGGAACTGATTTGCTGAGGCTATGAGATATGCTTGAACTTCAGAGGACTCTTCTTTAGCAGGTTGTTCAAGGCGGGGGCTACCATAACTGGCCACCATGGTGAGCCCTTCTCTCCTCTTCACTTTTTTCTTATTCTCCTTGAACTCAAAATTGGACCTGTGAGAAATTAAAGCAACTTAGCAGCAGCTCTTCTAGAAGAGCATGTCTGCCATTGATTTAGCCAGCAACATGTTCAATGACCCTTCCAACTAACCCATATGCAAGGTCATTTCCTATGAAATGGTGTGGGATGTTCCAGGCAGCTGGTTAGTGAGTGGAGCCTGTCTGTGACTATTAAACATATCAAAAAGAAAAACAATCTCATTTTCATTTTCTCTGTGAGCCTCTTGAGTTCAAGAGTAACCACATGAGTCCATGGAAAATCATTCTACTGAGGGGTTTAAATTCAAATACAAAGACACTACGCTGATTTCAGAAATTACCCATGAACATTGTTAGAGAGGCTTCAGGAGAAATGAGATGGAAACAGAAGATGAAGGTATCTGGAAATAGCTAGCTTGATAAAAGACACCCCATATTGTTACCTGCAGAAGAGGAGAAAGTGGGTTAACCTTTATTTATAGTGATCTGTCAAAGATGTGTATTTTTTGACTCTGCATCTCACCTTTATATGATTTCTGTTCCCAGTCCTCATTTGACCCAGTGGCATCCATGACGTGATTCAGACATGATTCAGGGGGCAAGAGAGAGTCTGTAATGTCTCTAGACAGGAGAAACTGAGACATGTCAATAATAACAGGCAGCTAGATATTATTCTGACTCCTTGTGTTCTGTTCTAGCTCTGTCAGGCACCAAAGAGATGTCTTGGTTTTCTATTTGTGTGTGGGGCAGACAGAAAAGGTAACAGCAGCAGTGGTTTGCCATTAGATAACACTTCCTCAGAAAGGGAAACTTAATCTGTCAGATTACTTTTCCAAGCAATTGTGGGAAAAAATACAAACAAGGAAGCTTTGCAAGGCTGAGTTTGTTTTTATTTGTGACGTCCTTTAAAACAAGGGTTAAACATCTGGTCAGACAGTCCTTGTAGGGGTAAGGTTCCAAACTGAAAGCAACAGCCTGGCAGAAGTGTGTTAACTGTAGACATGGGAAAGACTTGTGTAGCAATCTAGAGGTATGATAAATCGGAGTTGTTCTGAGAATACATGAGGGTTTAGATGTTTGTTATTTTCTCACTTTCTGATTTTTTTATCTTGCTTACTATTGCTATCAGTCCGGTTGAGTAGTTTGTTCGTTTATTCTTTGTAAACCCTATAAAACAACACCTTTTTAGGTCAGCGAGAACTACAAGAGAAGGATGAAAGTAGCCTGGGAGGCTGTCCCCAGCCCCTCCATCCTCAGAGGCAGATTTCACCCTTTGCCACTTGACCTAGTTCAGGATATATCCCCTCCACAGCCCTGTCTGGGACCATTCCCATGAGACAGGATCACTTACAAAAGCCTGAAGGACTGTGTTGGGGCCAGGGACCTGTTTTGCAGAACAGACCCTTCATGTACAGCAGCAAAACTGGAGCTGGTGATATTTGACTGAGTTGGGTCCTGCTTTTGTGGATTTAACTTCATTTTCTGCTACAGGTCTCCTGGTATTTAGGAAAACAAATTCAAGCATGCCACTACTCACTGAGGCAGCAAATTTGGAGGGGGGAAGAAAATTTCCCTCGTTCTGCAGTTCATGGTGTTCTTCTAAACTATTTATAAATAGGTCTGCTGTAACCGCTGTTTGCATTTGGACGGCTTCACTGTTCTCATTTTCAAGGCTTCTCTCAGATCTGAAAGTAAAGGTCGGGTTGACTCCCCTCATTTGAAATAAAGAGGGGAAGAAAGTTAACCCTGTAGGCAGGTGGCTCTAATGCAGCAATTCCCAGGAACAGGAGCAAGTCTTCTTGTATTTGGAAGGGCAGAGCCTTGAGCCCACCCTCCTTTTTGCCCAGTTTTCATTTTCTTGTTCTCTTTCTTAGCTGATGATAGTTCCTGCATCCTTTTAAAGAGATCCCCTTGCACATCAGCTGGGATTCATGTAATGCAGCAATCTGGTAAGCAACACAAATCACAGCTCCTGGCTTACACTTGCCTGAAGCCCTGGAAAAGTTTTCAGCTGAGTTTATGCTTCACCTCCCTCCACTCTACAGAAGAATAATATATGGCTCCATTTTCTCTACAAAAACCTGCACAGAGACCCAACAATCTATTTTGTAAAGGATTATCTTTTGCTGATGGAGGGGTGTTTGGAGATGACAGGCATCTGATCTCATCTTAAGACTTAAATTGCAGTAAATCCTGTATTTATTTACTTTTTACTTCAACCAAATAGGACATTATCCTGCCTTTGAGTTAACACTTTCATTGCCAAGTGCTGCATGGCATTCTTGTCAACCACCACCGCACAAGGAACAGCATAGAGCCACCAATTCACATAGGAAACAGCTAAAACACTAAATAGGATTACATGGTTCATAAGACACAGAGAATCAGAACCAGCCTGTCGAGCAGTCTTGGGGTTGTACTACATATATGTAACAATGATTTTTCTTCTGCATTGGGCAGCTGGAGGACAGGTGAAACCCTGTGAAACAACCTAAAAAACTCTGTTGTATGCATGGGCATGGGATGATGCCTCATCATCTTCCTGACGTTGGCATCCCAATGCTGGGAATAAGAAAAGTCTTAGTGGACATTTTCTTGAGGTTATAACTTATATCTGAATGAAGAGAACGTGGTTTTGAATAAGGGTGTGCAAAAAATCACTTCTGAAATAGAAAACACTTTATTTTTATTCTTTTTTTTCTGTTAAATAATCATGAGCACTTTACCCTCCAGTATCAACAGGGTGTTCCACAACCTCCTTCAGAATAGATTGTCTTTGACTGATACATTCACTTTGGAATGAATGGGACTAATGCATAGGGGCTTCTAGGTGTTCTAAGTGTGAGAATATATGTGGTAGGCTGGTACATTATGAAGGTAAACAAAGAAGACCTAAGAGACTAAACGCTCTTTTATTGCCTATTTAAAACTCTGAGATGAAATGTTTGTTTAAAAGAAGATGCTTTATCCCAACACAGTGGTTTTATTTCTGCTATTGCTAACACAGTGTTACAGAGACCCCAAAGGTCTCTGTGAACTCTGCTCTGACTGAGATATGAATTAGGGCCAAGATGAACTTCTCCTGGTACTTCTCCCACTAAGTCCCAGCCACTGAAAGGCACTTGTCTTCAAAATGGTGGTGTGGGTAGTAAGGTTAGAGATGGTCTGATCAAGAATAGAGATGGTTTATAGGCATTTTTGCTGATGTATGTTTTTTCTTCACCCAGCAATAACATGTGCAGTTATACTTTCTTTTAGCACAGAAGCAGTAAAAAAAGTTAATTGCTGTTGTTCTCTTTGGATGTGTTCAGCTGCTCGTTGCGCTGAACAACCCACAGGCTCTGAGGGCTGGTTTTCGTGCAGGCAGTAGCTGCTACCCTGGCAAATAAGTGTTCACCCTCCGTTTAGAAATCTAATTTTCTTCCCTTATTTGTTGTGGGAAAAATTGCATGGCATTCTTGTCACAGAATTCCTTTTCACGATTTCCTTTGTTTTGTACTCTCATAATCGCTGCAATTATCTCTGGCACAGCAATTATTATTGTACCAGATGTAACTCTTGCAATAGGTGATCCTAGTGAAACATTTCTAGGTGTCTTGTGAAATCCCAGCACTAGTGCAGATGGACCCCACCAGAGCTGGACTTTGATGGACTTTTGTTAATTTGTTTGAGTACGCACATGAAGGCTTTGTGATTCACCTCACATGCCACAGCCAAGCGAATTGCCAAAATTATTTATCTCTGAGCTGTGATCTTTTATCTAGAAAAGAGCACTTTATGGCAGGCATTTAGGAATGGGTTTCTGCACTATGCATTTCTCAATTACTTGGCACCTCAGTTGGATGGCACGGGTTTTATTTTCATACATCACTGGGAAAAGCAAACTTATAAAGTACCATTCATGAGAACTATCTCTGTTTCAGAAACTATTGTAATTATTACAAAATCAAGCAATAATGGAGACCCTAAAAGTTGTATTTGCCTTTTTTTTTTTCCCCATTTACGTCGACTAAATGTCATACATTAAATAATTCCCATACCCATTAACATATGATTTGCCCACTAGTAATTACTTTGTCATCCTTACTTCCTCAGGTTATTTTCAACTTTAAGCCACTGTTAATCCATGACCTTAGTGCTTTTGTCTCCAGGTCTGAATTATATAAGTATTATGGAACAAGGACTGAAATGAACTACTTTTGGCTTTATTGTACAATTACAATCAGTCAGCTGATTGGGTTTTCTATTTACACTAACTAAAAATAATAGAGTAAATTTAATTCCTTTATGAAAGGATAATAAGATTTTCTTTTTTTCTGTGCCATGCAGCAAAGCCAAATAAGAAATACTTCTAAGGGGAATGTAAAAATTGAGGAAAACAGCAACCCTCTGCTTTTCTGGGTGACCAGGATTGCTGCCAAGTGGACACAAAGATGACTGACGCAGGAATGTACCCCACACTCCGCAGTGGTCACTGCAGTGGTAATTGAATAAAATCCACTGAGAGCAAAAAATTAAAGCCCTTTGGTCATGGAGCTGAAATGGAAAAGTAGGTGCCTTTAAAGGACGTTTTTGTAGTGTGTCTCCTCAAACTCTTTCCCCTTCTGTGAGACTACCCAAAAAGCAGAACACCTGTGGAATGTCAGGTTTCCTTTTGGACACAGGAGCACAGCATCATATAACATGGTCATGTCTCTAACAGGATGGGCAGTTAGCTGTCGCTCCTGTTCCAGGCAAGCTGTCTGATTCCTGTTTGAAATGCTATCTCTAAGCTGCTTTTGTTCAATTGCCTACTTTCATGAAAGGTTGTAATCAAAAGGCCAGACTTTTGGAAGAGTTTGGCTCCCCTGCATGACACTGGTTTCCTAGTGGCATGTAAATAAGGGGTCACATTTTCCAAAGAGAGTACTGCCCCACCGTCAGTGCTGTGAGAAATCTGCTTTGCAGCTCCATGGCTGTATTTAGGGGGAAACATTGCTGACAGACTGAGTCAGTGGCCCAGATTCTCCTCCCTTTATCCATATAACCACATGAAAGCTTCTGCCTCCTATCCACAGAGCGTGCATGAATAATTTGCTTGGCATGGGACTGGAGCTAGCTAGCACAATAACCATGCTTTTGTAGGCTCCATATGTCCCTTGCCTTGGAGCTTTTCAAATGATACAAAACTCTGGTACTGTGACTAAAATGAGAAAAGCCTGGGCAATGACTTCAGAAGCAATTGGGAGTGACCTAAAGCTCATAAAAGGACTCTTAGCTTCAATGGTGTTGATCCAAATCCATGAGACTTAAGAGATCCAGACCCTATGAAGATCCTGGTGACCCCCACAGTCTGCAGAGAGTTTAGCTATTCAGTTGCTGCAAAGGAGTCCTAATTTCCAAACACTTCAGAAATACCAGACTCTTTTAACTGTACTTGTTGTAATATACTCAAGAAATAAGTGTGCACGCATTGGCTGTCCTCCTCCTCTCTGTGCTGAACATTTTTGGTGTAGGAGACCTCAGTAAGGGAAGTGTAAACCTTCTGTTTACATCTATAAACATGATAAGGTACAAATTGCTGCAATACAAACTTCCTTGCTCTGGCCCTCCACTGACCCTAGCTATAAACGATGAGGAGCCTCCTCCCTCAAAGCTGCAGGAGACTCCAGTCTCTGGGACAGTTTCAACCAGCAAATGCGCTTGCAAAGTCTTCTGTGAGAGTTTGTTCATATGCTGTGTTATTCATATGCTGCTCCTGGCTGTGGCTTAAGGGCCAGACACTGCTGTACCCACTCTTGTAGGGTACTCCAGACACTTCCAAGGGTCGGGTGAGGCTGACTGCATTCGCACGTGTTTTCTGAAATCAGGAAATGAGCTGTTAATACATACACTTTTGCTGAAGGGCTTGGATAGAGAAATGCATGTTTATACCACATTTCAGACTAACTGACAGCAGACATTTGTGTCACTGTATCTCACATACATGTCTTCTTCTGGAAGCTCTTTATTGGGTGAAATAAATTGGTTGCAAAATATCTAAGATTCTGCCAAGGAAACACAAGTATAATTAGATTTTAAAAAGCTACTCATGCATTGTCTTTCTTTAGTGGTTTGTAATAGAGGCAGAAAGAAAAAGATCTGCCAACAAAACAGGAGTTGGTTTCTAGGCATGGGAACCTGGTTCCTTGGTGACTCGGACAGATGACATGTGGCCTGAAGGAAGGACACAAGGAGAGGGCTGGGACATGGGAAAAGTCTTAGATAAAGGGTCAGAAAAGCGAAAGGGACTTCTGTCCTTGACAGCTGTAATTATAGCCTCTTGCACTGAGAGAACTCACAGTCCTTTCTTGCTAAAAATTCGCAGCAATAGCAATCCCTGTCCAGCTACATATGAACAGTACTGAGACTATGGTGGAGATTTTAATCAGAATTTGTGAGTTTGGGATTTCCACAGCCATGTCTGTTCCGGGAGCTCAGTGAAAGCTAAGCTATCACACTTGATATCAACATCAGACTGTAGGGCAGCACTAGGTCAAGTTTTTCAACATTAATGGTGCGTTTGCAGAGGGGCAAGACTTATGATGAAGTTTATATCTCATCATGCAGGATTCAGGTCCCTCTTCTCCTGCAGCAGCTCAGTTGGAGGGTGCAAGGACATCACTTCTAGCACGGGTCACACAACGGCAGATTCCCCTGAAGTTGGACTGATGCTCAGGTACAGCACTGCTGCAAACTTACATTGGTTTTACCCTGTTGAATTCTCACTATTGCCCTGGAGGTGGCACAACATGTCCCTAACGGGTGACAGATCTTCTATGTTTAAACAATGCAGAAGCTTCTCTTTTGTTCCTTAAACTGTGCAGGGGGTTGCAGGAGGGCGACATGGGGATAGCTGCAAGACAGAAGGGCCGTGGGGACAGTTCTTGGTTAGAGCTGTTATGAGGCTGCGAAAGCAACAGAGAGGTGGTGACTGGATCCCTCCTGATGATTTTGGTGGAAGCATGTCAGATCTTGAAAACTGCTGACTCCTGGCCTAGAGGCCTTTTTTCTATTCATAGTGGTATTCAAAAAAATTTCATGCGGTCAATTAGATACTGCTGTTCTAAACCAGATGGTTTTGTATATACATAGCCAGGGCTATAAAATTACATTCTCACTGTTCAGAGGGGTTAATCAATTCATAGAATAAAACAAGGTTAGCATGTGTTTGTTTTACTGAGCCTGGTACTACAAATCTGTTCTGTGGGGGGTGTCCTTTAGGCTCTTGGGATGTTTGGTTGCCCTATAGGTGCCAGGAGATGCCAGCACGGCTTGCAAGCTACGGCAGATCTAGGGCTCTCAGCCATGGGCCAGCATCTCCCTGTCTTGGTGATGCATGAAGACAAAACGCTCACCTTGTTTGTAGATGAAAAGGCTCGAGTTTGGACAATTCTCTGTTTTGAATACGGTCTTTGAGTTATGAAGAGCCATGGGCAGGGACCTCCTATGGAAACAGCATAGCGAAACAATGCTGCTGCTATGCACAAGTTTTCCTTCTTCCTGTAACAAATACCACTCTTAGCTGGCTGACTAGCATGCAGTAACGCATTAACTGAGTGTGATAAGGCAGGGGAACTCCGATACCAGCTCCATTTTCAGTCTTGTGTTTGTTCTGCAGTTAGCACAAAGGGGTCTTGGTCCCTTGGTAGGACCTGTCATGTCAAAACAATGTCAGTTAAGTCAACAAATCCATTCATGTTACAGTCATTTCCAAGCCATGCTGCCTCCCCTAAAAATTCTGGATGGAAATGTTAGGGATATTTAAGAATTAAGATGCTAAAACATGGGGAGAAAATACGGAAACCTCTGAAAGGGCCCAGACTTGTGATTCCCATCACCAATGTTCAGTAACGTTATTTATAATCTAGTGCATATAGAATGTAGGGAGGCCTGAAAAACACGACATGTCTATTCCAGTATGTTGGTATTGTAGGATAGAAAGTTACCTCCTTAAGAGAGCTGCCATATGCCCAGGAATACAAGATGTGCTGACAGCACCTGTATCGGCTGGGGTCTGCCATGCACCAGCAGGCAACAAGGAGCTCCAGTGGGATCATGGTTCTCAGGAGGCTCAAACAGCCCAAATCCTCCACTCATGACTGGGTAACACTTCTGGATGGGAAAAAATATCATGCCCTCAAACTGGGTATATGGGAGCTGAATTCCTGGTATTATCCAATTCTGCCATTTTAGGAAATAATGCCATAATCCATATCATAAACTCATCACACTGTTTTATAATTAAGTTGGGTGTCTGAAAGTTATATTTCTACTACTGGCAGGTTACTAATTCTTTTAGCTTTACTGCTTATCCCTTCTGGTGTCCTTATGAAAAGCAATCCCATCCTTCTTTGCAACCGAAAGACAAAGTAAGGCTTTACGCATCTCAGTAATTTTGAGGACTGATGTGTGGGTTTGTGTGCTTGGGTTGAGCAAAATTAGCTGCTTACTTTGTTGACTGAAAACAGATAAAAATAAATACCTGCTTGTGCAAAGAATAATTCATCAGTAAAAGAAAGTGCTGCAGGATACTATTTGGGATGAAAACTAGTTAACATTAGTCTTCATGAGTCAGTCTGCCACCTATAAATTTAAAGAAGGGATTCCTGCTAGCTATTCTCTTTTCAGCAAAAAAATGAAGACAGAAAAATTCCTCCTCTTAACACTGCCTGCATTTAGAAACAGCCTACGTTTTGAGTAATTAAAACTGATGATCCTGACAAACATTTGCCTCCAAAGAAATAGTCTATTGTAAACGTACACTTTCAAGATCCTTCCAGGCATACCAGCCCAACTGTCTCCTAAAAATTCTTCCCAAGCCATCTGGTGCCTTATCTTTGTAGCCAAGCCATACAATAACTTTAAAAGAAGATTGTTGCTGGCAGGCTTTAGCTCAGGACTACAGATTCCTGTGGAAGTATCGCAGCTAAGGCTGAGTCCGCCAGCCAGGCAGCTCAGGCTGTGTGAATACTCCTTTCTATCACGACCCAAACTGTCCAGCTGTGCTTCTTTGGGGAGATCCCTTTCTCATCTGGTTTGCAAAGGGAGTGAAGGAGTTACAGGGGGAAGCTGGAGACGCCTTATGCTTCCAAACAGGGATTTACACTCCATTAATTCTCTCTACTGCGGCCCAGGCTGAGTGGCATGACATGAATGTGGTTACAATTTTGTCTTGCAGCTTTGTAGATCGCCTAGAATTTTCTCTCCCTGACTTGCACCCCACTGCTTCTGAACCCGTTTCCCTAACATCTCACCTAAACCCCATGATTTCAGAAACACTGAATCCCAACTCTTAAGTGCCCGATTTTGGTTGCACAGGCAGAGCCTAACAGTGAAGTTAACTAACAAAGCCAAGGCTGCAGGCACCTGGCAGCAAAGCAGAGATCCAGGTACAAAGTTGGAGCCAAGGGATCCTGTGTTGGCTGCGCTATCAGCCATTGTGAGAAACAGGCAGGTTGTTGCCAAGCGTGTGGCTGAAAAGTGAACACGTTCACCCCTCGGTTATCCAGGGCAAATAGGACACAGCTAGGGAAAGACCAAATTCCCTTATTAGGTGTTTGTCACATGCTCTCCACAACCTCAGCATGTGTAGACTGTTCAGTATCAATGGTGCTTTTAGAGGAAAGGAGGAAACTAGGTGCAAGTGTGTACGAGGAGAGCTCCTTTCTCGGCGTGTCCTGCACTCCACAAGTTGGAGTCTTACTTGAGGCTGCACCTGCACCATCAATTTTAAACAGTGTCTCTTGCTCCTTTAACATCTAGTGGTGCGACCAATCCCGCATAGTTGCACTGGTCTGGTGCCCGTTCTGGCTGCCTTCACGATGTGATGTTAGCAGTTGTGCCAAATGATGGAGCTACCATTATATTATCTTCTCCCTCCCAGTGCTGGCAATTCTCAGCTACCTGGGCAGCATTTTAAAACCCTCAGGGTTTGAGACATGCGGGCAGAGCCATTTTTCAAAGTTAGTGACAAATCTTTCTTCAAGCTGTTGCATCTTGTTTATGAAGTACTGGGTGGTATATATGTTTGTCAGATGGATATTAATGAGCATGAAGTGATGTGGTGAAATGGTTCCTGTGAATGATACTGAGGCCCCGATTCTGTACTTCTCCAAGTCAGTGGAAGTCTTGTTGATGAATTTTGACAGGAGCTGGGTTAGGCCTAAAACATTCACATTTTTCAGCCTTTGACATCTTTTTGGCTGAGTTTGTAACCGGTACACACTACCTACTACTTTGCAAATACAACAACATTGCAAAGACTTCCCCCAGGGAGATGTCTTTGCTTTTAGCTGGCTACCTTGTGACTCCCCTTGGGAAATCAAACAGTTCAGGGAAAAGAACTTGGTATCCGTAAAGCTGCTTAGCTTTATTCCTACTCTAATGGATATTTGTATTTTATTATCTCTGGAGACAATCTACTATTTAGGGAAAGAATGAAAACAACCCTCCTAAAATAGAGTTTTACAGTTTAATGATCTCTGCACTGAAATATTACATCGTACGTTTACGCTGCATGCAGGCTTGAGTGGGAGGGTGGAACTGATCACAGCGTCGGGGTTAGAGCTCCACGACTCCAAGTCCTTTGTTTAATCAACCATCTCAGACTCCTCTTCATAAGGTGATGGTGATACCTCGCAAGGCTCTTATGATAATTAGTTTATTTGAATAAAAGTACATGGCTCGAGGGGTAAAGCTCTTTGTACCTGTAGAACTTCCAGCATTCCCAGGTTGCCTTTTGGTGTGGGATTACAGAACATCTGCTCTGTTTAGTCCTCCTAGTATTACTGTTAACATTTTGGCAAATGCACCTGGAACAGAGCATAGATGCACATGTACATAATATCACAAGACAAAAGGAGTGTATTCAGGTTCTGTTTGATTTATAGCATGTCAAACACAGAAGATAATCCAACATAATGTTTAGTTTGATGGCTTCACTTGCACAAGAATGGGAAGATCCAGAATTCAGTGTTT
Source organism: Coccyzus lansbergi (assembly GCA_033558105.1). Taxonomy (NCBI): domain Eukaryota; kingdom Metazoa; phylum Chordata; class Aves; order Cuculiformes; family Coccyzidae; genus Coccyzus; species Coccyzus lansbergi. The sequence continues at coordinate 1,878,395 of JAUMJK010000431.1, forward strand.
CCTAGCTACATTTGAACCTGCCCCAGATTGCCACCTGTCATAGAAAACATAGAGGATGGGATCTATAAATGCCTGTCAGGCCAAAGGAACTGCCAGATTGCAGTGAGACCCAGAAGCTGGGCTACTCTGAGCATGCCTTTTCCACAAGGCAGATAAGAGGTGTGAGCAAAAGGAGCATTGTGTGAACAGTCTGCGTCAGTGCTGGGAGCAGGGGAGGGGTGGATGGGAACCAGCAGTTTTAAGTGGGAAGCCTCAAGGGATCACTGTGTCCGTCCATGCTGACCTGAAGCTGAAAATCCCACACATTTGCCGCATCTACGTGAGCTTTGCTGTTCTTCCCACCCAATCCCTAGTTCCTACTCATGTATCTATTTTCCAGGGTCAAAAGTTGTTTCTAAGGCGAACGGAGAGCCAATTCCCTTGCATGCGAGAGACCTGTTTGCTTTTCCTCCCTCATCATCCCAAATGGTGGTTCTCCACCCAGACTAGGAGCAGGGATGATGTCTGCAAGGACAGGGCTATACTTGAACTTACAGCTTTTGCTTCTGTGGAGAGGGCTGGCTCCAAAACGACAGTAAGGGACCAAGAGTTGAATCCTGCTCTGCAACATCATGGAGCATCATTTCACACCCTCCTCTGCCACTGGCCCTAAAATGGGGAGCAGGACATGGGCCCACGGAGGTCAGACTGTGACAGCAGTGACAGAAGTGCCGTCCTGGTATTGCTGTGAGTGGCAGGTACCACTTCCCAAACCCCCATGGGGGTCACAGGAGCAAACCCCAAAATAGCCAAGTGATTCGGCACACTCCAGGGGCACGGCTCGGTGGAAGAACAGAGGCCCATGGAGGGACCAGGAGCTTAAACAGCTACTGCAGATGAATTAAATTGTATATTTAAATCCTTTGAACCAGTATCATTAGGAGCTCATTTGGCACAGATAATAAGTTTGAAAATTAAGTATACACCAAGAACCTGCAAGTGTCAGTGCCTCTAAACAAAGAGGTTAGGCCTTTTTTCCTTAGGGAAAGGCCTTATATAATTTAAAGACCTGGCTTTAACACAGTGGCTGAAAATTTCTTTTTTTAAAAAGCCTTTATGTGAGCACAACAGCTTCCTAAACTGAGAGAAAGGCAGCACAAAGTGGTATCCTTGTTGCCATCACAGGCAGATGAGCAAGAGAGGCTGAAATAAGCAGCCGGCTGTTTGAAGTGAATGAAATCTTTCACTTTCTGACCGCACAGATTAAACATGAGGAGAAAAATCTTTGCTGTCTTCGGTTATCTTGTGGTATTGAAGAGCAACCATCAAAGGGAAACAGTCTGCCTTCTGGGATAATCATTGGGCAAGCGACTGGATGCAGCAGATAAAGGAAGATGATGCTCACCCGGAGAGCCCAAGTAGCAAAGAACAAAGGGGATTGCCCTCACCTATTCGGAAAAGGAAACGGTAAAAAAAAAAAAAAAAAAAGGGTGAGGGTGAAAAGCAGTGCAAAAACCGCAGGAAACTTGTGTTCCTTGAGCACATTCTTGCAGCAGCGTGTGCTGCCTTAAATTTCCCACTGAGGTTTTGCTGTTGTGATAAAGTTCTCATTTTGTAGTTTATAGAAGAGGCATTTGAAGCTCAACTTTTGTAGTATTTATGCAGGCAAAATTCCCAGTGTTTTAAGGGGATTTTTCCATGGGTAGGTATGGGCTCTTAGGGGTTTCTTTTGACTGGGTAAGGACTTGGACTGCACAATTAACATGCTGTAAGGATTAATAGATCCTTCCTAACAGGAAAGTTATTTGAATTTAAGATTGTAGCTTTGTTTCTCTAAACTCCACAGAATCTATTTTCTTATGCTAGAGCTTTCCTGTTGTACTTCCTAATCTTCAGTTGTAAAGACTCAGAGTGCTGTACAGCACAAAACTCTGATGCATATCAATGGAAATAGAATTGGAAGTAGGTAACACCATGGTCCTAGAATACATTTGGCGCATTGCAAAGCCAAGATTTGGTCCCAGGAACACTTCAGTCAACTCCAACCTCTGCTCCATGATTGAGACCTAGTTAGTCCTTCAAATACGGGGCAGCTCCCCTCTTCTGGAAGATGGAGGTGTCTTCTTTCCTTCCTACTTCCCTGACAGTGCAGACCAAGATTTCAGATCAGGGAGCAAGCCCATGAGGGTGCTCCATTCAGCACTGTGCTAAGAAGGGCCCAGTTCACCCGTTGCAGGCATGTGCTGCTACTTCTCATGTCATGCCTGCTTCTAAGGACCCCATCGTAGAGCCTGGTTAACTTGCAGAAAGGTAAGAAAAGAAAAGAAAAAAAAAAGCCCAGAGCTTTGATTGGTTTTCATATGTCAAGTTACCTGAACAGGAGCAAGGCAGCTTGTGCCAGCAGTGGACTCAGCAAAAGGGGATGTTGAGGCTGGAAGTGGGATGCAGGATGCTTGTTAAACTGGGACGGCAGCTGCCCTAGGGCACTCTGCAACTCAGATAAAAGAGCAGCAGACCTGTTTCCCAACACCATCCTGATACAAGGACACGGAGATGAGCGAAGGCTGCACCCCTCTCCCCCAGGACATGGGCAGCATGAGCTTCACGTAAATCTCCTCCCCTCTGACTCAGCTCTAATGCTATGCTTCGCTTTTCACTCTCTTCCTCAGGCAACTCAGTTCGCTTTCCTTCACTCCCCCTTTGCTGACCAGAACTTGCTATCTCTCAACACACCCAACTGGCAGCGCCAGCTTGCCTAAGTGGTCCCGAGATACGTGTCTGCACCCACCTGAGCACAGGATCCAACTTCCCCCTCCTCTGCCACGACTTCTAGAGTCATATCCCAAGCTCCTCGTGAAGTCTGAAAGTTTTAGGGCACATGTGGAAGGTATGGGAAGCTGCTGGAAGACTTGTAAGGGTTTAGTAATGTACGGGTGCTCCTGCTAGCCTGGAGCTTGCGGAGCAGATACTCTTCCTGCCACGAGTTAAATCATTTATTGGACAATGAGACAGAGAAAGCCCAAAGAAAAGAATCTGAGCAAGAAAACACGCCTGGAGGAAAGCCTGGGCTTCTATTCAATGGTGTTATGATGTTATGAGATTCCTCTTTTCGTTCATCCAGCAGCCCAAGGACCTCAGTGGTTTTTCCAATTCAATTAGGACACAATTCAGTGTAGGACGGGTGGGGATGCCACGTTCTTTCATGCCGAGCCAGAGAAGGCCATGTAAACCAGGGGTATGCATAGCAGCCCCAGCAGGCACTGCAGATTGAAGTTATTTTAGAAGAGATTGGTCTTTCTCCTCTTCTGAATATTTCTTTCTTAACGAGTGTGCATGAGTAAGCAATTAGCTATTTGGACAGGAATATGTCACTATGCAGGCCCTTTGCAGCATTAAGAGCCAACTTGGTTTGGGTTTGCCCATAAACAGGTGAGTGCATGGAGATAAAACCACATGTGGTTATTGGGAAGAGCTGCTCCTGGCAGATGACGCTGACCAGAATGGGCACGTGACTGCTCCTCCATGGCAGAGATCTCTGCTCCCTGGAACCAGGGCGCTGTCAGACAGCCACGGCTCTGCCCACACCAGCCCTAAGGCCGGACACAGCGAGAAGACCCAACGCGTCGTAGGAGCTGACTGCACGCGAGCCACCTCAAGTCTGGAAGCACCTCAGCTTTGCCAAACCCTCCAAGCTGATCTAGGTGAGTTATCTCATTGTAAGCATCAAAGACTTAAATTAAATGTGGTTTATAAGCATGGGCATAATGCCATGTGGGCAGTTAAGTGCAAGTCACCTTCCCTGGAGGTGTTTAAGGGACGGGTGGATGACGCGCTGAGGGACATGGTTTAGTGTTCGATAGGAATGGTTGGACTCAATGATCCCATGGGTCTCTTCCAAGCTGGTGATTCTATGATTCTGATTATGACTTGCCCTGAGGGTTGTGCTGATTGGGTCCCTACTAGCGTGGAAACCGCTGCAGGGCACTCCACTGCTCAGAGCTGTCGCCATGGGCCTTCTCCAGTGAGCTGGCCGCAGAGTTACAGGCACATGGCTCTGCAGGTGATGCTTCACTTACTTTGACTTTTATATTCATTGTACAAAATTAATAATTTACTGCTAATGGCTGAGGTTTATAGGGCTTCACTAGTTAGACTAGAAGAGCCAGGAGATGCTATTTCACCCAGAAATAGATTCTGAATTCATTTTTTTTTTAAAAAAAGTTCATACTGATACTTCTGTCTTTTGTCCCAAAGCACAGAACTTTGATATTTTCCATGGATGCGAAAATCCAAACTCACAGCTATCTTTTTATTTTTCTTTTTGCCTTGCATACAGGGTTTAAATTTCATAGAATCATAGAACAACCAGGTTGGAAGGGACCCATCGGATCCTCAAGTCCAACCATTCCTATCAAACACTAAAACAAGTCCCTCAAGACCTCATCCACCCCTGCCTTAAACACCTCCAGGGAAGGTGAATCAACCACCTCCCTGGGCAGCCTATTCCAATGCCCAGTGACCCTCTGTGTGAAAAACTTCCTCCTAATCTCTAGCCTAAATCTCCCCTGGTGGAGCTTGAGGCCATTCCCTCTTGTCCTGTTCCCTGGCACTTGGGAGAAGAGGCCAGCTCCCTCCTCTCCACAACCTCCTTTCAGGTAGTTGTAGAGAGTAATGAGGTCTCCTCTCAGCCTCCTCTTCTCCAGGTTAAACAACCCCAGCTCTCTCCCTATTTTAGAAAAAAAACTCACACACAAAACCGAGGTTTGGTTTGTGGAAATATAGAACACAATGTTTAATTACATTTAGCTGTAAAGGATGTCTTAATCATTTCTAGAAAATTTCCAAACTGTAATTACATTTAGCTTTAAAGAATGACTTAATAGTTTATAGAAAAACTCCAAATTGTAAAACAAAACAAAATAAAGTCAAATGAGGAATTGCTTTTTTTTTTTTTTTTTTTTCTCCACCCCTCAGGATGCCTGCAAACTGCTCAATATAAAAATAACCCCGAAGAGAAGTTGCATTAAGTGCCTTGTATCTGAGAGATGCAGAAGAAAACTGCGATAAGAAGCATCACACGGGGGATTCTTCGATGTTTGGTGCATTGTCTTTAAAAATAAAAGGAAGAAAACGACAATTCTGTAAAGAAAAGTCGGCTCCGCTCCCGGGGAGCGAGTGACAAAGCGGCTTTTCCCTTTGGGACGCGGTCGCTCAGCCACTTCGGCTTTTCCCAAGGAGCCACCGGGGCCACCGCTCGCCCCGTCCAGCCCCATCCAGGGCTTTGCTAGGCGAAAGCCTTCGATTCCAGCCTTCCTGGGGAATGAGAGTGACATGCTGGAAACGGGGGGGAGGCGGTGGAGGGGAGGTGGAGGAAGGGCTGTCCCTGCTCTTACAGGGCGGGCTCTTTTTTTTTTTTTTTTCCCTTTTCCCCTCCTGCTCGATCTAGGGAGCCCGGCCCCTTAAATTGGCTCCCGGGAGCTCCCCGTCCAGCAGCCCGACGGGGGGAGAGGCGGAACGCGAGGGTGAGCGGCTCCCCCGGCCCGTCCCGTCGCTCCCAGCCCGTGCGACCCCGCGCATCATGCGCGGCCCCCGGCGCCCCGCGCCCCGACGGACCCCCCGCACCTAACAGGGGGGCAGGAACCAAAGGAAAACAAAAAAAAAAATATATACCACCCCCCCACCCCCCAAAAAAAAAAAAATAATAAAGGGAACGGGACGAAAAAAAGGAGGAGGAAAGCGAGGCGGGGAGAAAGGGGGGCGGGGAAAAAAAAATCCCACAACCTTCCCCCCCCCCCCCCCCCAAAAAAAAAAAAAGGCACGGGAGGAAAAAGGAGGAGGAAAAGAGCAAAGCGAGGGCAGGCTGCTCTCCTCCGAGGACAGCGCGGAGCACCATGCAGCTGGTGCTGCTGGCGCTGGCACTGAGCACGCTCTTCATCGACGGCTCGAGGCTGGGAGCGAGGAGGCGGCTGCACCCCCGGCAAGGTAAGGGCACGGAGGGGAGGGGATGGAGGACGCGGGGCGGGGAGGGGGCTCGGCTTCCCCGCTCTGGACCACGCGTGTTCCCTCGCAGCGCGGCTGCTGGAGAAGCTGAGCGAGTACGAGATCGTGACTCCCACCCGGGTGAACGAGCTGGGCGAGCCCTTCCCCGCCGATGCCCACTTCAGGAGGCGGCGGAGCGCGGGGCCCGACGCGTGGGCGGCCGCCGCCTCCCCCTCGGCGCACTACCGCCTCTCGGCCTTCGGCCGCCGGTTCCTCTTCAACCTGACGGCCAGCTCGGCCTTCATCGCCCCGCGCTTCACCGTCAGCCTGCTGGGAGAGCCCCGCGCCGACCAGCGCCGCCTCTACAGCGAGGCGGCCGACACCGACGTGAAGCACTGCTTCTACCGGGGCCACGTCAACGCCCGCCCGCGGCACACGGCCGTCATCAGCCTCTGCTCCGGGATGGTGAGCACCCCCGGGGGACCGGGGAGGGGGGCGGACGGGCGGGGAGGGGCCCGGCCGCGGCTCCGCACCGGAGGGCTCGCGCCCCGCTCCGAGGGTCCCGTCCGACGCGGGGAACCGGCCGCTCCCCGGGCGTGGGGGGAAAGATGCCACCCAGCGGGCACGGGAAGGGCTCGGCCCTGGGGGCGGGACGGGCTGCGAGGGGCAGGGCCGGGGGGATGCAAAGTGCAAGGATGCTAAATGGCAGAGCTGGGGGGATGCAAAGTGCAGGGATGCTAAAGGGCAGAGCTGGGGGGATGCAAAGTGCAGGGATGCTAAAGGGCAGAGCTGGGGGGCTGCAAAGTGCAGGGATGCTAAAGGGTAGAGCTGGGGGGCTGCAAAGTGCAGGGATGCTAAAGGGTAGAGTTAGGGGGCTGCAAAGTGCAGGGATGCTAAAGGATAGAGCTAGGGGGCTGCAAAGTGCAGGGATGCTGAAGGGCAGAGCTGGGGGAATGCAAAGTGCAGGGATGCTGAAGGGTAGAGCTGGGGGGATGCAAAGTGCAGGGATGCTAAAGGGTAGAGCTGGGGGGATGCCAAAGGCTAAACTGCTAAAGGGCAGGGCTGCTAAAGGGGAGAGCTAGGGGGATGCAAAGTGTAGGCATGCTAAAGGATAGAGCTGGGGGGCTGCAAAAGGCTAAACTGCTGAAGGGCAGAGCTGGGGGGCTGCAAAGTGCAGGGATGCTAAAGGGCAGAGCTGGGGGGGCTGCAAAGTGCAGGGATGCTAAAGGGCAGAGCTGGGGGGGCTGCAAAGTGCAGGGATGCTGAAGGACAGAGCTGGGGCGATGTCAAAGGCTAAACTGCTAAAGGGCAGGGCTGCTAAAGGGGAGAGCTAGGGGGATGCAAAGTGTAGGCATGCTAAAGGATAGAGCTGGGGGGCTGCAAAAGGCTAAACTGCTGAAGGGCAGAGCTGGGGGGCTGTAAAGTGCAGGGATGCTAAAGGGCAGAGCTGGGTGACTGCAAAAGGCTAAACTGCTAAAGGGCAGGGCTGGGATCTGCAAAGTGCAAGGCTGCTAAAGGGTAGGGCTGGGGGGGTCAAAAGGCTGGGCTGCTAAAGGGCAAAACTGGGGGGGTGCAAAGGGCTAAACTGCTAAAGGGCAGAGCTGGGGGGCTGCTAAAGGGCAGAGTTAGGGGGCTGCAAAGTGCAGGGTTGCTAAAGGGTAGGGCTAGGGGGGGTTCAAAAGGCTAGGATGCTAAAGGGCAGGGCTGGGGGGCTGCAAAGTGCAGGGTTGTTAAAGAGCAGGGCTAGGGGACTACAAAGGGCAGGGCCTCTAAAGGGCAGGGCTAGGGTCCTCCCTGGCAGCACCAGCCCCACAACTGCCTTGCAACCTGGGGACCTGAGGGTAGGCTTCCTGGCAGTCCCTCCTGCCGGCCCGGTGCCCTTCTGTACCACAAAGGGGGGAGCAGAAGCTCGCAGCAGTGCTGAGTTTTCCAGGTGCCTTCCAGCATCGCAGGGTGCCTGTCCCAGGTGCTCCCTTGCATGACCATGTTCACCCAGTGTACCACACGTGTCTGTGGCTGGACAGGCCTTCCTTCTAGTTTCTGTTCACGATTCCCAGTCTAGGATGGCTATGGGATGGTTTTTTGTCTTGGCTATCTTTTATTTACCCGCTGAATCCCCAGTTCATAGTCACATGCAGCTATGAGCATTGATGTCATGTTCTCATAACTAGGTATTTCACTGGCTGCCTGCCTCTCTCTGCTCCTTACACATGGATTTAAAGCTTGTCTTAGGAAGAGCCACTGTATGAAAAACAGCACAATGTGGTGGAGTTGTACTGAGGTCTCCAGTTCACAGCAGCACTATCTCCCCATGGGCTTGGTAAATGTTGTGAGCATAGGATGAGGTCTGGTAGATGCCCCACCTCTTGCTCCCTGCCTATGATTAGTAATTTGCTTTCCGTAATTTCCAATGGGATGGCTGCAGGGAACAGTGCAGCCTGGCACGGGTGTGATGGGAGCTGGAGCTCCAACCCAGGCTGTCACAGGGATAGCTCTAAAACTGTGTGCTCACACAGCTCTCTTGGTTGGGTAGTCCAGCTCCGTGGTTTGTCATCACCTGTAGCTGACCGCCTGTTCCTTTCTGGTCCCTCTCAGCTAGGCACATTCAAGTCTGACGATGGGGACTATTTTGTAGAGCCGCTGCTGTCGCTTGAAGAACAGGAATATGAAGAAGAGCATAATAAGCCACATCTAGTCTACAGACACCGGACACCTCCAACCAACTCTTCAGGGGACAGGCAGACTTGTGATACTCCAGGTACTCATTTTGCTACTGCCCTTGATGACTTGGCAGTTATGAAAGGGAACTGATTTACAGGAAAAAGCCAGTAGGTTTGTGCAGGGCAGAAGGGTTGGGGAGCTGAGGGACCACTGTAGAAATGGTACTGTGTGTGCTAGGATGGGGCTCGTAGTAGTACTGCTGTCCTGTAGAGAAGTGGTGCGCCTCTGCTTTCTAGTAATTGGTTATGAGGCGGTTACAGTCAGGAGAAATGTTTCTGTTTCATCCCTGCTGGAAGGCTGGCAAGAGATCCTTTGGGCTGTCTTGCCTTAAATATCCCATGATCCTTTAAACTTGCTTTCTGCCCTCTGCTATGTGTGATTCATAACCATCCTAGTCTGATTTATTCTCTGTCTAAAATTCTGTTTCTGTCCTTTTAAGTGACATCTTTCTGTCTTCATCTTGCTGTGCTCCTGGTCTACTTTCCCCATATCTGGTTGAGACCTGTAATGTCTTGTTTCTTTCTAGTGGAAATGAGAAGATCCTAACACCAACCCTACAGTTCTTCCCTTATTACTCATTTTCTATGGTTCATTTTCAAAGACTTTTTTTCTCTTTCTCCTCATGGCCCTTCCTCCACCAGCACCATCACACTGACCTCCTCACTCCCTATTTCTAATCTTTGTACATATGAAAGAGCACAAGCCTTTTTATCTCCCCTTCACGTGCCTTGGTGAGCAATAGCCCTGCTCCTACTGTCCCTATTATCTGCAGTGGTCTCCTGCTGCTCTCTGCTTCTCTGACTTCCTGATTTTCACAACCAATCCCCTCCTTTGGCTGCAAATACCTAAGTGCTCTCTGAAGAAGTTCATTCCTTCAGTCTCCTGTTTCACCTGCTGTTTTGCCCTTCTCCTTTGGCCTGCAGCTAGACCTGCAGGAGCTTAAAAGCCTAAAACAGAGTAGACCATGACCTTGACTGGCTTCCCTTGTGCAGGCTGCAAGCTGCTCGTGTTCTGTAAAGTAGGTGAAGTTGCTCAGGGAGTGAAGGTACCACTAAAGGAGAAGCGTGGTGCCAAACTTAGACTGCGTTTAGCACACGTGACCCGTTTGGCAGCCGTGACTTTGGATCATGGCTGTACTCTTGAGCTGTCAGTCTGTTCAGCTTGCACAGATTGTCAGAAGATGCTCTGGTGCTCTGTGACCAGCCAGAGCTGATGGGCTAGCAACACGTGTTTCTTCTAGAAGACACGTGGATACATGTCCAGGTGTAAACATATGTGCTGGGGGACAATGGTACCTCTCACAAAGCTGTCGTTATTTGTTCTTCCAAGGGTTGCTGCTGGACTATGCCATTCTGGTTTCTCTCTTCCAGCTGTTTCTGCTCCCTTCTTTGAGATCAGATGCAGGAGACTCAGAACAGTTGGAAAGAAACATGGAATCTGGCACATTGCATCAGTAGCCCTTGGAGGAACGGAGCAGCAGATCACAGGACTCATTGAATCAAAGGTAGCTGGGAGGGCTCTGGCATTCGCTTGTGGACTTTGTGCAGTTATAACAGTCTGCTGTATTTCACCCCAATGTACCTTAGCTTCCATTTAGGATGCTATTCTTCTGGATCATGACACAAGAATAATACTCCACCCTTGATATTGCCTACATGGTGTATATATCTTTCTTCTCTTTTCCACCATCCTTTGCATCTTGTTTGTCCTTGTTTCCTTGTTGTTCTCAGCTGCTTCCTGTAGCAAAGGGAGGAGGTCTCACCTCTCAAATACAAGCTTAAGGGGTCCAGATAGGTGTGATAGTCTTACTTGTCCTCCTATTCTCCTCCCCTCCATCTCTCCCTCTCCATTTTACTGTTGTTCAATTTTTTGAAAGGCAATGATGCTTTGGTCATGTGTGTTTGGTGAATGAGCCTTCGTCACTTCATTTAAGGAGTAAGTGCAGGGCAGCTTGGACGATGCTGAACCTTGGTGTTCCCTCAGGGTTACAGCTGGTGGAGGGGAGGTATCTCACAGGTCTTTGGAGCGGAGAGGGGAAAAGGTGAAATCTAGCAGTGCTTACTCTTTTGCATGGGGTGCATCTGTGACTCCTGCCAGAAAAGAATGGTTTCATGGAAGTTTGGGAGTTAGTTGTAGCTGCAGGGTGTTGTATGAATCCAGCCTTTTGTCAGAAGAATGTGTGCAAAGGTACATTTGCTTTGCAGGCTTCTGGCAGGGATTGAAATTTACTCAAGGAGAAAATTCATGCAAGGGAAATCTGAAGTACCCACCCTGCAGTGAGCAAGGGAGCCCACGTTACCGGGCAGTGGTGCTGTTAAGAATGGCTTTCTGATAGTCTTCTTCCTGGAAATGATTAATATGCAACATACTGGTGTGCCCTTGCCATTTTGATGTAATTATAGACTTCTTGCTGGATCCAGGAAAGGTTTCCCTTGTGAATTGACTGGCAGATTGAGTAAAAGCTTTCATTTCCAGCAGTCTCCCTGGTGTTACTTTTAGGTTTCAGTGTCCTCAGGTCAGCTTAGAAAAACAGGTATTTGATTTTGTTAAATTTTAATTAGCAGTCTCTGATACCAGTTTTGGATTCTCTGACATGTGAGATACTCTGCAGATGTTCTGCAAAAAGATCTTTCTCCTCTGAACGCTAATGGATATCGAATGCAAACTGTGCTCTGCATATGAACTTTCCTAGCACAACGCTGGGGTCTCCTGGCAGTGCACTTCAGCCGTCTGGCGTATAGCTCAGTCACCGCAATAAAAACTTCTGACAGAGTTTTCCTTTGGGTAACGGGTTAATGTAGTTTCAGTCATAGGAAATGGTGCAATTTCTCCTCCTTTCCTTCTTCTAGTTATTGCCGTGAATCAATTTGTCATCTGGTCGAGGATCTGGCAGAATAATTAGTTGCATTTTACTGAATAGCCCTGACAGGATGAAGACTTGGCCAGGCCAATGGTGTGATGTCACTAGGTGCAGTGCCGCTACCACCCATCGCTTCAGGATAGTAAGCTCTTCCGATCCAAATTATTAAATATCCGCTTTTTTGAGGTGGAGGAGGAAGAGGAAAGAAATTCTGATCCTATAAAAAGACAAAAAGGAAGTGGCTCATTGCAAAGTTGGAGAGCGGAGGAGCAATCCCCTTGGAGGAACAATCTGACTCCAATAATAAAAGGCGTGTAGCTGCATCCTGCAGCACTGAGGGAAGCAGTGTCTGCCACGCCAACTGGCTTTAGGGGGCTGGCAGAAGCTCTCCAATGCCCTGTTCAGTCTGACCTTCCACCAGGAGCAGACTGGCAACCCCCTACCCACCAGTTTCCATGAGAAATCCCAAAGGTTTGGTTTTGCAGAGAGATGTCCCGCTCCAACTGCCAATAGGACACTGCTTCTGGTTGTCACATGAGTAAACCACATCAGACCATCTCTTGCTCTGCATCTTGTGTCCCTTTCTGCTGCACCTCCTTTTTTTCACATTTCCCGTGGGTTTTGTCACTGATGTGTTCACACATACATTTTGATTGTTGGCTTCTCTGGAGTTCTTCTCTTGCAGTTTTATTGGGTTTTGTGATAGCTTTAGCCTTTTACTGAATCTTACGCAATCATTCTGCCTGTTGGCCACCCCTTGTTCTGAGGCAGATGTGACCTCCAGTTGCATGGTTGCACCAAGCCACAATTGTCCTGTGGCCACAAATATAAATGCAAGAGTTAAGCTTTCTCTTCTCCACACTTATGCTGCGTGCTCAGCTATTTAATTGTTCCAAACTTTGCAAATTCCTTCCAGCTTTTACTGTGACCTTGGTGCAGGACTCCCAAACGAACTCTTTTGGGCAGCTCCCTCTTTGTTCTCACTGCCTCCGCTTTGTTTTCTTGATCTGTGCTTTTCAGTTTCTTCCCACCTTCATTAGTTAAACAGTTCTTGCCTCACTTTTCATAATTCTTTTATAATCAAGACCCATCTGTGGCTGAGATGAATAAATCAAGGAACAGGTATACAGGGAGCGCTAGCTGTTGCCATGACTTGTAGCTGGTCAGCTGAACCCATCCCAAAGCTTGTGTTAGACCTGGGCCCTGAAGCTGTGTGTGAGGATCTTGCACAAAGTCCTGGCCCCTTAATCAGAGAGCTTAAAGTGGGAATACCCACCACAAGAAAACTCCTCGTGCAGAAGCAGCAATAACGCTCTGGTGGTGACAAACTAGTAGGAAGATGATTACAGTGAAAGAAACCTTCCAGCAATTCATGCTCTGGTGGTGGAGATTTTGGAGACGGGTTCGGATGAGTGCAGGACAGAGCAGATTTTATCTGCAGAGAGTTGGCTGTGCCCTCACCTGTTGCTTGTGGAGGTAGGAAAGCGCAGTGACTCTGCTACTGAGATTGCTTTCCAGAAACCACAGGCTCAGACGGCCACTGGGTATAGCCTGGAGGCTTAGCACATCCAAGACCTGCAAGAAATGGATACAATATGGTCTCAAATTTGCAACTGGGTTTTTAGTTGCAAGGTGGGTGCTAAAGCAGTTTCACTACCCAGAAGAGGAGCTGTGTGACCCCACGCAAAACAAAGGCAAGACTGAAGTCAAGGGGCAAGGGACTCATCGGGCAAGGAGAATAGAATTCTTTTATGTGTAAGTTGTGTTGAGGAAGGTGCTCTAATAAACACAAACCAAATAGGCAGTGTAAGCCAAGTCTCACCGCCCAGCTAGCGTGACACAGGCATAGTCACTAATATATCATTGATTTTTCACTTGCATTAATGAGTAATTTGTAATAGATTACTCTTTCACAGTAACTTTAACAACCCTTCCCACTGAACGGGATGCTGGGGGAGCTGCCAGAGCAGGGGATTCCTGTCCTGTGTCTTCAGCTAGCAAATGCCTGGTGCTGCCATCTGGATTGTTGCAATTCTGTTCCTGAGTGATAAATAGCACCAGCCTGCGCAGCCCTTATACAGGGTTGTCTTGTCAGCTTCTCAGCCATCTAGCTGTGTGGGAAGTCATTGGTGAACCCATGGCACAAGGAGGAGATGGTCCTTCCATTGTGTTCCTATGTGCTTGGGGAGGGGTGGCCAGGTTGAGGTTGTCAGGGTGTGGGTTTGTTAATATGCCACCTGTACCGTGACTGGGGAGGTGACCTGGGGGGAAAGTGGTGGGGGTCTGGCACTATAGTTAAAGCCTGAATTTGTCTCTTTGCATGTCATATGGCTTCTTGTTGGCTCAAGGTTAGTGATGAGCTCTTGCTCCTGCCTGAGCTGTGGTTCAAGGTGTATGGTGGGGAATGTGGCCAAACAGGCCAGAGGTGAAAAATACTATACTTGTTCTGCAGATGATTTATACATGTTACAATCTTATTTTCCAGTAGTTTTGAGGCAGAAACGCTTCTAACTGTTTGTCTTGCTTCCAATTGTGTCCTTATTTTGGTTTTCCAGTCCATCGCCCAAGAGTATTTCACACTCTAGGTGTCTGATTTCCAGGCAGTTCTTCAGGCAAATTCTGTGCTGCTCGGCCTCAACATAACCATGGGGTTGCAGAAGATCTACAGGGAGGTTTTCCTAAGCCTTTGCTTCTGGGTCCTTGGACTCTCTTGAAATTCTTGAACTCTTTCAGAAGTCTGTTTAAATCTGTCAGCTTTGCCTTTGGCTTCAGGGTAAAACATGGAATTCATTCTTTCCCTCAGAAAGTTTCTTATTTTAAGGAAGTGAGTTGTAATTTGTAGTCAGATAGTAATTATTTCAGGTTTCCTTCCCTCCCAAAAACAGCAAATGAGAGAGTAACGTCACAATTCCTGTATGCTAATATAATTAATTCTATTTTTGACTTCCTATTGAGGTAATAGCACAGTAATGGCCAACTGGGCCTGGAACACAAGCTTTTCCCATGTGGAACTAGGAAAGGGATGAGGTTGTAATGTTTGTGCCATCTGCTGCAGCACTGGCAAGTGAAGCAAGGCATTAAACTGACCTCAGTTAAAAAAGTTATCACAGCCAGTAACAGAGATTCCACAACTGTGGTTTAATGTGAGAATTTCTCAATATGAGTCAGAAGCAAGGTGCATGGATTTTGTTGTTAGTGTTGAAAATGTATCAAGCACATGTCTGGAAATAAAGTTTCATTCCTTAACAGTGGAAGACCAAGATTGTGACTGAACAAATTATTATTGATTGGTTATTGTTTTGTAACTCAGACATGGTAAGTGAATGATGTTAAATTGTTCTACTGGAATGAAGGTGGAGGTACTTGCAGTTTTGCGTCTACTTTTATGTCCTCTGTGGGGACATCTGCTGAGGTAGAGCAGGTGGGAGAAGTAGGAAGGTAGCGCTTTGGTACTTTCTATTGCTACCCCATGGCTTATCGTAGTGAAAATAAACAAGCTGACTACTTTGTGGCTTCTTCTCCCACGTGCCTGTAATGCCATTACCAGCACCCCTGTGACCACCTGCTACAAAATGTTTCATTCTTTCTAATGGGATATTTTTTCTCATCTTGTAGTGAAGACTGGGACAAAGTTGTGGTGATTGTGGTCTTCTTGTTAGCATGGTACCTCACAGATATCACTAGACAGGAGAGCAGATAACGTGTTGGTGTACTTGTGACTCTCACGCATTGAAAGTTGTGTTAAGAGCAAGCAAACAACCATGAGAGTTTGGGCACTTGGGTGTCTTGCCACACAGAAGCCAAGTTTAGCAAGCGCAACCTCTAGAGCTCTGCGGGAAAACAGGTTCAGTTAGTCCAGGCAGAAAAAAGGCAGCAGCCCAGTCTATTTTCTTGATGTGCTGAAATGCCACAAGCCTATACCAGTGTCTGTGGTGTATACATAGTGGGTTGCCCAACAACCTGGCTCAGCTAAGTGTCTTCTCACAGGTGAAGCACTGGGATGTGCTTCAGCAAACTGCTCAGTGCTTGAAGTGTCAGGGTGGCTTTCAAGGGTATTTTGCCGTGTTTTTTTAGTCATTCTACGGAAGTAGTTTATTTTTCTTCTTGAACCGGTGGATTGTGGAACTGGTGTCAGAGGTTGTCAGCATTGTGACTTTCCATCAGCCATACCTTAAACCAATTTTGTACCAACTCAGTGGTCCTTTTGTGCCTTGCAGTTGTGGGGTGCAACTATTTAGTTATTTTGTCTGTAAGATGATATTGACTCACTTTTTACCACATGCTCAGCTCACGTGTTGCTATCTTTCTTAAAGAGTCAATTTATTATTTTGTTAATTAATCTAGTTTCTGTCTGCTATGCAAAATTGATAGCTTTCATGTACAACATTTTTCCTTAGGCAGAAAAAAATGGTTTTTAAAGCTGGAATGCATTCTCACATACATCATCAGGAAGAGAAATGTCTAGAGTGCGTGTGGTCTTTGGTGTTTGCATGGTAAAAACTAGAGACTATTTCCTTACTAAGGGAAGTTGATTTGTGCAAACTGCAAATCTTTGTTTCTCAAGTGTTCTGGTTCCTGCAGCAGGAAGAAAGGCAGAATCACCCCAAAAGACACAGGGGGATTCATCATCACCTTGAGCTTTGGCACATCTGAGGCTAAAGTCTCCATAGCCACAGGCACCACAGGCTGCAGTGGGACTGCTGGTTTTTGTATCAGTGATGCTTCATGCTGGTCTAAACTGTTCCTGGCTCTGTAGTGTTGCTTTCCGGCCATGAAGTATTTTTGCATATTGCAAACCCAAGTTCCAGACTCTGGGCTTCATGCAGGGGAATGACTTCAGCCGCAGGTGCTCCCAGACATGGACCTTTTTGAGGATCTGAGCATTGCTCCAGTTGGACATCTAGGAAGCCATTTGGGAAAGCAGACATGCAAAAATTCAAAGAGGAGGAAAGAATAAAAATAAGAAGCAAGTGTGCCTGGGTCAGGAAGGCTTATGATCTGTTTGTGCGTGTTTTCTCTTAGTAGCAAAGAACTTCTTTGCAGAAGCTCAGTGTTTTGATTCTCCTGCAGCAGACAGGACTCCTTTGAACCCAGATTGTTTCCTAATTCAAAGGTTTCCCCCCCTTTCTATTGCTCTAATAGTGACACCTGTAAAAGGTCTGATATTTTACTGTGTTTTCAGTGGTTCCAGTGGCTGCTGTTGTACCAGCTGCAGGTGGCAAATTCAGTCCAGCTGGCTGGAGCTGGAGCTTGCACTGGACTGTTTAGGCAGGGTTTGCTGGAGTCAAGGGAGGCAGGTCACACGCTGCCTGCCTGCGGGGAGCTTACCTGCATTTTAATCTGCTTTATGGAGGTCTGCAATAAATAGTTAACTTCCATACAATAGTTTTATCTGTACAATCGGATCTGAGCAGGTTATAGGAGTGTGATGGGCCAACCACTGAAGAGCAAACTTAGTGTTGAAAGTCCTAGGTCACACATTCGGAAAAGATATGATAGTGTGTTGGTTTGAAAGGCTGGTTCCTTTTCTAGCAGGGAGAGGTTATTAATGTTATTACCTCAAGAAATAGTTCCATTTTCCCCTCTCTTGCTCTCTCTTTTATGTCCTTTTTATTTTCCCCCTGCTATGTGCAGCTCTCATGAACTTGGAACTAAACTGGAATAGCTTGCATTGTCACATGTCTTATTTAATTGTGCAAATTGCTTTCTATTCCAAGGACAAGTTAATGTAGAAACAGAAGGATTTGGGATAAGTGATCGCTCTTTCTTGTAATTTTTGGGTTTAGCATAACAATAGTTACTATTTCTAAAGCAGTCTCTGACTCTGCCCTGTCACCCTTTCATGCAAGCAGAGTACTCATGTCGGGCCTGAGTTTCCCCTGCCCTGTCCCTTGGGATAGACCCAAAGTCTATTAATCTGTAGGAATCACCATAAATCAGCTCAATGGGCTCTAAGCTGAGGCTTTTTGTGCAAGCAAAAATAAATGGCATGAGTGGGAAGATGCTATCAGGAAGGAATACCCCTGTCAGAGGATTGGGTTTTCTTTTTTAAGTCCCACGTAACAAAGATGAAATGAAACAAAAATAATGAACATATACCTCCAGCTCTGTCTAAAGACAATGCAAATACCATGAACACTATTTTAGCCACCTCTTAAATGAATAACAGCTGTTGAATCAGTGCATAGGCCTGCCGCATACTTGATATATTATTGATCTGTAGTTTGCACAGTTTTACAGTGTTTGTCTACTCACCAACGTTTTGGGTTTTCTGCAAATTAAAGACATTGTTTTGTTCCTTAAACCCATGCAATTACTGCCATGTGTAGATATGTTTCTCAGGTCATTTACAAAGATTGAGAGCTTGCCAAGCAGATAATTTTCATTCCTGATTTCTGTGAATATATTAACATAACTGGAGGGGAGGGAAGGCAAAACCAGGTGGAAAAATATCACACCCATTTTTGGTGTTGTGAGTGTCAGTAGGAAGCTGTTGCTGTAAAATTGCACGTTTTTTGTGTAACGTGAGATATTTCCACTTCTGCCTGATTAAACAGCAGCATGCAACACCATTCTGTTGTGTCTGTAATAACGGAGCAAGGCAGTATCAGCAGCATCAGGCACATGGAGTACTGGCAGTCCCTGTGTGCACCTCCTGTTACTGCTGGTGGGGGTTTTATGGGTGGTTTGAGAGCCGTGTGCTGCCATTAGTGTTTAATTTTTTACAGGTGAATGTGCACCATCTCTGTAGTTATATGCAAGAAAGATGGGTGAAGATAACAGTTCACTGCTATCAAAGTCCAGGAGTGGCTTTACATTCAAGGCATCCCCACTTGCCTGTGCTTGGTTTTACAGTAACTAGGCTGGCAAACATACTGTACGTGACTTGTCCAAATAGCATGAAGTGAGTGTCGGAGTGACTTCATACCTGGAAAATATATGTTGGTTTACGAAGGGATGATGTGACTGACTTGGTTTGTGTGCTAAGTGGGACAGATGCACTGATACTGTGTTGACCCTTGGCAATATTAATTTAATGACTGGATTCAAGGATTTTAAGGGTCTTCCCAACCTAAATGAATCTATGTCTCTGTGAAACCGTGCCACATTGCTGCAACAAAAACAAAGGTCATTTTCCCTCTCTGCTGTGGGCTTACCTGGCTGTGTTGGGCTCTGGTTCTCCTGTGTGGTGACCAGGGCTGTCAGGACCAGACCTAACATTTCACATGAACCTCTCTGGTTTTTGGCTGTTGCTTTTTTTTTGGACAACAGTAGCTGCAGGATTTCAGTGCAAGCCTGGTGAACATCAATTCATTTCTTTTAAACCCCTATGTACAGATGTCTCTTCAAAGAACCCTCTGCATTTCCTTCTTCTTTTGCTGTCTGTCAGACTGGCCAGAGGAGGAGACACCCCTGTCCCATGGTCTTGTTTGGGGCTCTGTGGAGCCATGGCAGTGGATGGTGCAGAGCTCTGCCTTCACACTGCTTGCTTACCTTCAGTCTCGCTCCATTGAGCATCTCTGCATCCTTAACGTATTTTTCCTTGGGCATCTTCTTCTTTGGGAAGTTAGTTGTTTTAAAAAGAAATGGAAGAGGCTGGCTGAGGGTACAGAAAGGAGGGGAACGGGTTGAAAGGCTGAGGTTATAGCACATTCTCTTTGGTCTGGTCATCTTCTCACCTTCAACTTATTTGTATGCTTAGTTGGCTTCCTGTGCTGATTGGCACTGAGCGAGTTGGGATAATGTCACGGTTGCCCACGAAGCTGTGCCAGCATGAGAGCACAACCTTGCCAGCACAATGGCATTGATTAGCGCAGAGGAACTAGGGCAATCCAATTATAACCACAAATGCCATTGGCTTTCTCAAATTCTTACTCAAATAACTGTGGACTCTGCTGAATTAAGGTGGTCTGGGCTATATTGCGACAAGGAAATATGTAGGGCTTAGGTAATGCAGAGTAAACAAGATTTAATTCTTAAATACTCTGTTGCCTATTTAACATAGGGCAAGAAGATAGTATTATGCAGATGGGTAGAAACTGGGTAACCCTCTTTGCCTGCCTTGATTTTAGAGAATGTAGTTTGTAGTTCCTTTGTTTTTTGGTTTGGGGTTTTTTTTTTGAAATTATTACAAAATATCCCAAAAGGAAACTACACAGGAAAAATAGCTGAGAAGTTTCCTATCACTTTAATCTTGCTTAAGCATTGAATATTCCTTTGTTCCCCTAATATTATGCTTCCTCTAACCTACTCAGTGGGTCCGATAAGGAAACATGATAGTTTCACCACCATGACGAACTTAAACTAAAGCTACAAAGAGTGTAAGGGTTGTAGCCTGGAGTCTTAGATGAGTAGTTCAGATCTGGCTTTATATTAAATGCAGAAAGGAACAGTCTCTCATGGATGAATCACATTCAATTAGCTACTTCCTATGATGAACTGATTAAAAATTAAGTGGCATCAAATAAGACTGATTTTGTTCTTACATTTAAATAAAGCTATAATTACATACTAATCAGATGGTAAATCTTAATTGTACATGTTCCATATGTTTTATTTGCCTGTTCTCCCTCTTCGCTTTGTCGTCTTTGTATCAGCATGGAGTATATTTTCAGGCTGCTTTTATGTTTGGCCTAATTGAATATCAAAAGCAGTATATGTGAAACTTCCTGAATTCTATTCTTTAGCCGGTGGCAGCTGTGCTATTTGATGACCTTTACCATTCCCGTAGCACAGAATAATAAAGGGAGGGGGGGAATTGAAGCCCAGCCATGTTATTGTTTGAGACAGAAATAAATCATATATAATTGCTTTGCTATGAAGGCCAAATCCTGCCGTCCTTCATGCCTGAGTTAGAAATACAGGATTTGGACCTTTGTTTCCTGTGGTTTCCTGGCCACCTTGGACGTGCCCAGAATCCTCACGCTGCTGCTGCAGTGGCTAATTACCATTACCAGGCTCACATCGTGTTCAGCTGAACTGCAGACCAGGCTCTATCAGGCAACAAGCCTGCAAACTCTTGGTGGAAGTAAAGAGGCATTTTCACGTAGTATACATGTAGTATTAATGTTAATTCTGTTCACTCCAGAATGTATTTTTTTCTGTTTTTTAATTGTAGATCATGAACACAGTCACAAAAAGAACAAGCGGAAACACTGGAGAAGACAGTGGGCAGAAAGCAGCATATTATCCGACGTAGAGATGTTAAAACAAAGCCTGGAAGTGAATTCGTTTTCTGCAGACAGCAACAGGACTGGAAATGGCAGTGAGAAGAAGAGCCACAAAAGAACAAAGCGGTTCCTCTCCTACCCTCGGTTTGTGGAAGTGATGGTGGTGGCTGACAGCAGGATGGTCGCCTACCATGGTGCTAATCTGCAACACTATGTCTTAACATTAATGTCAATAGTGAGTATTCAATTAGAGGGAGTAGATTCACCTGTGGGTCATTTGCTACTGGTCACAAAGTCTCCTTTCTGCTGCAGTTGTATGTGATACCACCAGTTCACCTCAGCGAGGCATGGGGATATGCTAGGATTCAAGTAAAGCTTGGTAAAACTTAGCTGGGGAACACTGACTGGAGTCTTCTTCCTTCCTAAACTCATCACATTTTGTAACCCTTCCCACACCTCTCCTTTCTAGCTTTCCAAACACCATGTAGCACAGGAAATGTCACTGGTCCTTTAGTTCAAACACTGTACTCTTTATTTAGGCCAGTGTGAAATGGCAGCTGAATTAAAGAGGTGCTTTAGGGACTGTGCCTTCCCAAGGTACTGATGCCAGTAAACTATGCAGTTGCTTAACGCCCCTTGTTGTTACATGGAGAAGTCTGTAGTCACCTTGATCATCCTCAGTGTACTGCTAGGGTTGGCTTTCCAGGCTGAGGACAAGTATTTTAGTAGCTACTTGTTAGTGTTTCCATTTCCATGGAGGAATTAGCAATGCTTTGCTCGAACCAAATGATAAATTTCCTTTAAACTTAGTCATATGATGATCAGGGAAATAAATTCCCTCTGAAAAAAGGTTAAAGCCATGGATGGAAAAGTTAGATGTCTTAAAGTAACCTGTTATCTGCAAGGACATGGATGAGGTACTGAGGGACATGGTTTAGAGATTGGTGGGAATGGTTGGACTCGATGATCCAGTGGGTCTCTTCCAACCTGGTGATTCTATGATTCTATGATTCTATAATGCAGTTCCCAAAGAGGAGGCCCTGTAGATGCCTAGAGACTGGAAGCGAGTATCCAACACAGTTGTGTAATTGGAGGGATTTTCATCCTGTTAGAGGGCAGAAGTGCCATGAATGTGATCTAAAAAATGCCCATGTGAAAATGAGGCACTTGAGTATAAGTTGCTTTTTGCAGTCTGTGGTCATTGTGTCTCAGGGCAGAATGATCCTGTAATTTGGTGAAATGTATGTCGAAGCAAAAGGAAACATTGGGTTCCTGTGATACCAGCAGATTTCTTTCATTCTGAAATAGTGTTTCTGGCAGGAGGTCTCTCAAAGTATCATCAGATCATTATGGAGTAGGGCAAAAAAAGCAACTCTGGAGAAACCATTGCAAAACAGAACACATGCATGCGTTGTCTTAATTGTTTTTTTCCTTCAATGTTAGCAATAATTCTAAGTATTTCTTTTTGAAACAGGTGGCTTCTATCTACAAAGACCCAAGCATTGGAAATTTGATCAATATTGTTATTGTGAAATTGGTCGTGATACATAATGAGCAGGTAACAGAGGTGGTTTTCTTCTCTTTCTGCTTGACGCTGCCATTTGTAAAGGGAGCTGCAATGAATAATTAAATTAACTTTTTTACATATATTGCTTGTTAGGATGGTCCTGCAATATCTTACAATGCCCAGACAACATTAAAAAACTTTTGCCAATGGCAGCAATCCCAGAACCATCCCGAAGGAAGTCACCTTCAACACGATACAGCCGTGCTTGTTACCAGGTATGGTGGATATTCTCGTGAAATCTGTAGCCAGGCACATGTCAGGGGCTGTGAATGTGTTATATATGCAACTATGGGAAATGGGGGTGGTTTGATGTGGACGTAATGATATTTGCAATTGTGGGAGCAGTAACTGTGAGCAGAATTGAGATAATGTTTCCCCTGTGCCTGTAGATGACTTTGAGAGGCTCAGGACTGTCCAAGGTCTGCCCATGGGTTTCACGTAAGACGAAAACCTCTGACTGTAGTAGGGAATTGGTTCAGACCTCAGGTGGGAAATGTGGCAATGAGAACATCCCATGGAGGACCAAGAATTGCTTTTGAATATTGTTATTGTTGTGCTTGTGCCCTAACTCACTGCTGCATTGAAAATTAATGTGTTGGGTCTGTTCTGCTTTCAGACAGGATATTTGTAGAGCGCACGACAAATGTGATACTTTGGGTAAGGAAAACCTTTTCTCTGTCTTTTAATAGCTTTTTTTTTTTTTTTTTTTTTCTGTAGTGACAATGTTAGTTGCCTGCGCAAAACCATGAGCAACATTTCTTTTCCTGTCATAAACCTCTTTGTTCTCTTCTAGGTCTGGCAGAGCTGGGCACTGTCTGTGATCCATACAGGAGCTGTTCAATTAGTGAAGATAATGGACTGAGCACTGCTTTCACAATAGCACATGAACTTGGCCATGTGTATGTTTTATGTAAATACATTTACATTTAAATAGCCCGAGATTTATGCTAGCCAGCCAGGCTAGGGCTTGGTACCTGCTGAGCCTAATTATTTGAGAGGAGATATAGTTGGGTAGAAGATGCATCACTGAGGAAAATAAAGCTGTAGTGTGACTCTGGGAGCTGGTGGGGTGCTTTAGAGCCTCTCTGAGAGCAGCAAAAGCAGCAGTCCCACATTTTGAGTAGTCCAAGAAGTTCCTAAGCAAGGGAGGGGACCAAACAAAATGCTTTTATTACTATATCTCCTTACAGCTACATGCAAGATCTGCCCCAGCCAAGACACTGAGAATGGCCAGAATTTTGGCTGGGACTGGGAGGTGCTGGATGCCTTGGGGAGGGACAGGGCAAGGGGCACGGGCATGTCTCATGTGGGATTTGGGACTGAAGTCTCCTTCAAGAGCAAGTCCTCATCCTGCCCCAGCTCATCCCACCACCACATCATAGAATCGTAGAATAACCAAGTTGGAAAAGACTCACCAGATCATCAAGTCCAACCATTCCTATGAAACACTAAACCATGCCCCTCAGTGAGTCATCCACCTGTCCCTTAAACACCTCCAGGGAAGGTGACTCATCCACCTACCTGGGCAGCCTGTTCCAGTACCCAATGACCAATTTTTCTGTGAAAAATTTTGCATGTGGTGCTGCTGAGGAAAAGAATTTACCAAGGGTAGAGGTGTGAGTGAGTCTGACCCATCTCCTGAACAGTTTCACAAGGGGAAATCTCATCCTGCTGGACATGTCCAGAAGAGATGCTGTCATTCGAGATGCACCTCCTCCACTGTAAATTTATTTTAACTTTTTGAGAGTGGTAGTGAAAAAAATAATCTTGGATCACATAGTCCTTTACCTGCTGGTTACAACTTGGTCTCAAACCACCTCACACTGGTTTTACAATGGAGGTCTGTAGGTGTGGGATGGATGAGTGCTTGGGAACAGATCTTCCTTTGTTTAAAACTCCCTTTTTCTGCTCAGAGAGATGGCTGAGTTGGTCTATTTTTAACCACAGTAGTATTTGTTTAAACAAGATTTCCTGAGAGAGAGTCCCTGAAGGTTTGGTGTTCCCCACACCTAACCTGTGACTAGTTCTTTCGCTAATGCTGCCCTAGAACTGCCAGAGGGGTTAGCCGTGCTCCAGAGCAGGAAATGCCTCTTTGCCCTTTTACAGGGAATGGAGTAAAAGGTGGTTCATTGGAGGTAGTCTTAATGGGATATAAACTCCCCAGCCTTCGAACTCACGGTCACACTGGGTCATTTCCCCTTCTCCACTTTAAACAGCAAAGTGCTTTAAACCATTCTGTCTTCATTGGCACATTTACTGCATTCTTCAATATATCATGTGCTGCAATCTTCACGTGGGATTCTGCCAATATTGATGATTGATGGCATTTTGTAAAACTGCCACATAATGTAGAGAAGCCAGATCTATCACAGTGTAGCTCTATTTAGGCAACAGCGTGAAGGATCAGTTTGGCCCCAAGGTATTCAATAGCATTAGCTGTTTTGAAGCCACCATAAGGTGCTGGCAATGTAGTAAGGGACTTCAGGCACTAGTGGCCAGTGGGCTCAAGTGCTTCATCTCCTTCAGAAACTTGGCATTTTGGCTCAATTCCAGAGAACTTGCCATTTTTATGAAAGTGGAGCTGGACTCCAGCGTGCTAGTGGGATCGCAACCATTAGCTGAAAAGGAAACTGCATCTGAAATTGGATCTTACTCCAGGCTCCCCCACAGAATTGTCTGGTTAAATATATGCTGTCACATTGTGGAGAGCTTACCAGGGTGCTGTGTAGCTTTTGCACACAGGCCCTAGGAACCCAATTTGAGCAATATTTGTTGGCCCTTATGAATACATGCATATTAATACTCCTGTAATATCTGTCGGTAGCACGTCTAGGACAAATTCTTGGCTTTGCTTATGTTTAGTTCATGCTGCTGCTCTTGCTATGCTAAATACTTGATATTTGCCACTTAATTGACTCTACTTTTTTCTGCTGTTTTTCTCTTAGATTTAACATGCCACACGATGACAATCATAAGTGCAAAGAAGATGGAGGTAAAAATCAACAGCATGTCATGGCACCAACACTGAACTTCTACACCAATCCCTGGATGTGGTCCAAATGCAGTAGGAAATACATCACTGAATTTCTGGAGTAAGGCCTTGCATGTTCATGTGTTGGACTGTTTTCACATGTGCATGCATGCATTCCATGCGGTTCATCAGGCAGTCTGAAGTCCTAGTGTGCAGCACGTGGAGGAGATCAGAGGGATTTGTGTGTGCACGCATCCTTTACGTAGAGCAGGAATGCACCCCTGGCATCCAGTCCCTGCCAGTTCAGCCTCATGATAAGCTGGCAAGGACCGGCCTCCCTATGGGGAAGAATAAGTCTTTCCCCATGGATATTGCTTTTAAGGAATGCGCGTTATCCTTGAACCTGAAAAGTTAGTTTTCCAAGCCCTGCGGCCCAGATATGGAGCTGTGTTTTAGGAGGCAGATTGAGTCTGCCTTTCTGTTCCACCGGTCAAGATAAAACCCTGGCACTAGTCCATGGTACGAACGCTGTTCCAGGAGCCCACGGATCAGTTTGATACACAGTGATCACCCATTTTGCTGTGGTACCTTCCCATGTGCTGCAGTGGGGAACAGAACGAGAGCCACAATGATGTTCTGCCAAATCCAGGAGCTTGGTCCCTCGGGCAGTTCTTCTGCTAATCAATGGTTTTCTTTCTAAATATGTACCAGTGCTTGCTCAGCAACTAAATATAGGTTGTGCACCCTTGGAAACGCTTTGGCCAGAGAGATTGACAGCATGGGGGTGGTGGTCAATGGGTAATGCCTTCTCCTGCACTTGTGTGCTTGAGTCTGCAGTAGCTGCTCTAGTACGTGTGAAATATGGCAAATGCAGTGCACATCTACCCTAAGGCTGACCTAGGTAAACACCTAATGGGTTGTAGTCGTGTCGCCTCCTGTTTAACACTGTTTCTCTGCTTTGTGTTGTAGCACTGGTTATGGGGAGTGTTTGCTTGATGAACCTTCATCAAGAACTTACACATTGCCTCAGCAGCTCCCAGGGCTGATTTATGATGTCAACAAACAATGCGAGTTAATTTTTGGACCCGGATCTCAGGTGTGCCCCTATATGGTAAGTGAAATTCTACACTTGGGTTTTCCTGGTGTTGCCAGGGCAAAATGAGGCCTCCTGGGGTAGGATAAATGGGAGGCTCACAAGCCATTGAACTATTATCAGGCTTGTGAGTTAATGATAAATCATAGGGGGATAACTTCATAACAGATCATCTGTGTGGTAAGGCATGCAACACGTATTTATTTAATATCTTGATCTTTTCAATAACTTAAGCAGATGCAGTGTCGGCGACTTTGGTGCATTAACATTGATGGCGCACACAAGGGATGTCGTACACAACACACGCCTTGGGCTGATGGAACAGAATGTGAGCCTGGAAAGGTCTGTAATATTTGATGATTTATGCCTTATTGCAGTGTTTCGTAGGACTCGGGCGAAGGATATCAGTCAAAATAATCCTGTCCCAATGGCTGGTTGTACACAGCTTCTGACTGCGAGGGTGGAAGTCCAAAGCAGCAATG
This sequence comes from Coccyzus lansbergi, assembly GCA_033558105.1. Taxonomy (NCBI): domain Eukaryota; kingdom Metazoa; phylum Chordata; class Aves; order Cuculiformes; family Coccyzidae; genus Coccyzus; species Coccyzus lansbergi. The sequence continues at coordinate 1,905,217 of JAUMJK010000431.1, forward strand.
TGTGTTTGAAGCTTGGTGTACATGGGTCAGCTCTACCCTAGATAATGTGACTAAAATCGATTGCTTGGCGTAACGTTGTTTAAAGCAGGAATTCCTTCTGGAGAGCTTATCTTCTGAAATTAATGCCCTTGAGTGAACTCTTGAGCAAAACTTTGCAAAGCTTCTTTAGGCTTTTATTAGAAATTTCCTGTGTGATGAGAGTAATTAGTAGTTTTGCATAATATAAGCTTGCCATCTGGCTTCTCATCTTGACAACTTCAGAGTAAAATATAGAACTGGTTGACATTCTCTGTATTGAACAGTTTTGGAAGTAATTCATAGCAACTTTTGATTTCCATGTGCAATGTTGGTTTCCAGCTAACATTGTGGTTTCTAGAATAATTATTTAGTTTTTAGTTGTCCAGATCTGGAGCAAAATAGTTGAAAGGAGTTTTCTTTTTCCTTTATTGGGATACTGATGGTTTTGAAGAAAAATGCTAACAAGTTTTCATCGTTTGCATCTGAATAAAAACATTCTCCATCTGTGTCTAGTAAAAAAAACTTAAAAGTTATGAGTGTTATAAAATGTTATTCTACAGCTTAAACGTTTGCTTTTCTGTCTATTAACCATCAGCAGTTAAAGATTTGTGGAGAAAGTGTCAACTTATTAATTCATAATCTTTCAAATGTATTTTATCAGAAGTTTCTGAATGCTATTTTAGGTATAATTTTCCATATAGGCTGTGGATCTCCTTGGTAGTTAATCTTGTGTTGCATGTGTCTGAAAAGTCATTCAATGGCACTTGATTGATTTCCTTCAAGACAGTGGGCATAACACATTGATTTGCCTTCCTTTCTTAGGGAAAAGTGTAGTCAACAAATATGTTTTAGTTGTTGAGAATGCACTTCAGAGATGTAGGAAATCCTCTTCCCGTCCTACTCATTGGACCCAGTGGTACAGCAATATTTAATGTTTTTGTGTCAAATCCCCCGGTTTGAGACTCAAGATAAAGCTTGGGCATCCGTAGAGTCACTGTGACCTGGGACCTTGTGGAAGTTCAGAAATAATGATTTTCTTGAAATTCCAGAAATCTGGACTGCAATTTTGTACTGATAAACCTGCCACTACCTTTGGGTATGACCGGAGCGATGTGCAAACAACTGCAGTGGAGCAGATTAGCACCTTCTCAGAGTTATCCCATGTCATGCAAGAGGCAGTGTCCAGCTGCATGGCTTTTAACAAAGACCATATAAGCAGCAACATTTCACAACACAAATTTAGACTATTTGACAAGTTTAGACAAATTAGACAAGTGTGACCTGAACGTCTCAGCTGCAAGAGATGGGCTTTTAAGAAAAGCTGATGCAGTCCACTCATGTTCAGACATTTGAATGTATTCTCACAAAAAAGCTTTCCAGGGTAATTCTTGTATCTGTATGTTGATCTAATTCAGGCTTAAAGTTTGGATTGTCAAACTCTTTCCCTCCTTAGTGTTTACTTGGGCTTGTAAAGTGCTGAGGTGCTAGTCTGGAGCGCTTTTCATTGGAATAAATCACTGTTTTGGTACTGTGCTGTGGCTGGGAGCCCCATCAAACTGCTGCTTGCTGACTAATGCCTTGCCTCCAGTCTGCATGTTTAAAGCCTGTGATATATGGGTTGGCAGATGGAGAAAATACTGTGCCATTTTTTATGGAGATATCTTTGGAAATGAGAGAGCTTGAAGAGCTTGAAAAAAAAAAATCTAGCTAAAACTACTGGGATGTAGATTTAACCAGGATCTAAATTTATTCTTAAATCAAGGATACTTAAAAAAACCATGGGAGTATTAGCTTATGCATATTTTGCATGTGAGGACACTGAATTTATTATCGCTAAATCAAGTAATAAGCCCAGCCCATAGTTTGGCCTTTTCTGAGCAAGCACCAGTCAGGATGGTTTGCAGTGTTTCACGGCACCAGTGCATTGTCAGGTGGAAATAAATCACAGAAAGAAAATAAAAGAGGGTCGTAAACTTGGGCCTCTATCTCTTGTGGTTTTCAGGGTTGTTTAAAGAATGGTAAAAGAAGAGTAGATGAATGGTAATCATTTCTGTCTCCTGCCGCATGGCAGCAGGTAGTGAATATGTTATGCATGCATGAAGCTTCACAGCGCTTGTCTGCCCCCTGCTAATCCATTCAGCCAAAGTCAGCCCAAGGATGGGAGCTGGATTTGGTGAATTATCAGGGACTCCAGTGGCAAGACAAAAGAAGGGAAAGTCTGTTGTAGTGTGTCCCATCCCTGCCATTGCTCTCCTGTTCAACTGTGTGTCTAAGTTGTTTTGAACTTGCTCCAGACAAAAACTCTTTTATTCTCTTCGTTCTCTGATCTATATGCTCACAGGAAAGGCAACTCTGGCAGGCGTTTTGGTTTTTCTGTTGTAACTCATATAGAAATTATTTTTAAAATACAAAAGACATGAAGGTTGCACAGCCAGACTATTCACAGTGTGGTGCCAAGAAACACCATTGCGTTTCCATAAAATAATCTTGCAGTTTATTTAAAACAGCTGCTCTTTTCTTTTCCTCCTCCTCTTTGATTTACCATCAAGTGCAAACCCCCAATTTTTAATAAAAATCAAGGGATGTAGGTGATTTCCTGGTTAATTCTCAACCATTGGATGGGAGACGTATAGGTCATGACACGGTCTGTTAGCTGTGTGCATTCACTAGTTAGCTATTCAGTCGTCTTCTCTGGGTCAGTGATGCCAAGTATGGCTGTGGTTAGATATTTAGCTGTGAGCATCAACATTGCTATGAGTTCTTCGCCAGGATAGCACTGTTGAATTGGTGTCATGTATTTCTGAACACTGATAGCAGCTGTCAGGCCTATTTGTCCCCGCACAGGACTGGCATAGGGAACCTCATCCTGCAGTTTTTCAACCCTCTGAATGCCAGGAGGAGTTGTGCATTGTAAGGATTTGTCCTGCAGCAAAGAAACAGGCATTTCAGCTTATTTTATTCCTCTCCTTTACTGTAGCAGACATTTTTCAGACAGTGTCTTTCTGAGGAATCAATCTCCAGATGAAAGCAAATCCAGAGTATATTGCAGCCCAGAGACCACACTCATCTCTGAGCAAACACCATGTTTGGGGCCCACGCTACGAGTTGTTCAGCCATCCTGCAAACCTTCCCATAGGCAAATGTTCCCGAGATCAGCTTTCTTCATCAGCAGAGAAGTATGTCAAGCTGGCCATCATGGGCAAAAGGTGTTAAATGTACTGCGGAGACAGTGTCCTATGGGCTGGGTGCACAAATCCCATGGTAGCCTTGGTTGTGTTGTTTTCCTAGACAGCTTTCTCTGAGGTGATTTATAAAGATGTCTAAAAATGAGGGTGAACTTATGGTGTGTCTTGATGCAACCTTGTTCTGATATTACTGGAAGGTCTGGGAAAACACAGCACATCAGTAAATTTGAGTCTGTTGCCATAAAGACTGTCAGGTGTTCCCATGCTCAAACAGCTTCCAGTGCAGAGAAATATTGGAAGGGAATATCTCAACAATGCACTTCATGTTTTCTTCTTTAATTTTGTAACCTCTTCTAATCTGTGAGCAACAAACAATGTTTGGGCTTTTTATAATTGCAAAGATTTAGGCATCTGTGTCTGGTTTTAAACCTGCTTTAGCAAGTGTTGTTCAGTGGGAGGGAAGCCCTGCTCTCACAAGCCTTGGGGACACTTTTCTACCTACCTACTTTTCTAGGCCAGAAGGGAACTCTGCCCTAGATCTCACCTCTCCAGAAGTCTGTGTAGTTGAACTAGCAAACATACCCCAAAGGGACACAATTTATACCCCAAAAATGGGGGACAGGGGCTTGCCAAGATAATTTAAACCACTTTTCCAAACAAAAGAGAGTAAGAGTTATAGCAGGAAAACAAAAGCATTAGCCAGGCCTTGGCAGGTCCTGTGTTATGGCTGAGTGAAAAAAAATTCTTTGGATTGAAGAATTAATTTTTCTATTTTATTTGCCCTTTTGGGGTTTTGGAAGTTTCCTTTCCCTCTTCTATTCTGGGGCTTTGTACAGCTGTGGGGAGGTTTGAGCTCTCCCTGTTGTTTTCCCTACTGTCTGTCTCCTCCCCTGACACATGCAGTTCCTGTTACTCTCCAGGAAATCAGATAAGCAGCTTTTTGAAAAGCCAACATTGCCAGCCTGTTTGGCACCAGGAAACAGGGAATATTCACTGGTTAGTCAATTCGCTGGTTGGTCCCCAATCTCGTTCCCATAAATGCTCCTTCATTTAAGGGTTCAGAGAGAAAGAAATATGGGGGTGACAGACAAAAACTAAAGAAGTTTTGTTTATTTGATTACAAAATCTTTGCTGTGTTTTGTGAGTGGTTGAGAAATAAGAAAGCATGAGCCTTAGCACCCAGACTGGCCACTGGCAACTGGCTTGTCGTGCAAAAGCAATGCAAACCCACTTTTCCCATCTCTCTCCTTCACACGCAGCACTGTCGATTTGGGATGTGTGTGCCCAAAGAGCGAGAAGCACCAGTGGTGGATGGAGCGTGGGGGACATGGAGCCCTTTTGGGACCTGCTCCAGGACCTGCGGTGGTGGCATAAAGACAGCGATACGGGAATGCAACAGGCCTGAGTAAGTGCTTGGATAGGGGTGAGCACTGGTGGGAGAGATGGGGAGAAGAACAACAGGGTTGCCCAAACAGTCTCAAATCTCCTTAGAATCATAGAATCACCAGATTGGAAAAGACCCATCAGATCATCAAGTACAACCATTCCTGTCAAACACTAAACCATGCCCCTCAGCGACTCGTCCACTCGTCCCTTAAACACCTCCAGGGAAAGTAACTCAACCCCCTCCCTGGGCAGCCTGTTCCACTGCCCGTGACTGCTTCTGTGAATTTTTTTTTCCTAATGTTCAGCCTCAACCTCCCCTGGCAGAGCTTGAGGCCATTCCCTCTCGTCCTCTTACTTGTGAGAAGGGCCCAGCCCCCTCATCTCCACAAATTCCTTCAGCTGTCCCCAGTTTATGTGCACCGTGGGGATCTGTGGCTTTGCCCTGGGGATGATGGCTTTGCCTGGCATGGATGAGGCAGCGTAGGGAACCCAGGAGGAGCTCATCACAGGTTTGGTTTGTGGGCAAAGGACACTAAAACGGGATCCGTTCTGTGGAGAGATAAGGAAACAGCTAATATCTGCATGGGTTTATTGCCTTCTATTTTACTGGGGAGGCACATCTGGGGGGATTCTGCTTCCAAAGGGTTTTTTCTCCCTCCAAAGCTGTGGATCAAAAAGGAGAGAGAAGGGAAGGAGCCATATTTTTTATCCATTTTTCACTGCTTCACCCCCGCTTTGGCTACTTTTGCATCTGTTCCTACAAGCCAGATTCTTTATATCGTTTTCTACAATTTTACTCCTGCTTTGGCTGCTTTTGCAGCCTCTGGCTGCTTTTGCAGCTAATACTTCATACAGTTAAATGTCAGCTAGTATAGAGTAGCCAAACCTCAGCAGAAATCTGTGCCCCATTAAAAAGTGGCACTCAAAAATGTTTGCTGTCAGTCTGGAATGCAAAATCCTGCACCCTTTGGAATAGCATGGAATTTTGCTGTGAGCTTCAAGAAGATGAATGATGGACTATTAGTAATAGGTTGAGCAACTAGTATGAAAACAGCCTGTTTATGTAAATTGTGAACTCTGCTGGTTTCTGTTTAATGCCTCCTTTCAGTCCACAAGTGCAAGAAAGGGTGGACAGAATGCTTTCCAGCTTCTCATATGGGACAGAGACATGGGCATCTGTGGAGCTAGGTGAACCAAAGGGTCTTAAAAAGATTGAGTTCCACTTTCTCGTCATTGGTGTCAGACAGCTCATTTCCAAGGAAATTACCATTAGTGATGCATCGGTGACAGTTTCATCATCCCTCATGGGAGAGGGGAGAGGCTGTACCTGCAGCCGCAGTGCTGAAGTGACGGGAGAGTCTCTCTCAGCACACTGGGCAGGTGTCAAGAGAGAAGAGAAGGGTTAAGGCTAAGGGAGCTGGACACCAGCAAGTTAATTAAAATAATGCTGAGAAACACATAAGTGCAAAGAACTTCTTGTCTCACTGTGCTGAGTCAGCACATGCCATATCGTCTTCCAGTAGCCATGGAGATGCAAAAAATAAAATATCTTTCCATGTTCCAAAATAGCTATGCTGCCAAACCTTTGGACACTGTCAGGGAGGTGTATTCTCATCTTCTAAAGCGGCGTCTGCCTGGACTAATAGTTCTTTGTGATAGAAAATCTCTTTATCCTAGAGGCTGGTAAAGGGATTTTAGATTCCACCTTCTCTTACCGCTTGTGTTTTGTATCTTGGTGTTTCGTGAGGGCCTATTGCTTTGGCTGGGATTTGCAAAAGATTCCACCTGAATATGGTAGGCACCAAGATGCCTGTGAAATTCCCTGTGCTTATGACTAGTAGTGGTTATTTCCCAGGCTCCTTTTGAGAACTCTGTAGCTGGTACTCTTCTCCAACCCCTCATGAGGTCTCTACAGGGAGTCACCTGTCCTAGCACCCTCCACAGAGTATTACACAGACTGTTTTTTTTGTCCCCATAATTTGACATTGTAGCAACCGAAACAGTTTTCAGCAAGTCTGTTCCACTCAAAGACGATTTAGCTTTGTTAAGCTTTTTCTGTGCAGGAGCATCTGAGGGGGGTGCTTTGCATGCCAATAAAACTTTGTGTTAAATCAGACATGGAAAATGAACCTTTCTGCTATGGTAGAGAAAATAGGGCTGTAACTCCTGACTCTGTCTATAACATGTTCTGACACCTACATAGATGAGTATCTTGCAGGACTGTAGGAAGATGTAATCCTCTGAAATGGCAGCAGGCTGTGTTTTAACATACAGTGAAGGAATGTACTAGATAACCAGACCAGACCCTTTCCAACAAGATTGCCCACATGGGAATCTGAGGCTAGCTGGTACAGACAGAGCCTATGGCTGCGGTGCCTCATGTAGAGGGTCTGTAGTGCAAATTCTGGGTTTCAAAGCAAGGCATAGCTGCAGAATTATGGGGAAGAGGCATGTTTCATAACATGCCGATACCAGGAGCCTTGTTTTCAGCAGAAGCTTTCTGGATGAGTTATTGTTACCTCTGGATATAAGGCTGATTGCATTTTAGTCCGTCACAGAGGTATCCACCTGTGGTGAAGGCTGTCTGCGCTTGACATATAAACACATCTATAGATGGCCACTGGCAGCACATGTACCAATTCCTGGTCTGAGGGATTTATGGGATGCTGCAAAGGAAATCCAAACTGATCTCTACACACTAGAGCTTCACAGATTTTTCTGCAGTTGCTGCATGAGCAAGACCATGGAGGCAGATGTGCAGGTGAACACATAGACTACAGTCGGTCTCCAGGGTCCTTCTGTTACAGCAGCCTGAGAGCCCCAAGCACAGCAGTATGGGTCTGAGCACCTGCAAAGCACCCCCAAAGCAGCACTTCTTGGTGAGGTGCCTGTACTTGGTGCTCCTGGAGAGCTGGGCGCTGCCTTAAGTTTAAACTTGCAAGGTTAGTAATTGCAGATGATGCATTAAGTGCTGTATGTTTAAGACTTGTTGAGGTGGGAATGGGGATACGACCCCAGTGTTCCCCAGGGCTGTCTGCTGTGTCCTGAGCATTTCTGCTGTGCTGGGAGGAATGCGGTGGCGCTGGGGTCTAATGGGGATTAAGCCAGATTGAAAGCAGGTCCACAGCAGCTGTTTGTTGATCAGGGATGATTCACACAGAAGGGAAATCAAGAGAGAACAAGGAGATTTCTATGCATGTGCAGCTTTTCCCTTCCATCTCTGTGATGCATCATTTATGATTGCCCATAAAAATCTTATGTAGCGTGAAGTATCCTGTATTCCTTTGTGACACTGAAAATTGACGTTCATAGAATCATAGAATGTCCTGAGTTGGGAAGGACCTACAAGGATCATCAAGACAAACTGCTGTCCCTGCATAGGACAGAATGTTGTATGAGACTGACTTATTTTTCAGGGTCAGCCCTTTCTGTTTACTCAAACTCTGTGAAAAGCAATGCTGGTTTAAAAACACCTTAAAATCATCAGTGTGGTTTGGGGTTGATTTGAAATGTTAGAAGTGTGAGTGTGCTTCAGCGCCAAACACTGGCTGTGAGGACATTTACTGCCATGGTTAGGAGGTTGGCAGTTTGCAACACGATGGCAATTTAGAGCATCCTTCAGTTGGTGTGTGTCAATGTGTTCAGTGTTGTCTCAATCTCACAGGTGATGGCTAGAGAAAAGGAAACTATACAGTAACCTGTAATTTTCAAATTTGTTTAGACATACTCTTTAAAAGAAAAGGCTCCTGCATTTTCTTCTAAACTAACTTGATATTTGAAAGTCTCATTTTAATTGAATTGATTTATATTGAGAGCAGTGGGATAAAAATGTTGTAATTATAATCTTTTTAAAAAATGCCCTACTAGAGGTTTACATAATTGAGAGCCTTTGTCAAACTGCAACAGTCCTGCTGCAGTACAAATGCTTTCAAAGTGAGAATGATGAATATTCCAAACTAACCAAGATCTGGAATGTGCTACTGCCACAGCTATGAAGTTTTCTCATGTGCTGTGTAGTGAGATGGTTGAGATGTCCCTTTGTAGCTGAAAGCAGATGATGTGCCTGCATGGGAATAGTGTGAAAGAAGGGCTCCTGTAGCGGGAAAACCCCAGAAATCAGCATTGTGTCTGCAAGGCAGGAGGGCTTCAGGGATGTGTCTGCAGGGGTTGCTGTCCTGGATTAGCTCTGGAACGGTCTCAAGTGTAATCAGTTAAATTGATTCAAGTTGTTTGTCATACTGAGGTTGAGAATAGACTAAATGGGGTAGAAATTGGGTTTAGAATTGCTCCACTAGGAACTGGTGGTGTGAAATCGATCTGTAAACTGAAATCTGCACTGAGCACCATGCAGTTGCTTGGGCTTTTTGTCACTGCTACCTGTTTAATTGCAAGCATCAGAAGCCCTTGCAAATGACACACATTTAGTTTCCAGATAGCATGTGAGAGTCTCCCTCGGAGCAGGTAGAGCTAATGTTACCAGCTATGGCTCTGGGCTATGCCTAAAGACAAATTACCCCTCTCTGCATTTAGGATAGGACTCGAGAGGTGTGCACCACAGCAGTGCATATCTTGGCAAGAAGAGGATGCTGGCAGGAAAAATCCCACCTGTGTAGCTGGTGCGTAGCCTGCGGCTGCTGGAGACAGCCAGCAACCTGAAGGAGGGAACTCCTACCAAATCTGTGAGCATCTCCCTGTGTGGTGCTTATGAGAGGGTAGGAAGTCTGTCTGGCTTTCCCTACTTTGCAGGTAGTCTTTAGCCAAGCGCAAGCCCCACTGCGTGCTTTTGTTTCCCCACTTATCTCATGTGAACTATGCTGTTGAGTCACAAGTAGTTTCCAAATGTAGAAATAAAGAATTGCTGCTTGTGGGAGAACAAGGGTTGCTGAGCTTCACGGATTGTTGTGTCTGTACTTCAAGAGGTAACAAACAGTTGTATTCAGCTGCAGGACTTGTTGTTGACCCTCTTACGTGACCAGGGCTTTTCTGGTTCTCTCATGTTAGGAGACACTGGCAGTATGCAATGTGGAGAGCTTATTATGGGCATCTCCTTGCTAAGGGCAGATGTGGTTCCTGTTTGTAGCTTGTTGGCCTGTGTTTCAGAGGGTCTCCAGCTTCTTTCCTGAAAAGGCGTGCTCTGCCAGCACCCCTGAGGCACCGATGGGCCTCTGGTTCTGGGGCAGGGCAAAGCTGATCCTGAAGAAATGCCTTGAAATGCAGGAGGTGTGGGTGCCAGGACTTCAGCACCACTTTTCTGATCTTCTTGGGTTTCACGGAAGATGTAAGTTTAGTGGCTGTTGTGCAGCAGAGGTCAGAGCTGGGTACAGATGACATCTTGAGAGCCACTTTCTGCCTCTGTACACGTGCCACAGCACAAGACGGTCAGGATACGGTTGCTTATGCTGCTCAGGATGCCCTTGCCCTCTGCTGACTCCACTGAAAAGGGAGGAGCCAGGGCTGACTGAGCCTTTCCATGCTGATGACTGGAGTGCATGTTAGCTTCATCTCCCCTCAGCACAGGTCTGAGTTGGTATAATTTTTCTCCCTTTCAGATAATTGCAGCTTTGCTCAAGTTGACCCTTCCAACGTTGCATCCAGATTGCAATACCTCTCCTTCTGTCACTCAAGAGAAAAGCAAAGCTGGTTGAGTGGTACCCCAGTTTTTATTATGCATATTAATGGTGATAGCATATAGAAGCCTCCACTGTCCCCCCCCCATTTCATTTCAAGTTTCAGGAGAGAGCAACAGAGATTGAGGGGGTGTATTTCAAGCCTGATTTATTTTCTTACTACAATTCATAATATATATAGAAGGCTCCACATAGATGAGCATATGAAATCTTACCTGAGTTCCTAGATATATCTTTTGAACAGACAGTAAATGGGATAGCTCCTATCCCAAGAATATGTTCCTTGCAGCATTACCATAGCTGAAAATAAGCCGTCATCCAAAAAGTGCCTTCTACTGGGTTCCTCCAATGCCATCCATGTGCTGCTCACTCCCACACTGCTGCTGACAGTGGCTGGAGTGAGGGAGGTATTTTGAGTCCCCAAACTGAGATGTTATTTGGCAGAGGTTATGTCTACATACAAGGACAAAAATAGTTTTATGACTAAAGCCCTGAATCTGGAAGTTGGGAAATTTGAAATTAGAATTTCTCCTAGGCTTATAGGCTTTATTTTGGGTTTTATTTGACTTGGATGATATTGCTCTCCCCGGTTTATACCAGAACCAGCCTACTATAAAATGGGGGCAAAGTATTTACTGGCCATCCTTGGTGCTTTCTGCAATATGTGGAGATACAGTTGTTTTAAAAGTCTAGCATTACCTCTTTTACCGTTTTGGGCTATAAATCCCAAAGCACTAAGTACTGCCTGGCCTTTCAACCTCCAGAGGGAAGCCCTTTTCCCTGTCTGCTAATATTCAGTTATTTGCAACCTGGTAGATCAGATGAAAGCTCTCACTCACCAGATTCATAGGATTGATGGAGTCATGGAGGGATGGTCCTGTGTGGGATCCCTCAATGTGAAACTAAATCCCCAGTAAGGGAGCAAGATGTTGCTTTTCTCTCTGGCTTCTCTCCTGCTGCACTCATCAGAGAGCAAATATTCCCTTTTTCATCCCTTTTTACATGGTATATATTATCTTTTTTATTAGAAACTTGCATAACCTTTCCTGCAATCAGCCTGCAATATTAATTAAGCGTATGCACAAAGACAGAGCCCACAAAATGGTGTTGCACATCCTGACTGTGCTGAACAAGTTGAAGAACTGCAATCACGTCTTGTTTCTACAGGCCTAAAAATGGTGGGAAATACTGCGTGGGTCGTCGCATGAAGTTTAAATCCTGCAACACTGAACCGTGCTCAAAGCTGAAGAAAGATTTCCGGGATGAGCAGTGTGCCGACTTTGATGGGAAGCACTTCAACATCAATGGGCTGCCCACCAACGTGCGCTGGGTTCCCAAATACAGCGGCAGTAAGTGGCGGGGGGGATGCAGATCCTGCCTCCCGCATCGCCACATTGGCGTTTGGATAACGTGCTTCTGACTTTCATCCCTCCCATCCCCAGTCCTGATGAAGGATCGGTGCAAGTTGTTCTGCCGAGTGGCTGGAAACACGGCGTATTACCAGCTGCGGGATCGCGTCATTGACGGGACACCCTGTGGCCCTGACACGAATGACATTTGCGTGCAGGGCCTTTGCCGGGTAAGCATTCTCCCCTCTCTTTAGCGAGGGTGATTGTAGTTTTATGTATCCAGATGGTGCTTCCACACCTCACCCACACAGTTGTTGCTGTGCCCACTTTGCACAGGGGCTGCCGACAGAACCCACTGACTCCACCAGCCCCAGCTGGGCTGAAGCTTTGAGGCAGCCTCCAGAGCTGTGCATGAACGATGCTTGTACATCTGCCTTAAGTTTCAGAGGACTGTGGAGGTCCAAGCCTGAATCCAAATGGTGCTTCCTTCCTTCCGTGCTTTGCCACCATTCTTCTTTGTCAGCACCCAGAGCATTTTACATTTCCATTCACAATTATTTTTCACACTCTTCGATGCAAGGAGTTTTTTCTAGCGAAGGCATCACCTGATGCACATGACAGTTCTGATTCTTGCTTTGTAAAAAAGCTTTTTGTTTGGAAATCTTGTGGGATGGCCACACTGTAAGTCAGTAGCAAAATGTGGGGAAGCAAAACAATTTGTCTCACGGCAACCTTTTGCATACAAAGCTTTTGTGTGCCTTAATTGGGAGGTTTGTAAATGCTGTTCTAGTTTGTATTGCTCAATCTAGTTTTTTCAATTTCTCTCTTAAAGCAAGCTGGATGTGATCATGTGCTGAATTCAAAAGCAAGAAGAGATAAATGTGGTGTTTGTGGTGGGGATAATTCTTCATGCAAAACTGTTGCAGGCACATTTAACACGGTGCATTATGGTAAGAATCTGTTGCTAAAAACTTTACAGTGAAAAATGCGGGTCTATAAAAGCATTTACCACACTTAATCTAGAAAAACGTTGATGTAAAATGCAAAATCCTTCTAGCTATAGCAGACTCCATTTTGTAACTATTTATGCTATCCCTAAATGAAAAGTATCAGCTTGTGTAATGTGAGGTAATTTCACTCATTTCCTTTCCTCCTGTAGAAAGCAAATGAAACGTCTGTGTAATAGCCTTGACTTTATGTTCAATCTCTCCTAGGCTATAACGTTGTGGTCCGCATCCCAGCTGGTGCAACAAATATTGATGTGCGTCAGCACAGTTACTCAGGGAAACCAGAGGATGACAACTACCTGGGTGAGTGCAGTACTTGTTTCAGTCCAGAACTCTGCTTTATAGCCAGGTTGTGATTAGGTACCGACTGGCGTCTCTCTGCTTGGGAGGATAAGGAATTAAGTTAAAGGAGGTGTTTTCTTATCAAGAATTTAGTTCATATGTTTACCAAACACTCAACCTTATCTTGCTCCTTCTCTTCCTTGATGCAAAGTTTGGGAAGCCATGGATTGTCACATCCCCTAGAGTGTCCATGGGGCTGGGAAGGGCCATTGAGCCCAGGTTGTGAGTGGAAGCTGAAGCACAAAGCTGAGAACAAAACAGACTTCTTGATTCTGCTGAAGTCTCCTCATCACAACTTGAAACATCTTTGCTGCCAATCAAAAGATGGTTTTGCCATTAAGCCCTGTTTGTGTCCCTCAGAGTCTGGTCAGGCTGCTGATGGAGCAGGCAGTCAGGCTGTGGCTCTGTGAAGTTCCAGGATGGTGGCTGCTTTCCTGCCTCTTTTTCTTCTCTTTCGGGTGGCCCATGCCTGGCGCTGCCAGCTGCACTCTGGTAGCACAGGTCTTGTGTTTACACCTATGGCCAGGGCATTTCATCTCGCAAAATCCCTGCATTGTTGAGCATTTTTCAAAATACATAGGGCTTAGCCCATAACTGCACCAAAGGGAAATGGTGCTGTCAGCTTTGGCTGTTGCTCTGAAATGGCATCCGTGTGGCTGGACCCTTCATTCAAGCAAAAGCTGGACAGGTCCTCTCTGTCCTCCTTCCCAGACTGGGGTCACACAGGGCTGTCTGTCGCTACACACATGCAGCCATTCACTTACATCTATCTTGCATTGTTTCTGCATGTTTGCAGCAGCAAAATGAGATGGTCCAGCATGCGTGCATATAAATACCAAGAAAATCTTACTGGGATGTGATAGTTTTCCATCTGGGGGGAGTGAGATACATTTCATTATTCATTCTTTCTAGAAAAATAATGTTCACTGTGTTGTGCCTATTCAAACTAGTTCACCCCAGAAGGAGCCCCAAAGAACTTCTTAGCTCTTCATGGAGGGCCTTTAATCTTCATGGGAAGCAATGAAGTCAAATCTTCTTTAATGTTGCTTTAATATTGCTGGGAAAGCATCTCTTCGCATTAGGCCTGACTAGAAGCAAATGAGAAGTGTGCATGTGTCCACTTATTTTGCAGCTCACTGAGTGTGAAATCTTGGGCCCTCAGTACTGTGAACCTTGTAGTTGCTTAACAATTTAGGAGGAATTTGATGTTGTCATCAAGTCCAAGACATGTACCTACTGTTGTAGGAGATGCAGTAAACGGGAAGGAATCCTTTAATGAATTTTACTACTGCCTAATGGCATTAAAGCCTCCAAAGTATAGAATTCGGTTGAATATAGCATCTGCTTTGTGAGGTTTTTCCTCTATATATGTCTGTTTGCTGCCGAGCAGTGTATTGCTTCATTATCTCTCCTCATTCAGGGTAAAAACTTTCCCTTTGGTGTTTTGGTGTTAAGTTTAGATTTTTCAGTGCAGAGGCTTTGTAGTAATGTAGCTGTGATGGGTGAAATGGTGGGGAAACTAACTTAGGAAATTAGCTCCATAATCGCATTAGTGTGAAGTTGTGCAGCAGACTGCTGTTTTCAGGAAACCGTTCCTTTTATAAAGCATTTAGGCTTTAAGCCTTCAGTGCTTTCACATACCTTAAGATTTGGAATAATAAAAAGTACAGGGGGGAGGAGAGAGAGGGGGAGATACTGACCAAACTCCCTGTAATTTTCTGCTAGAAAACAGAGTTTGGGCAATTAGGGTACATGTATTTTCCCTAAAAACACACCTGGAAGGAAGAGGGAAGTCCCCCATCTGTGTAACAGGAATCTTTGGGCAAGGATATTCCTGTGGTATATGAGGAGATGTGGACTGTGTGTTCAGCATACAGCAGCCAGCTAGCCTGGCGTGCCTTTGGGGTTCTCTGCCTTAGGTTAGGGGTGAACTGTTTATCAACAGCTTCAGGCATTCAGCCTTCCTTTTTACTGAGGCTCTCCAGTGGAAAAAGGAGAAAACACCTTGTCTGCAAGAGCTCTGCTGCTCTCTTTAAGTCCTTTCTTTTTTGAGAGTGCCAGTGGGCTTTTCCTCCCACCTCAATGAAAGAGAGCCCTGAGAGGACATGACCCACATTGTTATGTACGTATGAGTTAATTCTGCGTCTTTAGTTCTTGTTTTTTGCACCTATGCAGCCTTATCTAACAGTCAAGGAGACTTTATATTAAATGGAGACTTTGTCGTCAGTATGTTTAAAAGGGAAATCAAAGTTGGGAATGCTGTGATCGAATACAGCGGATCGGATAATACTATTGAAAGGATTAATTCTACAGATCGGATTGAGCAAGAAATAACACTGCAGGTGAAGTATATGTTGTGCATGTTGTAAAGTTTGCCCAGCATTATTGGACTGAAACCAGTGGGCAGTGAAGTCTGTTGGTTTACTCTGCTTCATCTTTTTTTCCCTTTAGGTTTTATCAGTGGGCAATTTGTACAATCCTGATGTTCGTTATACATTTAATATCCCCATCGAGGACAAACCTCAGCAGTTTTACTGGAATGCATATGGCCCATGGCAGCCCTGCAGTAAGCTCTGCCAAGGTGGGTGCTTGGGAAGGCTTTAAAGAAGGCAACAGTTTTGTCCTAGATTCATTTGGGATCCAGGCAATGCAGTTAAATCCCTCTCCATTTGCTTGTTTTGAGATTCAGACATTATGGGCACGATTGTTTCCCTGGCCTGTAGTGGGAGATAATATCACACGAGGCATAGTGCAGCTCTGCTGCTTCTCAGTTTCAGTGTAGGGCAACTTTGAAGCTCTCAGAGCTTGGTGAGCCTTGCAACCTGGGATGCAGGTGAGGAAGCTCAAGTACAGAAAAGGTCATGTGGCATTTCCTTAGACTGCAAAAGACATTGGTGCCTGGTCTGGGTCTGACACAAAGTCGTTCCCATCCGCTGACCCTGCTAAATGCGCAGAGCCCATCCTTGCAGGCATGCTGCCCCTCTCCTGTGTCCATCTCATCTGTCTTAAACCCCTCCTTAAACTCCTCTTAGAGAGTCTTAACTCCCTCCTTGTTCCTGAAAGAGGTTTAAAAGCACAATTAAATGTCTTTTAATTACTACTATGAAGGGAGTAAAAGAAATAATTGATTTGATCACTTTCCGGTATAAGTTAAACAATGTGTGGGTTTTTTCTGTACAGGAGAACGAAAAAGGAAACCCGTGTGTACGAGAGAGTCGGATCAGCTCACGGTGTCAGACCAGCGATGTGATCGAATTCCCCAGCCTGACCCCATCACTGAACCTTGTGGCACAGAATGTGAATTAAGGTGTGTTCTACTCAGCCATGTGTATACATTACATTGTATATTTATTGTTTTACTTCTCTTTCACCTCTTACTGTAATTCCTTTTCTCATCAGACCGTATTAGATTTTAAAAAAGGATTAGCAGTTGCCTCTTTGTCAACCAAGAGGGATTGGCATCCGCCAGCTGTGTTTTGAGAGGCACTTTTCTACATTTTCAGTTTTTTCTTGTTGGATTAAATTAGTGCTATTAAAAAACTAAAAACATCACCTAATGTTGAAAAATCTCCCTGTGCAATACAGTGGCTGAAATTCGCATCTGCTGGGATCAGAAATGTTCAGCTTCATCCTACAAACAGCCTGCAAAGACAGAAAAACATATGCTCAAAGCAAAAGATTGGCTAAGGCTTGGATATATCGTCATTTGCTTAAAGCAAAGAATAGGCTTAAGTGTAGAGTGGGTTTGGGGCTGTCCCCAGACAACTCCCAGAGAGCTGGAATTGATAGAGCATGGCCTAAATCATTACAACCCATTTTCCTTTAAAAAGCAATCTGTTTTCCTTGCTGGAGCTTAAATATGGTGGCATTAAAGGGCTGCTGGTGAAGCAATTCAGATGGCCACGGTTCCCGAGGGGCTTCTCTGGCTGCATAAACCCGGGGCTGTATAGAGGGCCTGTAGGTCGGGTTGTCGAGGTAACAGCTGTTGCCATTGCAACAGGTTGGAAACTTGAGAAGGGCAAATGCAGCAGCTTGAAAAGCAGGCAGGGATGTGAGGGCTCCCTCCATTCAGGAGCTATTGACTCCAAATCCCCTTGATCTTATTCTTCTCCTAGCTGCGCTGAAATTTGCTCTCTCAGCTTAGGAGCAGGGATCTACTTTCTCCCCTGAGGCGCTGGCAACAGCCCCAGGGGTTTCCAGAACCCACAGGGAATGTCACTGCCCCTTTCCCTGGGAGCCCTCCCTGCCAGGTGCCAGGGCAATCAGCTCCCATTGACTCCAGGGTCTCTGATCTCACCCTGGATCAGGGCCTGTGTCCAGCATCTCTTGCCAGAGCTGGAGCTGGGGCTGATTCAAAGCAGGGCTGTGTCTCCAGGTGCCTCCCTGAGGACCACCAGTGCCAACCCTGTCTGCCTTTCCCAGGAAGGGAGGCACCAGGGTGGGAGTCCCCCACATCCAGAAGGAACAGCCATAATCCACGCTGACACCTCTGGGGCTCATGTGTCATGAAGCAAGTAATTCACTTGCACTTTGGAGAGCTGAAATGGTTTTGCAGCCATTCTGCCTTGTGGAGTGCATCGTCACACCTTTGAAGCTTGCGAAGATCCGTATCTGGTGCTGTATTTTTCCACTTTTTGTATGCAGAAGTCAAAGTAGCACTTCTGCAGTGGAAGGTGGATTAGAAAGACTCCAAAGCATGACTGCTTGCTTGGCCATGGGCTCCTACCGCTGCCATACATGGTCTCACATAGTCACAGCATAGCTTTGCTTGCCTGTAAGAGGAACCTGGCCACAGTTCCTGCCCCACAAGGAGCAGTGCCAGGGATAATTACCTCAGGTTTTTGGAATCCACAAAACTTCGAGAACTATTGTAAATAAACAAAGCTTTCCATTCAAGTGTATATTCCTTATACATGTGAAACACCCTGTAAGCATTTTACCTGCATAGACCCAGAGCCCCACTGCTCCTTCTGCCTCTTCTGATCCACTCCCAGGTAGGTGCTTTTGTTTGTGCTCATGGAATTCTGCTGCACCGGAGTTGATGTTTTCTTTCCTTGGCTCAGGTGGCACATCGTGAGGAAGAGCGAGTGCACAGCCCAGTGTGGGCTGGGTTACCGCACCCTGGAGATCTACTGCTCCAAGTACAGCAGACTGGAGGGGAAGATAGAGAAGGTCGATGACCGCTTCTGCAGCAGCCAACCCAAGCCAAGCACGAGGGAGAAGTGCACTGGAGACTGTAATGTGGGTGGGTGGCGGTACTCAGCCTGGACAGAGGTGAGGGATGCTCAATGGTACAGCAGATGCTACCTCCCCCTTGTATTGGACTGTCGGGCTGTTTTGGTTGCATGCAGCATATAAAAGTTGGCCACAGTGATTCTGCTTTGTTTGCTTTTTGTGGAGAACAACACAGTCCATATCAGCCTGGGCTCCTTGTTTTCTACTACAATGAATTTACACTTTTAAGCATCCTGAGGTCTGTCTTCACTAGGCTGAGCCCTGCTGGATGTCTTCTCCCACTGCAGCCAGGACCATCAGCAGAGGACTTCTGAAATTTGTTTCCTTTACACTGTTGAGATTTTTCAGAAAAAAGAATATTCCTGAATGCAGACCCAGCACTGAGAGAATGACAAGCTTGGGGCTATCCAGTGATGGCACAGGGAAAGGGGCAGGCTGGGTAGAGGGAATTAGTCTCTTCTAAAATGAGAGCAAGCAACAACCATTTGGGAGGACTGAAAAGCCACGCTTGTAAAAGAAATGACGGGGTGGTAACCTGGAATGAATTTGTGAAACTCATCGCTGCAAGATTTTATTAAGCTTAGCAAGATTGGATTTTTAAAGGAATATATCAAGTAACAGCCTTTTACTTAAAGTACAAATTGTTCTTCCGGAGGTTTTCTGCTGTCTCTTCACAGTACTAGCTGCAAGAGGGGAGAAGGAAATAAATGGGCTCTCAGCCTGTAATAGAGTGACAGAAAGTATTTACTCGGTATCTCTCCTTCCAAATGTGAAAGTATTTACTTGGTGTCTGTCCTTCCCAGTGCTCCAAGAGCTGTGGTGGGGGCACACGGCGGCGGCGAGCCATGTGCGTCAACACCTACAACGATGTCCTGGACGACAGCAAGTGCAGTCAGCAAGAGAAGCTGACAGTGCAGCGATGCAGTGACTTCTCGTGTCCCCAGTGGAAAACTGGTGACTGGTCTGAGGTAGGTGCTGGTCACCCCAACAAGCTCACCCTGCTGGTTCCCCACCTTAAGGGGCTGGTGCCTGTAAAGAGAGAATTTTGTCCCTGCTCATCACTCAGGGTTTGTTTGTGTCCTGGTGGCACTGTGCCTCCTGCAGAAGATGTCCCCAAGCCTGTGCACAAGGAGGCTTGAGACAGGCAGCAAAGTAACTGGCCTTGTCATCACAGAATCACTAGGTTGGAAAAGAATCATAGAATCATAGAATCACCAGGTTGGAAGAGACCCACCGGATTGAGTCCAACCATTCCCACCAATCTCTAAACCATGCCCCTCAGTACCTCATCCACCCACACCTTAAACACCTCCAGGGAAGGGGAGTCAACCACCTCCCTGGAGAGACCATTCAGTTGCCTAATGACCCTTTCAGTGAAGAATTTTTTTCCTTATGTCAAGCCTGAACCTCCCCTGGCAGAGCTCCAGGCCATTTCCTCTTATCCTGCCCCCTGACCCACAGGATCATCGAGTCTAACCATAAACCACACCATCACTGGGTGTTTCCCTCACTGCAAAGCCACACAGGACTAATTCCTCTCCAGTCCTGCAGTAATTCTTCCCAAGTTTTCCACTGTTCCTCTGTGGCTTTGGGAAGAAAAATACCTTTTGCCCTCATTGAGATTGTCTTCATGAGCTCTGTCACTGGAGGGCAAGATTTCAGCCTACTAGCATCTTGCTCATCCCTCTCCCAGCTGTTTATTACCATTACAACTTTCACTGCTGCTGGTGTCCTTTGCAATGCAACAGAACTATATCTTGATAAGCTTTTTTCCTGCAGCAGGACCAGGGTTGTTGGAGAACAGGCTTCAAAGGCTGCTTTTCACCTTTGTGGTCAAATAGCTCTGGTTTCTGTGAATCACATCCTTTTAGGAAATAATGAAAGCAATTAAGTGGGAACAGGGATTGTTCTTTGCAAAATATCTGTCTTCTGCATCAAGCTGCTGGCAGCCCAAGCCATGCTGGGGTCGTGGAAGAGGTGCTGCAACCCTTAATACGCACATTCAGAGCTGAGCAAGGTTTTTGCTAGCCTTTGGCACCCCATTGTGCACAGCAAAAGCCCTGTTGGATAATGCTGTTGCTTCTCCCTGTGTCTTACAGGTGCTGGAAATAAAGAGCTTTAATGGTCTCACTTTGTCCATGCTGACGGGTCCCAGCTTGTCTTTGCTTTCCACACTCCAACCTTTTCTCTGGACTATCTCCAGCGAGCAATCCTCTTTCGTTGCAAGATGCTCGTGTTTTCTCCAGCACGTGTGGTCGTTAGCTAAACAACCACCCCTCTGTACCAGTTTTTAAGCAGTGATTGCAGCAGGTCTCCAGATTTATTTCCCGGCGCTCGGGCAGGTGCTGAGTTGGCAGCGCATCCCCAGCACCACATGAGCTTGTGCTTTACTCCTTGCAGTGCCTGGTCACCTGTGGAAAAGGGCACAAACACCGCCAGACCTGGTGCCAGTTTGGAGAAGATCGATTAAATGACAGGTTTTGTGATCCTGAAACGAAGCCAGAGTCAGTGCAGACGTGCCAGCAGCAGGAGTGTGCTTCGTGGCAAGTGGGACCGTGGGGCCAGGTACTGCAGGGCTCCTGGTCGGTGGGACTGGGGTGCTGGTGGTTCACTCGGTTCACTGGTGCTCTGTTCACTCGGGTTCGGTGGATGGGTGGCAATAACAGTACCTGCCCGTTTAATCTATGTCATACTAAATTGGCTGTGACTTTGAAAAAAAAGAAAAGGTTTCCAAGTTTACTCTCCTAAATCCATATTTAGACATATAAATATGTGGCCTAATTTTCACAGGAAAGCTGCTCCCATTGAGTAGCTGTTGTTGCTTTTAATGTTTTCCAGTTTCTGGGTTGCTGGATTTTTTTTTCTGCTAAAATAAAAGTTGGCCCATTTCTCCCAGAGTGTTCTGTCATCTGCTTCTCCAGAAAGCTGTTAGCTCTTGACTTAAAAAACAGCAACAAACCCAGACTAGTTCTTCCAGTCAGACTTATTTCCCATCAGCAAAATTATTCATTAGCTGCTTGTGCTACCACGGGGCTGAACAACCAACAACCAGTTTTAAAGAAGGATATGATGCAGGTTCTATCAGACTATGATCTACTGTGTGCAGCAAAGTAAATCACTTAAATGCTCACACATTCATTCCCAAGGAAGCAGGTGAAGCGTGAGAGGCTCTGGTGGGCACAGTGAATTAAAAAATTGTCTAATTTAAAGCTGAAATGCATGAAGTGGAGAGAAAACAGAAGGGAAGCTGGATTTTATTTTTGCTGCTGATGCTACATGTCTAAATGCAGGCTGGGCTGATTAATACTTTCTAACTGAAGCAGCTACTCAGACTCAGCACGCTTTCTTCCATCTGTCCTCTCCCAGTGCACGATGACCTGTGGCCAAGGCTACCAGATGAGAGCAGTGAAGTGTGTCGTGGGCACCTATGTGTCAGTGGTGGATGATAACGAGTGCAATGCCGCAACCAGACCAACAGATACCCAGGTAAATCCTGCTGTCCTGTGCCCGTTTTTTTCCAACCTCCATACAGAGGCATGCAAGCTGCAGGTTTGGGAGATGTCTTGCTGCTGCAAAGGCTTGTCCTGAATGTCAGCAGTGTCTTGATCTGCCATATAGTTGTTGGAGAGGTGCAACACAGCATCCTGTTCTGGTAGATGTGAGACGGTGAAGTTGTATTTGAGGAGTTCCAGACCTTCTCCATGTAGTTAACCTTACACTCTGAAGCACCAAATTGCCAAAAAGGCAACGAGCAGCTTGTTATGAGGGCATCTAGACTTTGTAACGATTACCTTTGCTTATCATTTATATCCATGGAGCTCTATTCATAGCATGGGATGTGTGAGGGGCTGTCCAGATTCAGAGCTAAAGATGGTCTCTGCAAGCTTGTGAGCTAAGTAAGCGGCAGTAGATGAATATGGAAAGACAACCAGAGAGTAGAAGCATACACCTCCTTTGATGTGCATGGAGTTTGGGATCCCTGGCTGCAGGAACATTGCTGTGTGGTGCTAATGATGACCAGGAGCCATCCATTGTCTGCTGTATGTGCCAGCTACACAGTAATTCCAGGCACATCCTCCTAGCTGGATACACTGAGAAATGCAATCTCTGGTACTTGGAAGCAAACATGTAAATTCCCATTTCAAGCAGAGGATATGCCCGTGGTGTGTGAAGGAGCTGAATAAAGCAGAACATTACCATCTCTCTGTCATCTAGTGAAGTTCCAGTGCTGACACCCTGCCCAGCTACAGTCTTGCACAACTTCACAGTTTAACTGAGGCCACAACATTAAGGGAAGTGCTGCTTTTCCCATGTATGGGGACCAGTTGCATTGTAGTCAAGGGGTAGTAAACCCACTTGTTGTCATCCATCTCTTGGCATGCACATCTCCAGTGTAAGTTAAATCACAGCAACGCGGACATCATTTATGCCATTTGTCGAGAGCCACTCTCTACTCTCTCTTACAGTGACAATCAGTATTAATTTCCTTTTTGGCAACGACTACTCATGGGCTCATTAAATAAAGTCATGACTATTCATCATTTCTGTTGCCAGACCTCCCAGGAAGCCCAGACAGGACCAAAGCCCCTCCTGTTAGGCACTGTACCAAGACTGAGCAGCATGACACGCCTGTCCCCAAAACCTCGCGCGCTTAGTGTGTGGTGAGGTGGGCTGCAGAGAATCAAAGGACTGCAATCCGCTGAGCAGCATAACCTTCATTAAGTGGGCGGCAGGTCTCTTGTTGAAGGAAGGGAGCTTTGATTCAAGATAAAGTTGCTGCTTTGCAGATGTGTGTTCATACCAGAACTTTCTTAATGAACTTTCATCTTTTGCCTCAAAACATCTGGTTTTAATGCATGGAGATGGCACATGTTTGTGGGGGATCCCTACTGTAGAGTTCCCAAGAAGTCAATAGTCCACTGAGGTTCTGCATATGAAACCCTTGGGGTATTGAGACCACATTTTGCTGACAACCAAGAGGATGCAAGGAGAAAGCCTGCCGGCACACAGGCATGCGGGTCACGGATTTTCAAGACGTGTGTTGTTGATAACGACCTTGGAGAGGAGATAGTTTAACTGAAACATCTGCAAATTCTTTATTTTCCTGTTTTCCCTCATGTATTTCATGTACAGGACTGTGAAATAGCAGCATGTCCTCCCCATCCAAATAGTCCCGAAGCCAAGAGATCTATAGCAGGCATTCACAGAACACAATGGAGATTTGGATCCTGGACACCGGTAAGCACATGTAATTCAAGATTATTTTACAGTAGACAACATAATATTTTTTAAGTGCATTTGACCAACTTTTCTTTCCAAAGCCTGTTTAGTGTATAACAGGAAACTTTCTAGTGGAGTGCTTCTTGCTCTTCTCTAGTGCTCTGCAACGTGTGGGAAGGGTACCCGGATGAGATACGTCAGCTGCCGGGATGACCAGGGCTCAGTGGCTGACGAGTCAGCTTGTTTCCACCTCCCAAAGCCGTCAGCTACAGAAATGTGCACCGTGACGCCATGTGGGCAGTGGAAGGCCTTGGAGTGGAGCTCCGTAAGCATCATGCTGCCTCCAACAGGAGAGCATTATAGATTTCGTGCTGGGAATGCATTTCGTTAGTCTGCAATGCTTGCCCTTTTATAACTGGGGAGATTAAGGTTTTCTGATATTCATAGTTAGCACTAACTGTCTGCCTGGTTTGCAAAGCTGGGAACGTGACTGTGTCTCCTTTTCCCACTGTAATACAGTGCTCGGTGACCTGCGGTCAAGGTAAGGCAACGCGACAAGTGATCTGCATCAATTACAGTGACCAGCTGGTGGATAGGAGTGAGTGCGATCCAGACGACCTCCCTGCCACCGAGCAAGACTGCTCCATGTCTCCTTGTCATCCAAACAGCCATGACTACGGCAGGGCCATTCACCCTTTCCTCTACCCGGATCATCGCCTCAAACTGCACCCTGGAGGCAGCCCAAACCGAAACCGTGCGCATATACCAGGAGGCAATCAGTGGAGGATTGGACCCTGGGGTGCTGTAAGTGCCTTGATTTTCCTGTTTCTGAATTATTGTTTGTTTCTTTTTTTTATTTTATTCCTGGGCTAATGTAGGCTTTTGTTAACACCACCACACAAGGTCAAGAGGGACTATTCTCACCACATTCTACTCTTTGCTGACATGCCTGGAGAACAGGCCTTATGAGGGACAGCTGAAAGAGCTGGGGGTGTTTAGCCTGGAGAAGAGGAGGTTGAGAGGAGACCTCATTGCTCTCTATAACTACCTGAGCCGAGGTTCTAGAGAGAGGAGGGTAATGGCCTTTTCTCCCAAGTGCCAGGGGACAGGACGAGAGGGAATGGCCTCAAACCAGGCGAGATTTAGGCTAGACATTAGGAAAAAAATTTCACAGGAAGTGTCATTGGGCATTGGAATAGGCTGCCCAGGGAGGTGCTTGATTCACCTTCCCTGGAGGTGTTTAAGGGATGGGTGCATGAGGTGCTGAGGGGCATGGTTTAGTGTTTGATAGGAACGGTTGGACTCGATCCGATGGGTCTCTTCCAACCTGGTTGTTCTATGATTCTATGTGCAACTCCTGCAATAAGGTGAAGGCATCGCTTCTCAGCCCCTCACACCTTGTATCTCCAAGGTAGAAAGCTGATGGCATCCTTTTCCATGAGGCAAAGGGCAGCCTCTGCATCTTGGACCTCTCCCGGCACGTTTACAGCTGTGCAGAGTGGTTGCCAAGGCACAGCAGAGCCTTAATGCCAGGTCCTCTCACCCCGACCAGTTCACAGCACTTTATCACAGAAGTCCCTAAAGAGAATTAAGCACAAAGGGGATGTCAAGCACTGTGTTAAGGGCAGAGGGGATTACTCACCTGCTTAAAACTAGGCTGGTGTTTATTTTCTTTGCTTAGTCAGTGCGTAAGTCATTGCACTGCCATTAGTAATAGCTGGGTTTTGAAGTTAATAATGCCTGTTAGCTGTATTAAGTTTCTTGGCTGTGCATTCCCACGGTGCAGGCACTGTGAAGGAGCTGGGAATGCAAAATTATTCTTGGACTCAAAGAAACCATGGACAATTGTGTCTTCCAGTGCTCTAGCACATGTGCGGGGGGGTTCCAGCGGCGGGTCGTGGTATGCCAGGATGAAAACGGATACACTGCAAATAACTGTGATGAGAAAAGCAAACCCATGGAGCAGAGATCATGTGAATCTGGCCCCTGTCCTCAGTGGGCTTATGGCAACTGGGGAGAGGTGAGTGCACCATTCATCCTGGCTCCCTGCGCCTGGGAAGGTTTCATTAGTGGGTGTCTGAAAAATGGGAGAAGGGGGGGGATGTTGCAGCGACATTTATTGGAAAGACTGGAGCGTGAAAGGCAATCTCTGATAAATGGGTGAACCCTTAGCAACTGCTTGGTGGTGGTTTCCATTCCATTTGTCATGGGAAAATTTTCATCCCAGGCACAAGCAAATTCTCTAAAAACTGAGGGTTTTTTTCTTTCCAGAAGAACCCTAGTTTGACTAAAGGCCTTTTTTCTTAATAATAACACCGCTCCCTTCTGAAAATTTGACTGAGATGAGCAATTAGAGACATGAGCCTGCAGTATCATTGTGGAGCAGCATGAACAGCTTTGGGAAGAGAGAAGCTGAAGCAGCTGATTCCCCATCTGAGTCTCACATGGAGTTTGGGGGGATGTAGGCAGAGCTGGATTGGTTGGGAACAGATACAACCATCAGGTCTTGAGTGGTGCTGGAGCTTCAAGTGATTGGTCAGCAGTGGTTTTGCTGCCCAGACAGTGATTCCTCTGTCATCTCCTGACTTCCAGTGCACAAAGCCATGTGGAGCAGGGACAAGGACACGGCTGGTGGTGTGCCAGCGGCCTAATGGAGAAAGGTTTACGGATCTGAGCTGTGAAATCCTTGACAAGCCACCGGACAGAGAGCAGTGCAATGTGCAGGACTGTCCTAGAGATGCTGCCTGGAGCGCTGGTCCTTGGAGCTCGGTACGACCATAAACTCTTTCTCTTTGTCAACCATTTTGTGGATATCCCCTAACAACAGGTTTAATGTGCTTCAAACCAAGGTGCTAATGCTTCATGTCTTAAAACTGCACTTAAAGAGGAATATTGACAATATATTCAGAATAACACCTGTTCAAGAAGGGCTTACATTAGGGGAGCTCGAGTCCTTTAATTTAAAAGGCACTTTCTGCTAAGTAGCCACCTTTTGTCCGTTTTATTACACCATGAGCGCTGTGCATTATAAGTCTTGTTTCTGGCGGAGTTCTTTGCATATGGATTTAAACCTGGCACTTAAGCAGTACATTTCCATTGAAACTAAATTGTTCTGATGTTTAATGGCAATACGGAGCTGTACACCTACTGGCTTTCCAGTCGTGTGTTCTCTGCCAAAAACAAGATGACAGGGGAAAATGTGTAGTAAACTGCAACAACTTCCAAGCATGTACAAGTGTGTGTAGAGATGTGTGTGCGTGTCCCTACCAGCCCCCACACACAGCTACGCAGAAACACGTGTGCATTTGCACCCATGCTCTGTTTCTGTTCCCATGTATCTATAATACGAATGTGATGTACTGTGCAACGGCACCTCTAATCTATTCTGGTGCATCTCTCTGGTTCTGGAGAGTTATTGTCTGGCCTGAACTGCTGCTCTAGATATCATTAAGGCAGTGAGGGATCAGTAAGGTGGTGGAAGGCTTAAAGCCCTGGGAGTTTCCTAATAATAAAGCAGTGTTTGGGGCAGAGATGTCTTACACTGCTCCTTTGTCACTGGAGGAGTCTGCTACAGAGATGCTCTTGTCAGGGCAGAGCAGCCCTGAACAGCAGGGCTGGGATTTTGGGTCCCACAGCTTTGAAATTCTCCTTGTCCTGAGCAGCACCTTCTGCTCTGTGTGGAGCTCTCGTGTGCCAAGGCAAGGGCCACTTGAGGCTCTTCTGGTGTGCTGGAAACCACAGACCTGCCAGTTTCGGAGTGGCCTTCAAACAAATGTGAACCTTTATTGTGTATTTTGTTATAAAAGCATTGAAGATGATTTAAAAAAATTGATTTGACTCTAAAGCACTTTATAGGGAAAAAAAATAAGGGCTTGTTTGTAATGTATTGGACTTCCTTAATTGTCATGATTTGAAAAGTCATCTTGCTAAAACATAACCTCACCTTTGTTTCTGTGGGTGCTTTCAGTAGCACAGATGCCTTCAGTAATGCTCCTCAATTTTTACCATACCTCAGTGAGTTATGCAATAGCCATAAAACTGCTGAACTGGTGTTTATACAGTGCTTCACCAGTGCAGGGGACAGTGATATGAAATATTTCTTTTGGGGTGCTAATATGTCACTTGTACACTGATATAGTTGGTGCTAAAAATGAGTGAGGTGAGCCAAGCGGAGCTAGCAACAAATGCAGTGGCTTCCCTGCAGAATTGCCAGCTGGGAACTGCTGTGCCAGCCTCTGCTACCCATGCTGGACTGTTTGCAAGAACCCAGTATGTGGACACAGTTGTGTTGCATTTTGGTGTTGATCAGCATTCAGCCTCTTCACAGCTGTTCACGAGCAAGCTCCAAGGCTGCGTCTGCAGCCTTGCGTCTCTGTTGGAAATGCAGCAGTCTGTGTCTGTGTCGCTGTTGGAAATGCAGCTTGTGGTCCTATATTTTGGGTTCTGGTTGTTTTTCTTCACCCAGGAAACAAAAATCCATTGACTCTTCTAGGTTGTGTTAACCTTGGTGGGCTGTCCTTGCTCGGTCTCCTGGGAACAGGTGGGATATCAAGCAAAGCGAGGGCAGGGGTGTCCTCTCTTGCCTACAGCATCTCCTCCGAGCTGCCCACGGGAAAGGGGCTGTGGAGCTGAGACCCAGTTGTTGCCACACAGTGACTTGATTTTTCAGGTCTTATTACTGAGGTATCCTTTGGCTTTGATGTAGGTGACCCCAGAGCTGTTTGAAGACTGAATTGTTCAAAAGTTCAAAAGGTCTTCGTGTCCCTCCTGCAAAATACTCCCCATATGTGTCTACCTCGTGCTACTACTGTAGGTAGTAACATCCAAATTTGTTTTCTTTAGTGTGGTATCACCTGGATTTGCTTTAGCTCTGTCATCGGTTGCAAGCATCATTCTGTAGCTGTACATACTTCATCTTTTGGGATGGAGTGTCACTACCATATTTTTTTGGTCACTTTTGAAACAAGAGTATAGTATTAGCTGAAACTTTTCAGCAGTATGGATTTATGTATTTATGTAAAAGTGTATTTATTTTTCCAATATTGTTATTTAATTTTATATAAATATTGCATACATTTACGATGTTTAATGTTAATGCTGAACAGTGAAAAATTAAAGATGAGTAGAATGTAATCATAAATGAATTTGTATAATGATTTCTTGAGTCTTTTGCTAAATTAAGGTCATATACTTAGTTTTGGTAACTTTTGCTAAGTTTTCTGAAGTGGTACTGCAGTGTTCCATCTTTTGACTTGCTTTTATTTCACTTGTTTTGTTCTCCAACAGAGCTGTCGTTCTCAATAATTAAACAAACACAGT
Organism: Coccyzus lansbergi; assembly: GCA_033558105.1. Classification (NCBI taxonomy): domain Eukaryota; kingdom Metazoa; phylum Chordata; class Aves; order Cuculiformes; family Coccyzidae; genus Coccyzus; species Coccyzus lansbergi. The sequence continues at coordinate 1,933,905 of JAUMJK010000431.1, forward strand.
TAAACATTTATGAATTCTGAAGTTTGGATAACTAATTTCTTGCAAGCCTCTGATTGCGTTAGCTTCACTCAAATTTCAGTGAAAATAATATATAAAATACATACAAATTAAGGCAGAGAGGGTCTGAAGAGTCCCACCCTCAGTGCTCAGGCAAAGTTCCACTGAGATTTTATAGCGTAAATAAGTGATTTTTATCTGACTGGCTAAATCCAGGTCTTAAAGAGATAATTAAATTAATAAACAGATTCTGTGTGCAAATAACTTTATACCAGAAGACTGGTGAGATACTTTGTTGTTATAATTTATGTTCAACGAGGACCAAGTGGAGGTGACATTTCCTTGCTTATTTAAGAACATGTATTTAAACACTGCAGAACTGTACACCATGTGGTAGGCCTGCCCTTTTTATTAAAATAATGCTTTAGAAAACATGCAGAGAACGTCACCAGGATACAGAGAGTGCTTGTTCACCTCTGAATGCCTTGTGGTATGAATGCAGATCTCCATATAGACTCTTGAATACCGAGAGGAAGACTCACCATGTTCTCCAGAACAAGGGAGGTACTCCCAGAGAGTATTTAGCCAACACTTCACTTAAAATCCCAGGCTGACTCCACTTCTCTTGGAGCAGATCTGCTCCTTCCTAGCTCTGTGAAGTTTTGGTGCTGTTGTTTACCATAACGTGCAGCTGTATCCTGATACAATTTATGAATGATGCTGAATTCATTGTCCTGGGCTTCTCACTCTTTCCAAGTTAGGAAACAGGCACAGATAAGGTAAAACAATTATATCTCACAACACCATGTGAACCTGGTTCAGTTGGGTGAGTCATTGGGCCTCACTGCAGTGGGACACTAATCACCGGAATTTGACCTGTGGAAAATGAGTGGGTAGGATTTTCAGTCTGTTATTTTTTTTTTCCTAAAAAGTATTACAATTTTAAAAGTAATCTACCTCGCCAAATACTTATCACTCTTGGGTATCAACAGTCCCAGTAGCTCATACAATGGTTTGTAGGTCTTAGTGCCTTTGAAACAGTGATGTGTGCTTCCTAGCTCCTAATTGAATGGGTAGATATCATAGAATCATAGAATGACCAGGTTGGAAGAGACCCACTGGATCATCAAGTCCAGCCATTCCCATCAAATGCTGGTGTATCAGTCTTTAGGGGCCATTTGATATAACAATGAGGAATTGGAAGGTCAGTGTAAAGTAGTTAGATTATTAACTGGCTAAGCACCAAATTCTGCTGCTGTAAATGTGAATTCGGGCTTAGGTTAGGACAACAATGCTGTATCCCCTTAGCTAGATCTGGAAGTTGCTGGCACTGATGGTTTTACAGGGCTCTTTGACTGTGCATAACAACACAGGTAGCAGGGAGGGAGCTCAGGACATGGTGGGAAGCAGGACTGCCTGGCCAATGTCCCCATCAGGGAGCTGGCACTCAAAAATTGTAATCTTAAATTCAGTGTCAATGGAAAGTTCAGGTTATTTGTATTTAATTCTGTCAATGCCCCAACATGTTGTTTACAAAATGCCCTCCCCATGAAGCTAGTTGAAAATAAGCTGTTCAACAGCAATATTCTCCATGTTGTCATTCTGATAATATTCTTAGCAGGCAGGATGTCACCTTTTGCTATGGCAGAAGTGATAACTAGGGGCAGATTTGGTTGCAGCTGCATCTAACTCTGCTGTTCCCTTCCTGTCTTCTGCAGAAAATGAATTTGCTGTGACAGCAGCATTACTGAGCTGCCGTATGATTCTTTACACATGTTTTTGCAATAACAAAGCCATCCTTGAAAATTAAGTGATAGGCATGCTGAACTCTCCAGTCACTCAGTGATTCATGTTGCCTTTTCTGTCCTTCATTCATAAGGTGTTGGTTCAGGCTCCAAGACTGCGACAGCAAGTCTGTATTTCTCTGTGGTGCTGGGTATTATCAGAAAACTAATAAAAAGAATCCTACGCTGAGAGCCTGGAGGGGAAGGACAGATGTTGCTGCAGCAGAGAAAGGCTGCACATACCATCCCACCACCCATAACCCAAGCAGAGGGGCTCAGTGGGTGTCTTTAGAAAACCAGATAGAAATAGATGCCTTAGTGAAGATGGAATGAAGCTGATCCAAACCAAAATGAGAATTTGGTAGCCTCTGGATATCCCCAGCCGTCTGTCTGAGGCTGACACTGTCTCAGAGTTGCTTGCTGTATGCTTAGGCTGGCTCACCAAGGCTGCTGTCCCTCTTGGGCTCCTGGCTGTCTCCTGACTGGGGTCAGTCAGACCGACTGACTCCAGGGACTGCCAGTTACTGTGCCTGATGCAAGAAGCCATCTGCTTTGGCTCCTCATTCAGAAAAATGCCTTTGACAGTGCAGACCTCTTTGCTTTTGTTTAAAAAAGCACACCAGCCTTGTTGCAGCCTTTTCTTGGACTCCCTGCTGTGTGACACCCACCCAGAGCATCCCACCACCAGTGTCTGCATCAGCCACCCTCCAAAAGTGCACATCCCTGGGTCACAGCTGGGACAGGCAGAGCTGTACTAGCTGTCTTGCTGTCCACTGATTCCCTGCCTCATGCTGTTCTTAGAGCTTGTCCCACAAGGTAAATGCAAGTGGGATCTTTGGTTGTAGATCTTCAGCTTGTTGCTCCTCTGGGCCAGGGTAATGGTTGCTTCTGTGGATCTTTCCTCAGCTCAGTCCCTGCCTACGCTCCAAGCCACAGATGGTAGCTCTAAGCTGGGTGAAACCAGTGGTGCCCAGTTGGCTGGCACAGAAAAATCACTTTATGCCTCTCTTGCTAGCCTAACATCTCCAAATTTTATTTTTCTTCCCATTTTTATTGTTTGTCTATTGTCACTGGACATATTTCATTGCTACTTCTGTTTCTCCTTAAATAAGGAGACCTACATAGGGCTGCTATTGCTATCGGTTCTGCTCTCTCCTGGCTGCTAGTGTTGATGCTCATAAACATCAAAGCACACCTGCTTCACTGCAGGTGAGGGCACACCCTGCAGCACAGTGTGCTTAACACTGAGCCTGCACACAAGTTCTTTGCTGGATCAGCTCCTTGCAGCACTGATTTCCTGCAATTTAATGCACAGCCATCACAATCCACACTCCTGCCTTGCAGGCACCCCTCAGTCTTTGCGCTTGTTGTGTTCTCACCTCATGGCTACATTTAGCATTTCTCAGTCTCAAGGAGAAGTAAATGTGCCAGGTAGGAGTATCCCCTCTAACCTCCCTAATCCAATCCCTCGATGCTGGGGAAATGCCAGGGTAATGAGCTGCAGAAAAGGGCCAGGCTTGTCTGCTCTCCTTCAATAGCTTCTTCTTTTGCCAGTGCCAGGACAGAAGCGAGCTGGAGCATTGGTGGGACTCTGGAAGGTTGTTTTCTTGTATGCTGAAATTTTTGTCTTTCCCTGACTCCCAGATGCTGCATCTTTTCTCAAGTTCTTCAGTGCTCTGTCCCAGCCAGAGCACGTAACTCCATTAGTATTCCTTGATATTTCTTACCATGTGTAGTCCAGCTGATGTTTTTGTCCTAACACTGTCAAATTATTTCCTTTCTTCTCCCAAAGAACTACAGTGGTTGCTTGGCAGCTTTTGGTGTGCCTCTGTGGTTGGTTTTTCACACCTCCAGTGTTCTCAATGTAATGGTCATTGTCCAGGCTGCACAGCACTGACCTGAACCCAAACAAGTGGTGGGACTGCTGATCAGTGGTGAACAGGTTTGGTCTTCGTGTCATGGTTGGCCCACCCAGGGCTGCTGTTTTTTTGAAGTCTGCAGAGCTCCTATACATGCACATGTAAACATGCTCATGCATACAGGAGAAATAAAACAATACGTTAAAGGACAATTGCTGGGGACATTTGTCTCCCAAGGCAATGGTTTTGAGTGCAGTAATTGAAATACGTGTTAAACTGCAGGAGGCATGTTAAAAGAGTAACACATTTTCAAGGTTGAGCTGTGAAGTTCAGCATCTTCAAGCAGATCCCTGAGCTAGGTGTTGGGAGGTCTGCATGCGTGTTTGCCCATATTCACACTATAGACCCCGAACTGCAATAATTGCTGTTGCTCAGATCTTAGGGACTGTAGTATTTAGAAACAAGGATGCACGATGATGAGGGACACTAAGCACAAAGACATTTACTGTGTTTCTGCCTTTCACGGTGACTGATTTGTGCAGTCATTAAGGAAAAATTATGTCGACCGTCTTCTTCCAAAGGCACTTAATGCTTTATTTGTGTTTTAATTTTTACTGACTCACAGGGGAGGTGAGCAAGCCAGCAGCATGGATGAAATTCTGTCTGATGCCCAAGACTGTTTGCAGGCTGAGTGTCTTTGATCCCTTGTACATTAAATCAAGAGGTTTTTTAGAAAACGGGAAGAAGAAGCAGTCCAGTGCTCCTACAAACTCCCGATGTGAGACACACACATGAAATAGGGCTGAGGTTCCTTGGGGAGAGCTCTACTTTGTGTTTCACTCCGACTGACATGGAGAAATCCTGTTGAATGTGACTTCTAACTGACATTATAATACAAGTGTTCACTAAACATGAGGTTTAGGTTAACCTAGGCTGCTTGCTGCTTCAATTGCTACTCTCTTAACAGTGCCCCAGCATGGAAAATAGACTTCATCAGTGCCTTCCACATCCCATTATGTTGGCATCCTTGGGTAGCTCCTCCTAATTTAAGGAAAACCATCTAATGCCTCACTTCCTGGTGAGACCTGTAGTAGCTCTTCAGGGCTCTTGCTTGTTTGTTGTTCAAGTTAAATAGCATGGAGTGGGGCAGGGACACAGCTCTTAGGGCAGTTTTGTGCATTCAGAGCCCTGCTGATTTCTGCAGCCAGTGAAGTCTTCGTGTGGGATGCAGGTGCGGGAGGAAGAAGGTGCTACTGAGTAGGTGGATGCCATGGAAGAGGAGATGCCTGGCTTCTCCTGCTGCAGTTACCTGCTGTTGTTAACCTGTAGGTTAATTAGTAGTTATCCTGTGAGGTTTGCCAGTTCAGGGAAATCATTGTGTTGACTTCAATACTCAGGGTTTTAAATCTTGGTGACATTTAAGAGCCTCCACCCAAGAGTATCCTTTCCTCCAAGACAATACGTGCTGCTGGAGGAATAGGCTCCAGACATACTAGACTCTTCCCTCAGCTGCAGCAACACATTGAGTTGGACCCTTTTCCTGAGAAATTTCCCTCTCCCCCTTATTTCATTTCTTAACCTATTATGAGGCATCATCACTCACCAGTCTCTACAGCTTGATTTGGTAGCAGAAGGTGGAGGTTTTGTGGATTGTTTTATTTGTCCTTTTTGCAAACAATCACTTGGGGAGCTCTGCTGCAGAGCTGGGAAAAGAGCAGCCAGAGGATAGAGACCCATGAGCTGCACACAGAGCTGGTGTGGGCCGCCATGGGTATTCCCTCTCATCCATGCCCAAGGCGAGGACTGCTGCTCGGGGACACTGGGACTCAGACTGCTCTTGCCCACACCCAGGTCCACCCTTCAGCTCCCAGAGGGCTCCTCAGGACATTCCCACAGGGATTCCTGGACAATGCTTACAAACCTACTTGGACTACACACTCCAAAATCCCTAATGTGCTTGTCTTTTTTTCTTTTTTTTCAGTACTCCCAGTTCTCTGGAGAGTCAGCACAGATTAAGCATTTAATTTCTTTCAAACTGCAGAGCAATGCTTTGGTGTGCTTTGGTCAGGTCTCTGGTCCAGTTGCCCTCTCTTGAGTGCAGAGATCATTCTTCCCTCTTAGATATACAATAATCAGGTGTATTTTTCTGTCCTTGTGCCAGCTAAAATCACCACAACCATGTGCTCTTGGTACAATTCCTTGTACAATTTTGCAGGAACAAAAAGCCTAGCTGGGTGAGTCCTGCCCTGTGTACTGCACTGTGGGCATGATCTTCTCGCTGTGCTGATGGAGCTGGGCACAAGACCATGCTAGAACAGACAAATTGAAGAACAGTATTTCAAAGTAGCTAGGAATAAATACTTCTTAAACATCTAAAGTGCTGCAGCCACTGGAGAAACCATACTATGGGGCTGCATCCTTGTTTTAAACCTATTGTTTGTCTCACTAAAGCCAAGGGAGTAGCATGTTACAACACCTTGCTGTAGTGTTGCAAGTAGTAGCTCCCTATGAGGAGCGTCTGAGAGAGCTGGGGTTGTTTAGCCTAGAGAAGAGGAGGCTGAGAGGAGACCTCATTACTCTCTACAACTACCTGAAAGGAGGTTGTAGAGAGGAGGGAGCTGGGCTCTTCTCCCAAGTGCCAGGGGACAGGACAAGAGGGAATGGCCTCAAGCTCCACCAGGGGAGATTTAGGCTGGACATTAGGAGGAAGTTTTTCACAGAGGGGGTCATTGGGCACTGGCAGAGGCTGCCCAGGGAGGTGGGTGATTCACCTTCCCTGGAGGTGTTTAAGGCACAGGTAGATGAGGTCCTGAGGGACACGGTTTAGTGTTTGATAGGAATGGTTGGACTCGATGATCCGATGGGTCCCTTCCAACCTGGTTGTTCTATGATTCTATGAATAAGTTATTCTGGATGCCACAGAGCCTCTGTTTCTGGTTAATACACAAATTTTCAGACTTAAAGTAAGGCTTCTGCTGATGAGGAATGATCCAAGCTTTCTTTGGTGTCATGGCTTCTGAGCCCTTCATGCTTGAGAATCTTCATAGTTAGAGATGTCACAAGGCTGTGATTTCAACATCTGATAGCCCCAGTGTAAGTTACAGTAAGAGCTGATGCATTCTAACAGGATGCTGAAATTTATGTATGAGGGTGCATGGTTGGGCTTTGTGTGCAGCTGGAGAAGTCTGCTGACATCCAGGAGCACAGCCCCTCACGGAAAGGGAGTGTAAAGCATTGTAGGGATCTGTCATTTTTCTGCTTTATTTCATCCAGCACATGTTTCAGCTCAGATTGTTGGAAAGGATGAACAAGGGCTTACTTACGACCGCTTACTTTACATATAATCCTTAATGTGTGGAAATCTAAACCTACAAGGATTGATTTTAATTTCCTCTAAAAAGTTGCTCCTGGCAGAATCTGATAAAGCCACTTCTAATCTAATTCTTCCCAGCCCTGCCCTTGCTGAGCTATCGGAGCATACCGCTCTTTGGAATTAATTTGGTGATCACTGCAGCTTGCATTCATTATCTCAAATACCTCCTAAATCCTTGGCTGATGCATGGGGGCCTGGAAAAGTGGTCTGACAGCATTTTCTGAAACTTCTCACTTCTAGGGGAAGATGTCCCCAGATTCTTGCTGGTGGTTTGGTTCCTTTTCTGCCCTGGCTGGAGCTTGCCTATTCAGAGAACAATGTCAATGAGAAGTGGAGCTGCTCCATTTCTTCTTGACTGCTCTGTGTCGCCTCTTTCTTTTCACCAAGATCTGCTTATTCGTGCCCAGTGCTGATAAGGGCTTTTGGTGCCAGACTGACCTTACTCCCAGTCCTTACCCTGGCAGCAGCAAAAGTTCCCTGTGCAGAATTTTTAAAAGCCTCTGAGTCATAGAATCACAGAATCATTTAGGTTGGAAAAGACCCATAAAATCATCAAGTCCAACCCTTAACAAAATGCTGCCAACACCACCACTAAATGTGTCCCTTAGTGCCACATCTACACATCTTTCAAATCCCTCCAGGTATGGCGACTCAACCACTGCCTTGGGCAGCTTGTTCCAGTGCTTGACACCCCCTTCCATGAATTACTTTTTCCTAATATCCAATCTAAACCTCCTCTGGAGCACCTTGAGGCCATTTCCTCTCATCCTATCACTTATTACTAGGAACAAGAGACCAACACCTGCCACACTCCTCCTTTCAGGAGCTGTAGCAAGGGATGAGGTCTCCCCTCAGAGTCCTTTTCTCCAGACCTAACAGTCGCAGTTCCCACAGCTACTCCTCAAAACACTTGTACTCCGGATCCTTTATTCCATCACCCTTCTCTGGACATGCTGAGGTCCATGATTTTTGGGATACATATTCTGGTTTTAGCTGTGATGAGCCTAGTGAATAGGTAGCAACCTTTCTACATTGGAGAAGTCTTACTGAAAAAGATGTACCCTCACCTTCCAGAATGTCAGAATAGGAAACACAGCAAAGGTTAGTTTAAAGCAGATTGTATGTACTTGGTAAAATAGAATAATCTTTGTCATTCCTGAACTCTGCAACAGAAAACAAATTTCTGTGGAAACAAAAACACAGGCTTGCCGCTGCGCTGGAGCAGAGCAATGTATTGCAGGAGAGATTTATCATCATGTTCTGACCTTTCTGGAAACAGTTGATATGGAAATATTTTTGTCATATTTATTTAAACTTTTTTCTTGTATTTATTTAAACTAGGCAGTGTATTTATTTGAAATAATCATCAGCATGCCAAGCCTCGGTTCTTGGCGTGTTAACAAAACTAATCATGCACTAAACCTAATACCCTTAAATCTGTACTCAAACGCTTTGATCCGAACACTATTAAGAGAGTCCTTTTGTTCTTATTCTCCATGTAAAGCACCAGGTGTGACTGCAGTGATTTCAGGAGATAATACAGGTAATAACAAGGGGAAGGTTTACGGGAATCTTCAGTGTAACGGCTATAGCTGATTCTTTGAAACAGTATTTCTCTATTAGTTTATGTACCACAATCATCTTGTATTTTTAAGAAACAACACAAGGCGTTTTTTCACACCACTCCCCATGCCTGGCTGTCCTTCCAGGTTCACCCTGGGGTGTTAATATGCCTCTGCCACAAGCTGCAAACAGCATTTCAGAGAGATGTTTTCAAGTACTTGAGGAGAGGCCAGGCGTGTTGACCATGGGCATGCCCAGTGCATTGATCCTTGACCCTAGAAAGCTGGTGAGTGAAAAAAGTTAAAGCAATACCTTGGCTACTCCTTCAGGGCTGGATCCAGAGGCGATTAAAACCAGTAGAAGTCTTTCTATTGACTCCAAAGACCCTTGGATGAAGCTGCTGTTCCTCAGAGAGCCTCCCATCCATCCCCAGTACTGTAAGGTAGTTTCTATGGGGATTTAGGGATAGGAAAGAAATCAAGAAAAAGAGAGAGAAATATGAAAGGAGTGGTTTTGTCTGTGCTATTCAAATGTTTTAAAGAAGTCAAGGTCAAAGCTTACCTCATGATGGCCTCTTCTCCCAAGTGACAGGGGACAGGACAAGAGGGAATGGCCTCAAGCTCCGCCAGGGGAGATTTAGGCTGGAGATTAGGAGGAAGTTCTTCACACAGAGGGTCATTGGGCATTGGAATAGGCTACCCAGGGGAGTGGTTAATTTACCTTCCCTGGAGGTGTTTAAGGCACGGGTGGATGAGGTCTTGAGGGACTTGGTTTAGTGTTTGATAGGAATGGTTGGACTAGAAGATCCGATGGGTCCCTTCCAACCTGGTTGTTCTGTGATTCTATGGTACCGTTATTGATAGATACTATAAGTGGGCAGCAGCATTTGCAGCGATGAAGAACCCCAATAATGCAATACAAAGTTTCCCCAGGGTCTGACATAAATGATGAAGCTGATGGCAGTAGCTCGTGTACCACTTTTCTCAGTCACATGGCATTGAGATGAAGCCCACCACTAAATTATTTTCTGCATATGGCTCACATATGCTTAAAATATATGTGCCAAATAAAACTTGGAAATACCTGAGATGAATTAGAAGGCAGTTATGATGTAGACTCTTTGCAAAGGAATTTTAGTCTCTGATACTTGGTCACATTAGATAATTCGACCTCTCTTTTTTGTCAGCGCAAATGAGATCATAACTCATATGTGCATGAAAGCAAATGGGTGGGTTAGATCTAAAAATGCGCAGCTGCCTAACTTTGATTTATATTAAAGGCAGACATAGAAATGATTAATTCCAGCATCTTGGGAATTACTTTCAAGTATTAACAAAATTAGGCAAATTATGCCGCAACCTCTGAGTGCACCAAGGTATTCATGCAGTCTTATTTGATGGTGGAATGGCGACATAAATGTCAGATTCAGGCTCCACGCCAAAGTTAAGCCATTTGTAGAAGGGGAAAAATAATTTTGGAAAAGACTAGCACCCTATTAATTGTGAGATCAAATATTTATCAGCCAACCTCAGGTCCCCAGAAATCTCCTTGCTGTGTTGCACAATGTAGTTGTTCTTCATTTTGAATGGGTACTGGATCCAATGTATTTTTGAATTATAGAAAAGATGCACCTGGCAGAACTGGCTTGGGATGTGGGGGGAGAGAGAGTCCTGATCAGTGTATGGATTTATTCTTTGGCTTTGACTGTCACAGTGAAGTGGCATCAGCCTGCAAGAAGAGTGCTTACTGAGAAGTACTTGAATTTTTGCTCAAGTATCACTGCTGGTGTTTAGTCCAAAGATAGCAAATGGATGAAAGTATTAGACATTTGCAACTGGATTTGGTAGGATTTGACATTTCCTTCTTGCAGCTGACGTTCATTGCCTGGGGAGAGATGTAGAAAGAAGTCATATAAATAGGATAACATTAACTGAATCTTTTTTTTCTGTTGAAACAAAAGAAAAAGTGAAGTTTACGAATCTGGGTAACTCAGGAAAGGCTTGTTTTAGAACACAGGACAGCATTTCCTCTGTTTCTCAGTGCAAGGTTGAATGTTACACTTCAGGGGTTATGGCTTATCTTGAAATTAGAGCCAGGGCCAGGAAAACTCAGAGGCTGCCTCACGCTCACCTGGCTTCCCCACCTCTCTTGGAGGAGCATCATTAATGGACCTGAAACCCTATTGATTGCAAGGGACCTCAGCTACCTCCTGTCCCTCTTAATGATTTTGCAGCAGGAAAACAGCCTTTTCCAAGACATCGCTTATACAAGCTTTTGAGCAGCAATGTCTGATCTGATAAGTTACACTTATTTCTCTCCATGTTGGCCTGAACTTTTCCATTTCAGAGCAAGTTACTCTTGCTAGTTCCTTGTGTACCTCTTAACACAATAGGGACTGAATGGTTCGGAAGCAGGGCTGTAATTTAAAATAATCACAGCTGTCAATGTATATGCCAAATTCTATTCTAGGAGATCTTCCAGAGGTGTTACATATATAAAAATTGTACTTTTTTAGGTTTGAAATGTATTCATAGGCTAGGAAAAGCTTGGGCTGTAATTTATTTCTTAGGAAATATACTGATGGCATGGCTCTAAAATGAAGGTAGAAGCCTCATCTCTGCGTGTTTGCTCTATTCTGAAAAGAAAGCAGAACATTTTATGTTGAGAGATGCTTGAAACTGTGTTTGTGCTCAAGGGTTAAACCTGAATGCTTATGACATGGCATGTAATGGCTTGCATAACATGTAATGAAGAAATAGAAGCTGAGTCTCTGGGTGCATCATGCTGAGTAACAGGCTTGTTCTACACAAAACTGTCATATTAAATTCTTGTCGTGACTCCAGACCCCTTTGATTCCTAAATCTTTCGGAGGAGACTAATCTGAAATCAAAGTGAAGTTGCTTGGGGTTTGCATGCCAGAAGCGGTCACATTTGAAAAAGTTCAGTGAACCTGCAGAGGGAGGTTGAAATTAGTTGCTTCACTACAAAGCTTGCAGCTAACATACATGCTGATTTGCTTTTCGCTTTGATTCTTCAGGGCCTGCCTTCTTGCCATCTTCTGAGTTGTTTCCAAAATGTATAAATCTTAGGGATGAGCATGTCCTGGGTTCAGTCTGATTAGTAAAAAAATAGTAAACTAGTCTGCCCTGGTGGAACAAACCTGAGCTTAAATACTGAGGAAATGGAAGGACTGCGGTTTTTCTGTTCTGATTTGTCCTTTGTGGAGTTATTTCCCTCTTCGAAAGGCTGAATGTCACACTTTGCTCTCCTGATTTACCAGCATTTGACCTCCCTTTTTACAAACCTAGATGGAAATGGTTCCTTTCAAGTTCTAAGTAGATACTGAGGGCTCTTGCCTTGATCCCTGTAAGATGACTCTGCTCCTTTGAAACCACTGGAGCAATGCCAGGAATCCAGCCCCTTATCCCTGCTGAATGTCAGCTGCTTTCTCTTATTTTGATATTGGCATTTGCTGGGGGCTTTCACCAAGAATATCCTGTAATATTAAGTACAAATGGGAGCATTTCAAGCAGTTAAATTCTGCCCCTCTGTCCTCCGCTCAGGTTTTGTTTAGGCTGTTGGGGACCTGAGGATGTGCTTTTTGGTCCAGCTAAAAGAAAATTGCCTGGGTAGCCATGGACCACGTATAAGCACACAGATGGCCCTGCGTGAAAGCTGATCTGTTGTTACTTTATATTTACAGTGTTCTGTCTCGTGTGGAAGGGGCCAAAAGCACCGCAATGTGTACTGTTTGACAAAGGAAGGGAGGCATATAGAAGAAGATTATTGCAAGCACCTTGCTAAGCCCAATGTGCAAAAGAAATGCAGAGGGGGCAGATGTCCAAAGTGGAAAGCAGGAGACTGGGGACAGGTGAGATGCATTGTATACCCTTTTGTACCCTTTAATATTCTTTCTCTGTCAAATTGGTTAGAAGCTGGTTTTCCCATCACTTCTGTCCTTTGGAATTTTTCAATGGTAAAAGTTTTGGGCCAGATCCTCAGGTGTTGTAAATCAATGTATCTTCAGGAAGTGGAGAAGCACTGGTTTTACCAGCTGAAAATTTACAACTTGCTTTTAATGTCTATCTGAAAGCAAATGCCTTGTTATATATTTTAGATTTCTGCTAGAAAAGGCATTAGTATATAGTATTAAAAAGAATCTAATATATATTAATTTATCGTTGTTATTTAAGTATGTCAAATCCCAAGCAAAGCTTCCTGGGAAAACCTAAAGAACAATCAGAGCTGTTCATTATAAGTGCTTTTCACTACCTTTTGTTTCTTAACAATCTCATCAGTTGATTTTGCTTAATTAAAAAGTCAGACACTGATGAAGAAGTCAGACACTGGTGCATAGAGCAGAGGCTGCTGGAAGTGTGAAAGTGCTTGGAGTTATTAAGCATCTTGTTTGCTGAAAGCACATCTTAAATCCTTGTTTTCCTGAAAATAATATCTTTGTCATCAGCCTGAATCTGCTGTATCACATTTTTATCTCTGAACCTTGCTTTTCCCTCTACCTCATTAACATGCTAATCAGCAGAATTATTGAAAATCCCAGACTAAATGAACTGTTAACTTGTAAAACATCATGTTAGTTTTTTATCTGTCTTCCAAATTAAGGTAGAACCACCAGTTCTCCCTGTAAATGAGTCCCTTGAAAGACAAACCATTAACACCACTACAGGCACCCATGCAGACATTGCAAACATGAGGACTAGGACAGCACACTCTTGTTTAATGTTGACTATTAAAAAAGACAATAAACCCATTGATGATCTATGTTTTTATGCTCACTTTTGAGTCCATAGGGTAGGAATGTTTGCCATTATTTGTAGAGGGAAAAGTGTGCATTCTCCATGAACGTTCAGTCCCTGAGGTCTGGGTTCCCTACCCTTGGGAGCACCCAGGTAGCTCTGCACAGCCCTGTGAATCGCACAGCACTGCTCCCATACTGGAAATTAAGTCAGTATCGTTACCTTTATTACCTGCGAAACTGAAGCCTCAATTTCATAGAAGAAGCTAGAGTATAATGGAAAGCTAGGCCATTAGATGGTCTTGTCACATCTGATTTGCACTTTATTCAAATTGACTGCTCCTGAAAGCAATTTTTACAGCTAGTAATTGTAAACATAATAATGTAATGCTCTGTCAATTGCATTAAAATACACTAATGTTAATGGATAAAAGTGAGTGTTTTAAAATTCCCAACATTCCATCGCATGACCAGAGTTGATTTTATGCCACTGCAAAAAGAAACCCAAGTTAATAGGGGGATGGAGATGATTTATGGCTTGAGGTACTCTTGTGACTAGGCAATTAAGGAATATTTGTATGCTAATGATACAACTAAGAATAGGTAGCACATTTCCAGCATGCAAGGTAGCTCCTAAGCCCAGATTCTTGGTGCTGTATGTACTCACCCAGCCAGGATCTTGCTCGTGGAAAAAATAAAGGGATGGAGACACCCATCCCACTATATCAAACTGGGCTTTTTATGGCTTTCTTGCATCCTGATGCTTATTTGTGCTGACCGAGTTTCTTGGCCTGTGACAGATGAAAAGCGGGGCTGTCAGAAGTTTGGGATATCTGTGGTTGTCCCTGCAAGAGGTGCTCAGGGCTCGCACCGCTTTGTGAAAGATTTAGTGCCTCAGAGCCGAGGTGGATTAGGATGCAGCGCTTCTCATTAGGACTATGAAACAGACAGGGGTTCGGCACCCTGACTGCCCAGTAGATCAGGATCTAAATGGGTGCGGAAACTTCCTGTCACCTTCCCCATCACTGGTGACGCAGCTGAAAACAGGAGCCGTGATCAGTTTGCTCTTAGATACTATCCAAACAAAGGTCTCTGAAGGGCTAATTGCCTCTGAAAGATAATCCCATCGCTGAGCTGGCCACCTTTGTCCTGGGTAAACCAGCAAGAGCCTGTATAAGAAACAAGGCAATATTTTCCCATGGAAGCGCATCCTCCTTGTTGCCGTTCATGCACCTGTTGCATGTGTCTTTAGGATTTTTTTTCCCTTTTGGGATTAAAGAATAGGCTGAAAAAACTACAGGAACGCGTAAAAAATAGTCCCAGTCAATTCAGTAAAGTGCTCCCCTCCCAGTTTTTTTTCTCTCTGTATTCAGAAGCCAGGTATTACTTCTCTAGATTGTTATAAATCCCCTTTCCTGCAGCAAAGCATTTTTAATATATCTGTAATAATCAGAAGGGAAGAAAAAAGGCTTTTTCTCCAAGTTCTAAGTGTCCTCGTGCCTGCACTGAAATGTCAGATTTAATGTGTTTGCATTTCCTAAGTAGTATCAATTATGACCATTTACCTTTCACGTAACAAAAATACCAATATTTATTTTACTGTCTGGTATTTACATCTTTCAGGTTCAGACTGAAATCCAGCCCTTTCTGAAAGCACAGGTAGAGCATTAGGTAGAGCTTTTCTGCAGTTTGGTGGTTGACTAGCTCAGTGGTGAAAGCAGCAATCCTGGGAAAACATATAGACTCTTGTAGAAAGGATGAACAGGCTGCCTGGCATCCCATAGGGGAATATACAAGTACAGTACAAGATGACTGCCCCAAATATGAGTCTCTTCTGGCAGTGTTACCTAGTTCTGTTCCCCAAAGTAGACAAAGGTTGGCTGACCAGTTTTCTAAATTTAAAAGAGCTAGAATGATAATAAGTGTTAAAACCCACCTTTTCTTGGTTCTGCAAGAAAGCATAATGGTGTTATTTTGAAGGCAACCCTAAATCCAGCCAGAGCCACAGCAATACTGATGCAGAAGCGCAGGAGGAAGCATTTCACAGAAGGGGATGCCTCAATCTGCTGGGAAAATTCCCATGGCCCCAACTTTGGGGCAAGTGTAGCCGTTGCCCCCTCCACAGGAGGGCTCCAGGCTCTGTCATCAGCCCCACTGTAGCCCTCCTGCATAACCAGGACTGGGCTCACCAGTGGCTTCTTCCTCTCTGGCTGGGGCTACAATCGTGTTCCCTTCTCCCTTGCTGCGGCTGAATAGAATTGTTTCTGCCCTGTGTCTGGCCAACAAGTGCACTGAGAAAGCCCATTCAGCTCAGAGAAGCCTCTCCTACTTACACACTTTCGGTCAGCCCAAGGAGAGCTCTTGAGAGCACAAGAAGGGTTGAGATCTCTTCCAAGGGAGGGGCTGGGACACTGCAGCCCGGCTTGGGGTTCTAGGGGAGCTCGTTTCTCTGCTGTGAATCCTCCCACCCATTCATTCAGGGTGCAGCATTTATTCCCATGGCAAAGTTTCACCCAGGCACACAGTGAAATGAGCCTGTGGCTTCCCCCTGTACCAGGCTTTGCCCAGTATGGCCAGGGACCATCTGCCTCCTTGCACTCCCTTAACATAAAAGACCTGGGTGGATGATAAATATAATCCAATAAGCATTTTAGAACATGTCATGCATCCCAGTGTATATGTTTCTCCAAGTTTGTTGCCATTTTTCAGCTAACTGTCCCCTGTGGAATGCGTAGGACAAACAGCATTATTCATCACAGGGAGGCAGCACAGCGTATGGGAAGTGCTTGCAGCACCAGTGATGGGAAATCTCACTCCACTTTCAAAAGTTACACGAAAAAAAAGCAACCCACCCGCTTACAAATATCTGAAGCCAGGCGAATGTGAACAGTCAGCTTTTCTTTGGTCCTCTTGGCTTTATGGGGCATTTGGATAGTAAAGCAAGCAGAGCATTAAGGAGGAATACTCTGCAGAAGAGAGAATTACTTCCCCGCTAGGCACCGCTTTAATTCCCTGCTTTAAGACGGCTCACTTTTATGGGGATTGCAATAATGGGCTGTAAATTTGTTTTCTTAGTTCCTGATGTATTAATAAGGTTGCTTAGATTAATTGTTAATTCAGCAGCCGGTTAATTGTAATAGCTGTGGTTTAAATGGATGCTTTCAATTTTTACGCGCTTTCTTCTACAAATGCAAATTCCTTTTATTCCAAATCTATGCCATATATTTTAAGATCTAGAGAGGAAGAATCCATACTGGTGAGAAGTGAAGTACTGCTGAACATATTATATTGTGCAGTCGCAATTAGAAACACGTGAAAGAAAAAAAAAGCAAGCTGTTAAAAGCATTGTAGTGTGCATATTAACTTGAGGATTTCTGAGAAACAGAGAAATTCAGCCTTCTCTTGCTGTGCCTAGAAGTGGGTAGAAATGTGCCCACAACATAATGAAGGAAATGCAAAATGCAGTTAATTTTAAGAAGGCAATTATTTTCACAAACTAATATGCCCTGCACGTGCATATTTAGATGCCTGCTGAAAGAAATCCCAGCTGTATCATACTTTTACCTCGACTGCTACAGATTTTATTCTATATAATTCAAATTTACCTTTCATTAAAGTCCGCTCCAGTGACACTTGTGGCATTCGACATATTTTAAAGTATTACTTTTTTGAGCTGAGAGCCTTGCTGCCTCTGGCACGTTGTGAAGGTTTAGCAGTGCCACTGTCTCCAGAGGTTTTGGTGATATAAATCCTGTCCAGGAAATCCTGACCCCCAACAGCAAAAATTCTCACTGGCTTCAGTTGAACAGAGATTTCAACCTGTTTTCTCTACCCTTTGTAAAGTTTTCGCTTTTTGCAATGGAAAGCCTCTCCTGGAAGCTTAGACCCTGGCATTAGAGCATTGCTATCGCTGCATTGAGCCCAGAGCAGGGGGTGAACCCCAAGAACTCACTGTGACAGCTGCAACAAGAACCACCGCTCACCTTTTATTCCTTCCTCCAGTGCTCGGTGTCCTGCGGGCAAGGTATCCAGCGCCGTGCCGTGCACTGCCACAGCGGCACCCTGAAGGCAGCTGAGGAGGCAGAATGTGACCCGGCCAGCCAGCCCCCTCCGCAGCGGGACTGCCACCTCCCTGAGTGCCCCACACATCGCTGGGCAGCTGGCGAATGGCAACCGGTAAGCGGGGTCCCCCCCTCCACCCATCCCCGGGGTCACGTCACTTGTGCTCTCAAGCGTGCAGCATGGGATGATGCTGGAGACGGAGGCTGTCGCTGCTGGACGTCACTGCTGGAGAGATGGGGGTTTGGGGTTGCGATCTGGACTGGCAAAAAAAAGTGGAGAAAAGGTTCCTGTGTGCTGGCTGGAAGGGAGAGCTGAGAAATACCTCTGTGGGGTTAATTTATTGCTTTGCACTGCCCTGTGTTTGGCTGGGACCTATGCAAATATTGAGCAGGTTTTGGGTTGGGCGGGTTTGGGTCTGTTCCCAGAGGCTGAGCAGTAACCCCCCCTCCATGGACCAAACTCTGCCGTGCTGCTTCGGCACTGAGCTCCGTGCCTGTGGCTTGGAAGGAAATGAGGAGCATCGATAATTCCCACTTTCCTTCCTTGTTACCCCAGTCCCTGCAGACATCTCTCTCTTTTCACTGAGTACCCAGTCCATGCTTCTTGTGAAGCTGTGAACTGCGCTGAGATGAGATCTCCCATGGCAAATGGTGCTTTTCTGAGTGACTGGGACCTGTCCCCAGCAAAACCAGTTCCTTAGGCTGGAGTAGGGGATAAAGCTGCTGCTGCAGTGGTTCAGGGAGAAACTCCAACTCACCTGCTGTGTGCTCAACAGGTGAGCCTCAAGCTTGTGGGTGGCAGGAGGAGGGTCCAGGGGAGGTCGTCTGGTCAGCTGCCTGGAGGTTGCTGTGACAGGCTACAAGCGCACAACACGTTATGGCGAGAGAGGTCAGGCCGGGCACCAAAATAAGTATTTTTGTTCTGGTTTCATTTCACTTCCAGCCATCCCTGGGTGAAAGAGTCCTGCTCCAGTTCTGCACTGTCCCTGTCCCGCTGTCCCAGGGTCTTCAGGTCTTCCAAGGTCCCAGGTCTTCCAAGGATTGCCAGACTTGGAAATAGGAGAGGTGATGGAGCTGTCAGCTCAGGGGAGCTGGCTCCAGCAGTGCAAAATCCATGGCAGAGGCCACTATTCCCATGGGGAGGATGTCCACGTCATGCAGGGAGAAGGGGATAGCCCATCACAGGCCCTTCAGGAGAATGCAGGAGATTGAAAATGGTACAAGATGTTCCCTGCAAAACCAGTGCTGGCGGTGGTGGCAGGGCAGCAGGGGCTTGATCCTACACCCTTCGAACTGCAAAGCTCCTACTGACTTTGGAGGTGCATGGTCAGAGCCTGATCGTGATCTCCTTGGCACCTGCAGTCAGCAACTCCAGGAAGAAGAACTGTTAAGGAAAGGGAACCAGCTTTCACTGGCAATCAGACTGCTTTTATATTGCTCCTGCATGGTCTAAGGGATCCTAAAGGGGGACGAAATTGGTCAAGGTCCTTTTGCCTGCTTTGAATTGGCTGCAGTGTAAATGCAAAATTCAAGACTGTGGTTTAGTAATTGGACATGTATAGTTGGACTCAATGATCTGAAAGGTCTTTTCTAACCAGTGATTCCATGATTCTATGAAAACAGAGCCTCCTGCTCTGGTAACAGAAGATGGGGAAGGCACCACCATCTTCCTGCTCAAAGCCTTGGTGCTCGCAGACACTTCCAGAGCCTGCCTTTATTGTGTCACTTAAAAAAAAAAATAAAAAGAAAAAAGACAGGGAGGATAAGAAAAGCAAATTTACTGATGAGAGAAAAAGTGTTTCATGCACATAGAGGCTGTGTAACTGCTCTGCTGCAGCAAGGAAAACATCGAGGCTACAGCAGCGAGTGCTTCTCATTCTTCTTCTCATTCTTTTCTTCTCTGTGAGCCTCTAGGCTCAAGACTGCTCAGAGCACCCCAGACTGCAGACACTGCAGCCACCTGTGTGACATTATCTGATATCCCCCCACCTCAGCCTCACAGGGACAGTACAAATGAACTTTCCTTCCTTTCCCTGGTCTCAGCAGTGCTGGGAAGTTGTAATGGGTTTATAATCCTATTAACACGTCCACTGCTAGGAGAGGCCGGAGGAGACCATACCCCATTCCCACCTGCTAGGGAGCTGAGATGTGGTGGGAGGCAGGAGGCAAAGCTGAGCTGACCAAGCAGTGGAGCCTGACGGAAACATCCCAGCCTGGAAAAGAAACATAGGAACACCTGAGGGGGCTCCGGCAAATTCCTTGCGATGAACTTTTGCTTTTACAGAGCCCATTAAATTTCTTCAGGTGGCAAAATAGGTCACGGAACAGCATGTAGTTTCGGTGCTTACCGAATGGTGTGATCAGCCCTCAAAAGCCATGGCTCCTACCCCATCCTTTTGCTCCCTTTCTCTTATTTTTGCAGCTTTTCAGACTAGCAGCAAGAGGCCTCTTGCCTGCCCCCAGGCTGCCAGGCCCTTGGTGGGAAGTGGATGCTGATGTTTTCCGAAGTTTTCCAGGGCTCTCCATTGCACTAGGGACATTTTTAATGTGTTACAGAGACTGTGTTTTTTCCCAGGGGAGCTTTGCTAGGGGGGTGGGCTGGAAATTTCTTCACCTATAAATAACCATTAATAGAACCATGCAGGAGATGTGGAATGTGACTTGACTCCAAGCAGTTCTTGTAAGCACTTCTTGTTTTGTTCTCATGTACCCACTGAAAAACAGTAATAGCACCTTCTCCACAGCCTTAAGTACTGGCCAGACATTACTTATAGTGAGGAGGCAGAGGCAGCATTAGTATTCTCTGAGCAGGGAATGGCAATGGACCCTAATTGGCGTGGAAGGCAGGATGGATGAGGCTCTGAGCAACCTGAACTAGTTGAAGGTGTCCCTGCTCACTGCAGGGGGGTTGTACTGAATGACCTTCATGGTCCCTTCCAACCCAAACCACTCTGTGATTCAATGTAAAATAATCCCCCAGTGTCATGTTCTTGATTTCTTATCTTTAATGGGAACCTGTTGAGAGGGGGGGTTCTTATAGATCCTTTTTGTTGTTGTTGAGAACGTTGGTCTTGCCAAGTTGATGAAAAGGAATAGGGAACTTATTGAAAACCATTTATTGCTCTGTTGGTGTATTGCCATTAATTAGCTGTTCTCAGAGTCTACACCAGGGAGAAGAAAGTCAATAGAAAGGGCTTTGGAGATGTCAAAGCAAAACCCAGACCAGGATTACAAAGAAAAAGAAAAATTGGGAGAGAGAATGGTGTTGGGGTTTTTTTGTTTTCTTTTTTTTTTTAATTATGAACCTCTGTGGAAGGATATTGAACAGCTCTGGCAGCTGCAATGTGATTCTTGAATCTTCGGCATTTACTCTTTAGGGGAAAATTGTGCCATCCTTGCCTGATTTGCATTGCAGATTTACCCAGGGCATGTTTGAAGTGTTTGTGGCATGGGGTTTCATTTCATCTCTGTGTCAGATTTAGATTTTTTTAAAAAAAAGAAAAGAATGAAAACAATTAATGCTTTCGCAAAGGAATACCTTTGGGGGTTTTTAATTGTTATTGCTACTCTTCTAGAACAGTTGCAGAAGTGCTTGTAATGGTCCTTAATTTGAACTTACAGGAAAATAGTTCAAAATTTGGGAAATGAGGCAAAAGAAACAAATATTGTCAAATGCCTGACCTGTTTCTCAGCTCTTGCTGTCAATATTGTTATCCCCAGCCCTGCTGTTTTATGGGAGGTTTAGATCAGTCATGAACGTGAGATTTCATACAAAATCTATTACTATATTAAAAGGAAAAATAACCTTTTCATGCTAGCTGAACTGTCCTCTTTCTATGTGAGTAATGGTTTATAACCTTGGAGTGGCTGATTGGAATCTCTGCTGTGCATCTCTTTGATTTGTTTTATGGTGGTCTCGCTGTCTTTGAGCCATATTTAATATCTCAGTGGGATTATTTTAATTGCCAGTTATCCCTAAAATACAAATAATCAAACTTTAATGTACTGATGATGACGAAATGCACAGAGCTAGCTTGGATTTACTTGGCCACAGGACCATTATTTGCAGAGAATCCCAAAGCAGGCTAGCATGGGTTTGAGTCAATCTCTCATCAACAAGTAACTATGTTAAGGGAAGATGAGCTTTTAATACGATAGTTCTTCATGGCCAATGCCAGAAGACCTATCAATGGCATGGGGATTATTTAGCCTCCTAAAATTAAGCATGAGCCAATGTACTTTGCAAATTTAGGCTTAAATATAAATTAAGAAGAGGAAACAAAATCAGCCTTGTTTCTTCCCACTCTTTGCAAGGTGCTTTCTTTGGTCATGAGTGGAGGAGGGCTGGAATGATGTACCCTGTACAGGTGATGATGTGATGGGCTGGACAAACCCGAGGCAAGGGAAGCTTTGAGCATCTCAAAGCCCAACTCCCACTGTGCTGGAGGGTCCCTCTTTGAGGATGGAGAAGGAAGGTAAATGCTGCCTCTGAAAGGTGCTGCTCAGGGAGGCTACATGATGATTGAGCCATTAGTGGTGCTTTATTCACATCCGATAACCCCCTTTCTGATTTTACTTCTGTAACAGGGAGATATCAGATGGGCAAATACAAGACAGTTTGTTTGCTCTCTGCAGAAATCACACTCCAGCAAATTCCTCCAGGCCCCATAGGATCACTGGGTTTTGGCACAGACATAGAAGGAGCTTCCACTCCAAGGACTTAAAGCGAGAGAGTAAATAAGGCTGAATGCACATGAAACCCTTAGGCTCTTCTGGCAGACTGTAGATTTTGCAATGTTGACTGTTGCCTAAGAGGTCCTAAGTTATTCCTTCAGAATAAATGCTACTTTGTGGGGCTGCCTCTTCTTCCCTGTCCCCCTCCACTTTGCTCAGTTACTAAATATTTACAACCAACATGATGTTCCACTTGCTTGCGGATCTCCTGCTTTGCTGCTCTTGCCACAGCTGTGATTTTTCAGAGTTCTCACATAATTTGCAGTCTCGGTTCTAACAATTAATTACAGAAATGGGAGCCTGACTGTGCCTGAGTTTCACAACTTGCTGAACCCACCAAGATCTCACTAATTGTGGACCAGCCAGAAGAGCAGGAACTTCTTCAATGAGGCTGGAAATGATGTTTGGAGGGCAAGACTCTAACTAGATTAAACTGGCACGGTCCTCCGAGCCTAGGTGACTTCAAAAGGTGTTTCTGTACAGATAGGGATGGTCTGATTGAATGTTTTATACTTTTCCTTAGGGGAAGACATTTCCTGCGCGTTATATAAAATGATTATTTTCATGCATTTTTCTCCTTGTTAATCCAGTTAGTTGAAAGTGTTAGAAGTCCATTACAGATGATAACTTTAAGAAAATAGGGTTTTATCCAGACAGCTGCTCTTATGCTGATTTATTTTGTTTTATGTGTGTGTTTTGTAAGACACGCTCTGAGCACAAACTTGCTCCCAGGAGTGTAGCTTCACAGCCAGGCTGGTTTTTCCAAGACAAGCAGGGAGAGAACCAAGTCCTTAAAGTCTCCAGAAGCCCCTGGGGAACAGTTGTGCTTGCCTAGCATGGGTTGCTCTTAATATTGGGCAGGGCAGTGTTTAAAAGAGAATAAAGCTGTAGGGCTGCCTCAGCTGCAGTGGTGGCAGAGATGTGCCCTTATGGGTTACGTGAGCTGTTGTTTCTTTGAAACAGTGCATGAAGACGTGTGGGGAGGCATCCCGGTACCGCAAGGTGGTTTGCATGGATGAGAACAAGAGGGTGCAGAACAGCGGCTACTGCGACGCCAGCAAGCGCCCCCCTGAGATGGAGAGCTGTGGGCTGCCGCCCTGCGAGTACATCTGGATCACTGGGGAGTGGTCAGAGGTGAGTCCCCATCCCCATGCAGGGACTGCCTTGCTTGGCACCAGACCACGTTCTCCTCTGCTTGCTGCTGGCCTCGCTGAGATATTGCAACCCAAATCAACAGTGGCAGGGTAGCACTGCGTAGATTAATTATTATATTTTGGGTTGTTTCTGTGTGCAATTTCCTTGCCGGAGAGAAGGGAGCAGGGCTGTGGGAGAAGACCGGGATATTAAACACCAGCATGCTCAGAGTCCTCGCTGATATCTAGAGGCAATTTTCTTCCAAAGCACATCATATCCAGCAGACACCCTCTTTGGTTTGTGCCAAGGAGAAAGACAAGCCTGCATGTGACCACAGGGACATGCCCTTCCTCAGTGCTGTCTTTGGCAGGGGGAGGACCTGATGTGAGTGAAGGCAGCAGGTTCACCCTCATGGCTAGGAGAGGGCTCAGCAAGGAAAATAGATGAGTTTTCTTCACAGCAGGCACTGCATGCGGGAGGGCCCAGGCTAATCTCAGCCTGTTTCCTTCTCTAGTGAGTGAAGGATTACTTTCCACTTGGAAGAACAGCATAGGGAAATGACAAGGCTGCTGCTGACACAGCACTGATTAAAAAGAAAGAACAAGGAAAGGGAAAAAGGAAAACATGCCGAGTCTGAGAGCGAGGCGAGACAAAGCACTCAAGTTAGTGCAGGAGCGATAAATGTAGAGAGGATTTCTCTGAGCAGCCTGGTCTCCTGGGTAGCCTCTTAAGAGACAGATGCCTGTGAAGCTGGAGCCCTGGCTGCCCCTTGCTCAGACACCCTCTACCTGCTGTCACCACTGAGCAGCACTCTGACCCGTGAGGATGAGGAGGTGAGCAAGGGCTCATGATGCTGGAGCTCAGCTCACCCCAGCTCCCCACTCCACCTCTTGATGAGGAGGGGAGAAGCTCTGTTTGTCTTCTAATTACAAGGAAAACCTTTCCTTTCTTCCAGTTGCTGCCAAGTAGCCGCAATCAGGGTCAATCCTGACCGTTTTGTTTCTCTGTGCATTACATAGCAACAACAAAAAAAAGGGGTGGGGGGGAGGAAAAAAACCCACAAAATCCAAGTAATAGAGATATTTCTGAGTTCCTGAAGATCTTCTGCTCCTTTTTTATTTTGGGGGTGAGAGAACTTATGCCCAGGAGCCAACCTGAAGAAGGGGGTCCTGAAGTAGCTTTAGAGGCAGCACTGTGAGGAAGGGAAGAATTGGGTGCTCAAAGACATTGTTGGGTGCCAGCCTGCTTGTAGCTGCTCGTAATACCCATGGATGGCTAACATAGCTGCCAGTGATCCCTCAGAGCAGCTTGCTGTGTTCGAAGCTGGTAAGCCTGTTTTCCTCCCGATTTCAAGCAGCCTTCCTGAAGCATGTGGTGCTAACAGGAGCTTCCTCTGCCTGCAGTGCTCTGTCACATGTGGGAAGGGGTATAGGCAGCGCCTGGTGTCCTGCAGCGAGATTTACACCGGGAAGGACCACTACGAGTACGGGTACCAGAACACGGTCAACTGTCCTGGCACGCAGCCACCCAACATCCAACCCTGCTACCTTGGGGAGTGCCCTGTCTCAGCATCCTGGCGTGTCGGCAACTGGGGAAGTGTAAGTTTGGCAAGCTTCTTTTCTTAACTCAAAAAATTACAACAAAATTTTTCATTCCATTAGGGGACACAGTCCTAAGTTTTGGCAGGAGAATGTTTAAGAGCAAATTAAAGCAGTTAATACCCTTCCGTAGCAGCAGCCCTGCTGTGTGTAGGGCTTCTGCTCTATCTGAACCCCATCATATGAGGGCGTCCTAGAAGCAATGTTATGATCTCCGTGAAAACTGGGTTGTAGCCAAAATTTGTGTCACTGTGGAGGGTTTGATTTGGGTTGGAAGAGACCTTAAAGATCACCTAGTTAGAACCCCCCTGATCCCCGCCATGGTCAGGGACAATTTCCACTAGATCAGGTTCCTCAAAGCCTCATGCTTAGTCAGAAGGTAGGGGTCATTGCCAGGAAACCCTGTGCTAAAGTAGAAGGAGTGATGGATAGTTGGCAGCTGGAGGTGATCCCGTGTGCCTGTGTATGTGAGCAAGACTTGAGAACCATCAGTAGGCCTTAAAAAGATCTGCCCCTCCCCGTCTTACAAATGCTTTGACAGGGCAGGAGAAAGAACTTTGCTGTTCTGCTAAAGTTATTTGTGTTGAGCCTCTTCTGGGGCCTGAACTACAAGATCAAATTTTAGTGAAGGTGATAACATTTCACTTCTTTGGACTTCTGACATTCTTTGAAATTCTCGTAAATTTGATTTATTAACTCAGCTCAGGAATTTGTCAAATTACAAGGCAATGAGGGTCAAGTTAATAAAATGTAGTAGAAATTGTCACAGTAAATGGCAGAGCCATTTGAAATCTAAGTTCCTCCTGCCCCATAAGAAGCTTCAGATCCTCCCCATGAGTCAGGGAAGAGGAATTACAGCAGCAAGCTCAGTCTCAATTAATTGGTATTTCCCAGAATATCAGTGCAAAATGCCCAACTCGTTAATACAACTTCACTGAGAAGAGTATCCGTTTCAGAGGGCAAGACCTCTCTCCTTGCTTTGGGCTGCTGAACGTCACAGTGACTACCAAGTGCCATGACCCTTTCTCATCTCTGATTTTCAAAGGGATTTAATGTAAAATACCATCACCTTTGATGGACAGAGTGAGTCCTGCTCAGCTCCTTAGTTAAGTTTTATGGATTTGGGCCTGATAAAGAGTAAATGCCAAGTTGCAGATACCATGAGCTATTGAAGACTGTCTCCTTCATGGTGTGCTCCTTTAGACTAATAATTTCTAAAGAGTTACGCAGCATCATTTTGTTGGTGGCCTAATGTGGTACTTATATAAAGAACTGAATTTAATTTCAAAGTACTGGAAGAACAAGTTGTGGAGGTGGAGCAAGATGCTCACACCTCCCATAACCCACACTCAGCAGCAGCCAGCCCAGACGAGCGGCTGCTCGGTAGCACCAGTAACTTGTACCATTTTATCCTTAACATTACCCACAATTTGGGCCCTTTGAGGATGAACCAGTGTTTGTGAAGATGTAGCCATTTTTCTGGAGAGTGAGGGGAAAGAGGGTTTGGAGGCTGTGGGGGTTTTGGTGCAGTTTGGATAGAAAACAACTCACGTTGTGCTTGTTCAGAGGCCCTGCAAGTCACCCAAGCAGTGTCTCCCAGCCACCAGGAGAAGATGTCTACCAATCAGGCCTCCTGGTGACCATTTCTCTTGTATGACCTTCCTAGTGTGAAAAATAAACAATTTCACATTAGCACATGGTAGCTTGTAGTGATCTTCTTGAAATAATTAGTGATGATTATAGTAAAGGATTAATAGTCAAAGGGTTTACTTGCTGAATTAAAATTAAGCCTGTTTGAACGCTTTGCAGGACTGAGGCCTTTGCTGCTGTCTCTAGATACAAGGGAAACTGTCTCTCTCTGGTCCTCTGGGGCCCAGAA
This sequence comes from Coccyzus lansbergi, assembly GCA_033558105.1. Classification (NCBI taxonomy): domain Eukaryota; kingdom Metazoa; phylum Chordata; class Aves; order Cuculiformes; family Coccyzidae; genus Coccyzus; species Coccyzus lansbergi. Next base: position 1,960,640 of record JAUMJK010000431.1, read on the forward strand.
ACAGTTGAGATAAAATGCAAATCTCTGTCTTCTGTCTTGCAGTGCTCTGTCACCTGTGGAGCTGGAGTCATGCACCGGTCGGTGCAGTGTTTGACGAATGATGACCAGGTCAGCAGCTTGTGCCATGTGGATCTGAAACCTGAAGAGAGGAGGACATGTCACAACGTCCATGATTGTAAGTCTGCAGATTTGCACCTTTCTTTGCCTTCCTTGTGGCTTCAATATCAGTTTCCATCAAACTTCTGGGGGTGTGCAGTATTGCCAAGCACTGAGAGCCATCCAGCTAAGCACTAAGGCACTTCAGGGAGACATCTTAAAAATAAACAAGCTGGTGTGCTGCATGAGAGTCTTCACACTGTTACAAAAGACATTTTGATGTACAGTTGCTCAGTGGCTACCAGTATTTCTGTTTTGTTTCAGGTGAATTACCAAGGAGTTGCAAAGACGTTAAAAATCTCAAAAGCGTCACTGAAGACGGCGAATATTTCCTTCAAGTCAAAGGAAAGATGTTAAAGGTGCATTTCAACAACAGATTGATAGTTAATGCATTTCACGAAGGTGTATGAGGATGCTGTGTGTGCTCTTCACTTCCACTCTTGGATTTTCTACCTTCAGTTTTCTCAGCCATCCCTTTGCACATGATGTCTTGATGAAATTCTGGCTTCTCTCTCTCAGGTGTATTGCTCTGGGATGCAGACTGATAGCCCAAAGGAGTATGTGACTCTTGTAAATGGGGATGCAGAGAATTTTTCAGAAGTATATGGATACAGGTAAGAAATCCTTTAATCCTGAGCTTCACACTATTTTTGTTTTCCATGGCAATATTTTCCGGTCATGAGTAGAAAGGGTTTTCTTTTGATTTAGATTGCATAACCCGACTGAATGTCCGTATAACGGAAGCAGACGAGAAGACTGCCAGTGTAGGAAAGATTACACAGCAGCTGGGTTTTCCACCTTCAGCAAAGTAAGGCTGGACCTGAACACTATGCAAATAATAAGTGAGTAAAAACAGGGCCTTGCTATTAAAAAAAATGTTTATTTTACACAAATATAAATGTAACTACAAGCAAGCAGTGGTACTCTAGTGAGCAATATTCCTGAGTTCACTTGTCAAGGGCTGCTTTACACTTAGAGACTGCAACTCTGTAATATGGGAAGATATTAAGGTAGTTGCTAGTGTATCTGCTATGTTGAATGCGTATTTGCATGCTCCCGGCAGGCTGGTGGATCTTTTGAAAGATTTTATTTTATTTAGTCTCCCGTTTTCAGACTGGACTCAGGCACAAAGCTTAACCAGGGAGGAGCCAGACCCCATTTTTCATACAGAAGTGTCAGGAGATCCCAGTGCAGGAGCTCTGCTGGGATCAGGGATGCTGCTATCTCTGGGCCAGGGTGGAAGAGGCTCTTGGTAGAGTCAGACCATGGGGAAATAACTTGTGTTGAGAATAGTAGAGGTGTGGGGGTGGGGGGGAAGCTGTAGCTGTGCAGTGTAAGTGATACCCTCTGTCTTTCTTGTCATTCACGAGAGCTGGAAGCCATCCTGCTGCCTGAGAGCCTGCAACATCCCATAGGGTTATAGTTTCCAGTCCCCTTGACTCCAGGGATGCTATCAGTTTCCAGCAAATGTTTTAAAAATACAACATATTGTTGGGTGTTCATTCAGTAAATAGCAGAGATTTTTTAGCAAATCAAAATCCTTCCTTGTAAACTGATTCTTTATCTGATAGGGGGTTTTATCACTTAATTCTCAAGCCAGGAGACCTCCCAGTCTATCAGTCTGTAAAAGGCTACTAATAGTCTGCAAAAGCTCCTAGGTAAAGATCTCAAAAGAACCACCCTCGGGGAATTTGATACCATGTCCCTTTCCATTTCAAAAGGAGCTGGGCACCTACCTCTGTCAGGCAGGAGCTATCTCACATCTCCATCTAAATGAGTCTTGGTTACTTCAGATCCCTCTGGAGCAAAATACCCCAATTCCCTTTGAAACCCCAACCCCTCGACTGGGACAGGCAGGAGAGCACAGAGATGGTTGCCTTTGTTTAAGAGAGTCCCGTGGCCTTCTTGAAAGTGGGGAGTGGGAGACAGAGAAATAAAACCCAAGTCATGGGTTTGAGTTTCGTTGTTATCTATATCAAGGCCCTAAATTACCAGTGTATTTAAACCAAGCTGTAAGCATTGTGTGTCCTGTTAAATTCAAGGCTCACATAGCAGGAGTCACATGTGGGATGAATTGGAGGATTTAATATTAAGAATCCAGCAGATGAGTTTTTGACTATCAAGATTAATGTAGGAAACCAGCTTTAGTGAATTTAAACGTTAACAAAGAGCATGTTTACATTCATTTTGTCTCTCTCTCTCTGCTTCTTTCTTTCCATGTTGTTCACTAACTCTTCTCCACAGCGACTGATTTACAATTTGCACGGACACATGATGGACGACCTGTTCCTTATGCCACTGCCGGGGACTGCTACAGCGCAGCCAAATGCCCACAGGTATTTCACAATAGCATTTCATAGGAATCGGCACCATTTGTTATGGTCAGGTCCTCTATTAATTACTGCTGATCACATCAGCCCAACTCCAAAGAGTACAACGTTCTCATCTCAGCGGCTAGAAACTTTTCCCTTTGTCCATGTAGAAAACACTTTCCATTTTCCATGTGGGAAAATGGCAGGTTATTATCATACAGCATTGGGATTGGCAGTACAGTAAAGGAGAAAAGAAAGAAGGAATAAGCTGTGGGAGGAGAGTTGGGGTTTGTGTAGTTGAAGGAAGGAGATCAGTCCATGGCAGGGGTTGGTGGAAATGCTGGCCAGGGAGACCGGTTGTGAATCGAGCTATCGGGATGCCCTGAATCTTTTCTCCGTAGCCTCATATCTGCTGCAACTGCTGCTCACAGGGGTGTGGGAGGAGTGGTGGGAGGTAGCAGACAGACAGCAAGACTCCTACCCATTCCCACCAATATACCCAAAGCACAGGGCTGGACACAAGCTGAGTTGCACCCTTAGTAGCTTCAGGAGGTGATGCAGGATATCCAGCCCAGTCACCTGGAAGAAATATGCTTTCTTGAAAGCCTTTAGGAGAGTAATTAACACTGTGCTACAGGTGGCTTGCTCCATGTCCCCAGCACATCTAGTTTCTGTGGAGATGGGGGATGATGAATGGGATCCTTGGGCAGTCCAGGGTATTGGGTAAACTGCATTTGCAAAGGGCATTAAGTAGGGAGTTGCAGCAACAGATGACAGAGGTGGAACCTCTCCATCTCCTTCCCTCCCTACTTTCAGAGCTGACACTTTTCTGCACAGCTCAGCGGCTTAGGGATTGACTTCTTACCTCGGAAAGGCTCATGAATGTTAATATCCATCTACCTGACCCAGACAGTTTGATCCTTGCAGAAAATCAACATTCCCAAGGTAGCAAGTGCAAGAGGCAAAGCTAACAGCCATCTGGTACTGCAGGCTGGGCTGGGCTGTGGGTCAGCCTGGGGATATGGCCACGGGATCCTTCCTTGGGTCCAGAAACAGGGCTGGGATCTCCCATGGGATAAGGGAAAGCCTGGGGGGGATGCAGACAGAGCCCCTCATTCTCCATCAGTTTTGTGCATTTTGAGCGTGGAATGAAATTAAGGACTTTCAAGAAGAAAGAAAAGAAACGGAAGAGTTTTGATCTTCCTGAAGTCTGAAGGGAGGGCAAGCCCAGTGGAAAACGTGGAAAACAAGCCCAAGTATGCCCTCTCCAGCTGAGGAGGGAGCAGAGGGAGCAACTGCAATGCATCCCTGGGGTCCCTTTCCCATCAGCCGCTGGAGCACGTCAGGCTCCGCATTTTGTCATGGAAAAGCCAACAATGCCCTCAGCTGGCAAATTGTGAAAAAGCAGCGCAAAAGAGAGAAAAAAGCCCCTCCTTCCCTACAGCCACCAAGGGGAAAGAAATTCCTAACCTGAGACGTGCTGTGATTTGTGAAGTATGTGCTTATAAGAGTGATGGAAAAAAATTGAAAACGTTGCCAGCAAGTTCCTGTTAGAAAAGTGACAGCATGCAGAAGCACGGCGTTTCGGGATAACCAGGCTTGTCTGCTCATTTTTTAGGGTCGCTTCAGCATTGACCTTTATGGGACAGGCCTGTCCTTAATGGCAACAGCAAAGTGGCTCTCACAAGGGAATTATGCAGTGTCGGAAATTCAAAAATCCCCAGTAAGTTCTAATTTTACTTATGGTTACATTCGCTCATGAGAGGTTTCTAATTGTTGTCTTTCATAGCAACATCTTCCAATTGCAAACTAGCAAAAAATCTAACATCTGACATCAGAAATAAAGTGTTGCCTGTGATTCCATGTGAGGTGGGAGGACCCTAGTGGCTTTAATTTGATTTGAGTTATTGCAATTAATTAGTGAGCCTGCTTAACCGTGAAGCTGTGGGGCAGACGTATGCTTAATTAGTTGTCTGAGATGTCCAGCACAGAGCGTGCATCACACGGGAGGCAGGACCAGGATGTCCTGGGTCAGGGCTATGGAGTGGAGCTCAACCAGCTGTACAGGGTCCAGGGCCCAGGTGAGTGGTCTGAGCAGGAGTTGTTCCCAAAACAAGACATGGAGGATGTGCAAAATAAGACATGGAGGATGTGGACTTTCCCAGCATCTTGGTCTGGATTTATCTCCCTGGGAGAGCCCTGTGTCAGCTGAGCTGCAGTGGGCTGGGGCTGCTCCACAGGGCGCTGAGCTCTGGGGCTCCAAACCCTGCAGCTGCCCAGTGCTCTGCTGACTCAAGGCCTCCAGGTAAGCCAGGCAGGCCTTCATAATCACTCCACAGCCAAATTTGAACTTGTACAGCTTAATTTTCCTGCCTGTCACTGTGCGCCTTTGCGTAGTTGCTTCTGTGTCATGTTCTGAAATCAGAGAAATCCAATGACTCTTACTTCATGTGAGTCATCCCAATTGCCCCTGTTAAAACTCTCCTAAAGAGACCACCATAATAATTTACCAAAACGCAACTTGTAAAGTATCCTTTCCTGTTCCTGCTTTCATTCTCTGTGGCTCTGAGGAGCCCCATGAGCCTTGTCAGTTCTGGGGCTCCTTTAAGAGGAGAATCAGATGCTGCTGGTCCAACTATGCTGCCGAAAAGCATCCTCCAGCACGGGCAGAAGAGTACAGCACAGACTCCACATCTTAGTTCTGGTAGATGCTTTGCTATTTCTGTCCTCTTCAGAAGAAGCCCAGACAACTGACTCTGGGGTTGCAGAGAGCAGCCACCATCACAGCTTGAAGAATTAAAACAAAATTTAAGGGACACAGGGTCTAAGACATAACTCTTAACTCTATCAGCTGGTGGCATCTGTCAAACACTGTTCCAGGGCTGCAATTGCCCACAGGAGCAGAAGAAAGGCATAGTGAGGAGAGATGATAGCAGCCTGCTGCAATCACAGATCAATAGTGTCAAGGGCAGGATGGAGCTCGTTTAAAAATAAATGCTTTGTGCAAGCTTGTCCTGCACCGAAGTCCAATTTTCTGGTAATTGAGGGCTGAATTCCCCTTGAGGACTGTCTGTCCACTGTAATGTCCAAGAGGAGAAAGACTTTGCAGAGGTGGGATAAGGAAGGCCAAATGGAGGTAATAATTTTCCAGTGTGGGACCGGAGCTGCCATGCTGGAGACTGGGCCAACCCCAGAATTACCCCACATCTCCCTTTGACTCTTCTGGCTTTGGAAATGCAGGGCTGCGGAGGGGGACAGCACTTTGGCAAGTGGCAGAACTTCACCTCATTTCTTTCCTTCTTGTCTTGGCTCTGGAGCTGTTCCAGGCCTTTCCCTTCTAAAAAGATGTTCCTCAGTACTGCCTGCAAATATCTTTTCTTTGCCTTTCATGTGCTCAGCAAAAACAACTGCTGAGGAGCCATTAGTGTCTAGATGTGGTTTTGCTCTAGCATGATCCAAGTTTTCCACTTGTTACAGTTATTCACTGTGAGGCAAACTGGAGAAAGCAGATACCCTTGAGATCTCCCTCCAAACAGCTTTCTTCTTGGGCATCTTTCAATGTAATATATCAACGCTACCCTTTCTTCATGTTCACCATCTGACCTGATGGTAGTAAAGGGAATTACATTTGTATACCTTTAATTATAACAGTGCTTTTTTTTTTAGAGTGATTTAGGCATAATTTTTCTTTCATTCCAAGACATTTTCTATTAAAAACCCTGACTAGAATAACCCAGATCTGACCCTTTCACAGCATGGAGTTCCTGAGCCCTTACACGAGATGTTATTTCTGATTTTGCCTGCAGGATGGTACCAAAGTAGTAGGAAAATGCGGTGGTTACTGTGGAAAGTGTACTCCATCATCTGGAACAGGCCTCGACGTTCAGGTGTTATAGCCATGGTGAGTTCCCAGCTGCTTCTGCACAAAGGGAATTCTTCCCGAAAACATCCTGAAGGAGCAGATCAGGCCACCCACCCCATGCAGCACCCGGGGGACTGCTAGGATCCTGTGCTCTCTGTCCCTGCTCCCCCCCAGTAACCCATACTGGTGTAATGCTGTCAACTGGAAAAGCACTTCCCACCTTACTGACACCCACTTTAGCTCTGCTTTTGTGCCAGTTTTTCTAGTTACAGGTTTCAGCTGCAGTGATCATGACTCTAATGTACACCTTGCCTGTGTTTTCCAGGTTCTCTGAGAGCAGCCAGTGGAGATAAGACGGATGAAGGATAGCGATGCAATACCTCTGCCTTCCACTTTTTTATCTGTTTATGTGTGTATATAGATCGCATATTCTTAATGTACAGTATAATATTTATGTTTGGAATTATTTATTTTGATTTAATATTTTTGTACGTAAAATCACTATATTAAGGCTGCTTTTACTATTTTTTATTTTTTATTGTTAAATCCTGCAGTCAAGCCACTGCATTTTGCGTACTCTACATTATATGTAGCATTATGACAAGTGATACTTTATTGTCACTGTATTCAGTTGTTTACTTTCAATCAGTAATTTTCCTTCAGTTATGGGCTGCTCTGGCCCTCCACGGTGCTACACAATCTGCACAGGGGTATTTTTGGCATTTCAATCTGTCTTTATGTAAGGAAAATAGACAAGATGTGCTTAAATTTTATTTTAGGGATTAGGCCAACAGCACTCAAGGAAAACATGACAATGAATACAGTGCTAGTTGCATTAGCAATCTTTATCTTTTAGGTATGTTTTGAATTTCACATGACCTCTGTGGCCAGTGCTAAAAGCACTGGTTTGGTGCTAACGTGATATTTATTAATGCTCTGTAGTTTTAGTTAATCCAGTGCCTTTATCAGTGAAAAAGGGAAGAAAGCGGAAAAAAACGGTCAGGCATTCAAATAAATTAAAAGCTACCCCAGGTTTAGGAAAATTCCTGCAGATGTATCATCAGCTTGAGCCCCTTTTTCATTGGGCTCCGAAGTAAACTCACTTTTTAGAAAAACATAGATTTGTCTCCTAATTGCATGTGCCACTGTGCTTCCTGGCTCCATCTGGAAGCTGGGTATTAACTCCTCGCAGACAGCCTGATCAGGCCATATGTTTCCCTGGGCTGTGTGCTGAGAAGCAATGCAGTTTATCAGGGATACTGTCACAAACCCCTACCATGAAGCCGAAGGCATCCCTGTTGTGTTATCTCCCTGCGGGGCCAGTGTGGACAGCAAGGACAGCTCTAGGGGATAAGGGCCAGCACCAGCCTGCCCCAGCAAGCTTCCCCAGCAAACCACCCCATCCTCGTGGCCAGGGGACTCCACTGCAGGCACCTGCAGTGCTTCCTTGGCTTCCTACTCACTCGCAGACCATCTGCAAAGGGAGGCTTCAGTGCCGGCTCTGCCTCCTTTCAACAAGATCACTTTGTACTTAGATATAACTCAACCCCCCGCAACCCCCCTCCAAAAACAGGCTGCTAACGCCTACTTCTGTGTTGCTTCAGATCTTCCTGGTAAGGCATCTGCGCTCCTTGCCTACCTGCCATCCTATGTACAAGCAGACCTTTAGAGTTGGCTTTCTTTCATTTTTACATTGAGGAGACAGCTCCCATAGGTGCCGAGCGCGGCTGTGCCACGTACACAGCCCACCACATTTTTGCAGAGCTTCATAGCCCATTGAACGGGGGTGATGTGGCCAGATTAATTTTGTAGTCTATGACTATGTCCCTTATCTCTTTCTCCACAAATTCACTTAGTGATAGGAAGATGCTGTCCCATCGCCTTATATGTCAGGGCAGCCAGGAGCACAAAGTACAAGGAAAGGAAGCTTTACAGCACAAAATTACCAGCAGTTTAGAAAACCAAAAAGGCTTCTCTGCTACTTTGGATAAGTCTTGCAAATTTGGATGCAAACAGTTAACAAACCCAGCCTCAGGATCTTGCGTGGGTCTTTTGCAGAGCTCCCTAAAGGACGGGTGATCAGCTTGTTACAGGACAGTCAGATCAATAGTGATAAATGATCCGATCCCCGGATTCATAACCCATGCATGGACTGGGTTGTGTTCGACCTGCCAGCCCGACAGCTGTGCATTGACTTCTTCATGTTAGCAGGGAGACATCTCAAAGGCAGGCAGGACTCTGTTACACTCCAGCAGCTAAAGAACTGGTGCTCTACATTTAGTCTGTGTGTGCCTCTGCTGCTCTGGTTAGAATTAGAGGAAAGGAGACTCTAACCCGTAATTTGGGGGTTTGGGCTTAATAGTGCATAATTACATATGATTGTATCTTAGGCTGATTTTTTTCACCTGCGTTTTATGTCTATGCATAACAATAATAATTCTACCTTTCTGAGAAAAATGCCAAAAATACCATTTCAAGGGTGAAAGGAAAGAAAAGGGAAAAAGGGGAAAGGGGAAAAAGGGAAAGAGAAAGAGGAAAAAGGGAAAGGGGGAAGGAGTAGTAATGGAATAGTGATTTTGTTCTTTTAATGATAATTGCTTATGTATAACTTTCATAGGGGAAAAGGGAAAATTGCACTATGAACTTTAGAAAGAAACAGTGGTGCTTAGAAAGTACAGGCTTATTGTATTTTCTCTAATGAAGTGAATGGCTATTTATAAAAATAAATATTATTTTGACCTGTACGCATTAATTTCTATCATGTAGTTTCATAGCAGCTATTAACAAAGCAAAGAGAAACCTAAAACAAAGAAACAAAATTAAATAAACTATAAAGGAAAAAAAAATGATAGAGCATCGATCCCACGGTTCATTAACAGGCTTCATTAAATAGGAACAGACTTTGAGGACCAGAGAAATTAAACCATTCTTGTTCAGGAATCAACTCTGGGGTTTATATGTCAATGCCATTATTTTTCTAAAAACTGGGATTTTGTTGCAAGCACTTTCCTGTACAGTGTTTCTTTTCTTTCTGCTTATACTCCAAATGAAAAGACCTGTGTAATACATGTCTGTACGGTCTTTCTGCATTTGCCGTCGCATTTCAATACCTGTGTGCTATTATAGAAGCAAAATACTTTGTACACAAGGGAATAATACGTTGAATGGTAAGCATTCTTTTCTGTGTTGGTATTTTTTTCCAGTCTTTGGGTTCCTTGTTTAATTGTCCCGTGCAAAAGGAACAGAGGGTAATAATGTTGTTTATGTGGAGCCCTGCCCTAAGCCCACGTTGGAGTCTGTGGACCAGGGAACATTTTGGAGAATGGCCACATCCCTCCATTTGTGTCCTGCCAATCAGGTAGACTAATGCTCCCCAATTTCTCTCCCAAGGTACAAAACATAGACCAGCAGATCCCCGAATGCCTGGTGACCTGCTGGTGCTGCCATCCATGCCCAAGGGACGTGCCTTGAATGACAGGAGAGTTAAACTGTTAATGTTTTGGAAGGATGAGCTGGAATACAGGACCTGGTCCACACCACTAGCAGTGCTATTTAAAGAAATCTACAAAAAAATCCCAACTTATTTCTAAGTTTGAAAAAAAAAAATCAAATATACAAGAAAATTCAGGTAGGAGGAATTTGGGTTAACAGCAAGTAAATATGGGGACCAGCTCTTGAGAGGACAACCAAATGACAAAATGCAGCCAGAATCTTACATGCCCTCTGCCCCAGACTGCAAGTAAGAGTGCAGAAGTATTTATCTCTCCTTCCTTATATGTTGCTTTGTCTCAGAAAATGCAGCACACCTGAGTGTGCCTTTAATCCAAAAGGAGAGAAGATACCTTTCTCATGCTGTCTACAACCCCATCAGATGTAGAAAACAGAACATCAAGTATTTCAAAAGCTTGACTTCTAGTTTGTATGGAAAAGATTCTTCACTCAGAGGGTGGTGGAGCACTGCAACAGCTCCCCAGGGAAACCGTCACGGAGCCTGGCAGTGTTTCAGAAGCATTTGGACTACGCCGTCAGACACATGGTGTGAATACTGGAGTTGTCCTGTGCAGGGACAGGAGTTGGACTCAATGATCCTTGTGGCTCACTTCCAACTCAAGACATTCTATGACACTCTGACCAGTACCTTAAAGGTGTCCTCTTTTCCACTGTTTATCTTTAATACGTGATTACCAAAGATTTAAATGTGGGCTGCTCTGCAATTAAGCCAACAGGAGGCCTGAGCACTGCCCCAAATTGTATTTAACCTTCCAGCTCTGTTTGATGAAAGGGTCATTTTATTACTTTTGATACTTAGGTCCAGTTATTCTTTGAAAATTATAGTGCTCTTCTTAGGCCTCATTGTATGGCCTGTCAGGACTAATTGCTTGAGAGACAGAGGTGATTGCTTCACCTCTTCAATTTCCTTTCCTGCCCCAATAACAGGAATGTTTTTCCTTTATAGAAAAATAAAATGCATTTTGTTGAAGATTGTTGGAAATGCTAGTTTTAAATCAAGATATTTGCTGGAAAACTTCATCTCCTGCATAGCCTAGATTTGAAAATCATATTGAAAAATAATGAGAGGCAGAAAAGACCAAGGAGGGCACTTGAGGCTTGAAAGACAATTTTCCACTGAGGCACTTGTAGACCTGGTCTGGTGGCTCTGTGTGACATGACTCCTTTTCACAAACAGATGATTGAGGGATGACTTGGAAATAGCATTGAGGTGAGACAGTTCTTCCAGCTACCAGGAAAAGGCACAGAAGTTCAACCACTCCTGGGAGTCAGTAACAGTCAAAGTAGCTCAGCCTACACCATAAGTTCTCCCATCACTGGAACTCTTCAAATTGAGAACTCTTCAAATCAAGTCTTCTTAAGAAATACATTTGAGTTCATCCAGCAGTCACTAAACTTAGTAGCTGTTGGTCATTTAGTGGGAGGAGATGAGTCCCTTTGCAGTACAAATTCCTGGAGGGAGCTCTCCAGTTTGAATTCTGCAGGAGGAAGGATCTGGTGGCCCAAAGCGGTGCCTGTCGGTCTCACTCCAGCATTTTCTAAGTATTTTTGCCTATGCTGGAGTAATCCAGGCAATCAGAATTGTCACCTTCCAGAAGCAGATTTAGTTGACAAGTTTCTGACCTCTCTTTGCAACAGTGAGATGAAGAATTCTAAGAAATTATTTTTAGCCTTCCTAGAAAAGTCTGAGTTTCCACTTCAAAGCTGGCTTAATTGACAACTATTTTATATTACCAAACATAAGGCATAGCTTTTGAAAAGTCAAAACGAGATGAGAATGCTGAGGTTTTCATGTGGGTTGGGGGTTTTTTGTTTGTTTGTTACAATTAAAATAAAGCAAGCAACAAACCAGCAAACCTGTGAAATTTCCTATGAAGTGGCTTCTACCCCTCTCTAGTTATAATTACACCTGAAGTGTTGGGAGACATGATCTGTTGACTGTAAGTACAAGGAGATGTGATGTTAAGTACCCTTTTAAGCCAAAGGAAGGTAGAAATACATTTCTCCTTTGTGAAGTTGATTCAAGTCTTTCAAGGCAGTAGCTGGATATGAAGTGCAGCAGCTGAGGCCATGCACATCAATCCATTTCCACCAGCAAAACCTCAGTTCTGCTGGGAGCATTATAGCTCTAATGGTTTCCATACTACATCTCCTTGCTGGCTCTGGTGGATGCTGACCTTTAATGTTGCTGTTCAAGCTGAGCCGCCAGCAATGATATCGTGCTGCAGCTACTGAAACATTTGTTGGTAGTTGGTATCTCCATCCCTGGGAAGACAGCGTGAGAAGAGTCAGAAGTCTGGAGTAACTGCTGAATACAATCCCCTTTATACTCAAGGCAGAGGGTGCAGGGGGAGGCAGGGCTCTATGTATTTTGTCCCTTAAAATCATTACTTAGCTCCATTCATATGTTTAACATTCCTTGATCCTTCTTTAATCTGCAACTACATTTCACATGAGCAATTAAATTAATCAGGTCTTTGCTGCATTGTCCGTTACTAATCCATCAGGCTCACTGACCTTTTTCTTTGAAGCTCTTCACTGCTCACCACCTGCCTTCCCCCACCCTCACACAGAAAGGCGTATTTACTGTGAAACGCTTTAATTGCTCCCACTCACGGCACTGGGGAAACGGGGATGGCTCCCTGCAAACTGGCAAGAAGAAACGTGTCCAGGTTAGCCGCCGTGATTGGTAAAACAGGCAGGGGCTTATTTGCTCCCATGCCTCTGTAATCCCCCAGCAGGCATGAGCTAAACTGCCTGCTGCAAAGGATGTGAGCAGGTACCAGATGCTGCCAGAGGCTGGAGCTCTGGCCCCATGCATGGCTTGGGCTCCCTGGATGAAGTTATCTCAACCAAGTCTCAGGCTTGATCAGCCCTTAGGAGCAGCGGCTAGATTTGTGGTGTGGGAGCATGTAGCCCTGCACTTGCCCCTGAGGCTGACACCTTACTGGAGCTTGGCTGGAGCAAACACCTCCCCAATGGTGCCAGTCTAGCCCTGCTTGAGAAAAACGCAGCTACGGATAAAACGCACCTGCACTAGCTGAACCGGCAAATAACTGAGCTCCGAAAAAATAAACCGCATATGGCATGGGCCAAGCTGCTCGCAGGAGGCGTAGATCAGCAGTTGCCACGGAGTTTTGCTTCCTGGCAGCGGCAGGGAATAACACAGTGAGTCTAAGCCTTGCCTCGTGAGAGCAGAAGCCAGTGAGCTTTCTTCCTGTCTGTGCTGTGGCTCAGCTGCTGAAAGAGCTTGCCATCTCCTTCACTTCTTCACTGCTCTCTTTCCAGGGGATCCCTGAGTATACCAGGTCTCTTCAAAGCCAGGTGTCTCAGCGGAAAATCCACCCAGACCAGTGGCATGGATGGCCTAAGGAGACATCAGCCAAGGGCATTCCAGCAGATTGCTCTGCTGTCTCTTGCTTGAGCTGCTGTCATCCAGGCAAGGCAAATGGAGAAATGCCACCCTTCAGAGATGGTTATTGGAGATATTCCTTAATTCTAATGACTGAATTTCATAAAGTGGATTGTCTCAAAATCCTTCCAACAGGTCTTGTCAACATCTACAGCCTCATTCCACTCTAAGTGGAAAACCCAGCGGGTGTGCCTTGTGCTAGTGCATAGCTCACCTAGAATAACCCCTGAGAGCTGCACGCTTGCTCCGGGAGAGTCTGCCTTCCTTAGGTACCCAAGATAATCCCATAATATCTTCCTCTTCATCAGCTTTCCTTAATGTTGTGCAAGCGGGGTGTGAAGCTTTCCAGATATGACTTCCATTCAGATTTCACTAATGGTATTTTCCCATTTGATATTTCCTAACAGACTGAGCCTTTCAAGAGCCTAAATGCTTGGAACCATTTAACTTGAGAGTATCAGAAGCTTTGGACAGCAGGTAGGTCCCGAGTTGTTTGCCCTGGCCAAAGAACTGGTATCTCCAGCATGTCAACAACACTGGTGGCCAGAAAAGAAATCACTTCTGGCATCTCAGGGACCATAGCCATCGTTTTCTGAAATTTCCCTTCAAGCAGGTACCTAACTTCTGCCTCATCTGAGCTACCACCCCACTACAACCACCAGCAGTCAGGGTTTGTCAGCTACCTCAAAACCCTATTTATCAGCAGGTTTCAATCTTGTGAAACAGTAAGTAAAAAAAGACTTTTTTTTTCTTCCCCTGACGAGAAGAGACAATAAAGCAGCTTTAAAAAAAATGAATAAAAGGTTCTTTCCACTTGTTGGATGGCAAATGCATCATAATGTGAGGGACTGAACATCTGTGGTGCTTCCAGGGCAGTCGCAGGCAAAAAGGGAGAATGGTTTTGCTCCTGGCCACTCGCCTCCTGCTTTTGCAGCTGACGCTTGCCTCTCTGCGAGTTACCCTAGTTAAGTTTGTTTTTTTCTTATCTCCAGGAACGGTCTTGAAAAGTAAAATTAGAATGGAAGGAGTGTGAATTTACAGCGTAAAGCAAATAATCCTGCTGGAGTGCAAGAGAGCTCTAGGGACTGGGGCGGGGGAGGATAGTAGAAAATTACTTGTTGCAAGGAGGTTTTGTGCAAATTGGCAGAGCCCCACTTGATTGCTTTGCTTAGCCTAAAATTGAGAAGCGTTAAGGAACTGCATGAACCAGGGTCACCTACCGCCTGCCTCTGCTCCAAGGTAGAGCTGTGCCTGGGGATTCTTGAGCCTGACAGCAAAGAAATCGAATTCTGAGGAAAAGATGCGATGCTGTCAGTTTGGGGAGTGAGTAGCAGCCGGCCAGGACAAAGATTGGGCTACAAGGGATGGGAGTGGGATGGCAGCCGGGATCCACCTGGCGCTCAGCACAGCCCGTGCCCCAGTGCTAACGCTTTGCTGCACTGGCATCAGGAAGCCTGAGGTCCCTCCAGCACCCAGGGCTGCTCAGCCTGCCTGCTTTGAGAGGGGCTGAGCCCTTTTATTTTGTACAGGGAGGTAAGCTTTGTATGTCCACTTGGCTCTGCCTTTCATAGCAGGTGTTCTTCTCCACGGAGTGGGGCTGGGCTGCAAGTTTTTATTGGTGTGGACTCCAACTCCCAAATGCTATTTACAGGGAAATTGAAGACTGCCTTCAAAATTAACAATAGATGGCTATAAATCTTACTTAGTTACCTAGCAACTAACACAATAAACTCCTAAGGTTAAAAGGAGATACCTTCGGGAGAACATAATGGCCATTTGCATTCCTGGGTGGGAGGACAAAACCAAAATTCCTGGGATATTTACAAATTACTGTATTGATGAAGGGGAAAAGGTGAAATTACTCAGTGCAGTTTTAATCCAAATACCCAGAACTGACAAATCTAATAGAAAAAATAGTAGTCAAATGGCTGTGATAAAGAGCACTCGGAACACGCACATTGATCTACAGAAATGATGGAAGGGTTTTGTTAAGTTGCTAAGCCCACTTTGTAACAGTTTCTGACATCCAAAGTGTGTGTACCACCGACTAACAGCGTAATAAATGTTCAAAATTAATTTGACCTGTATGTGCCTGATGGAATATGCCCTAGAAAAACCTACGCAGTGCAAAAAAAATTTCAGACTGAAGTAACATAGCATGATTCATCCCGGCATGGGTTCCTGTTATGCACAGCACAGATTGAAATTACATATCCCCACATCAAACTGGGGTTTATGCACAGGCTTTTCCGCCTGAAGTAATTGCAAATCTTGAAGCTGGAACGAGCAGAAACACTAAATTGTTTCCCTCCTAAAAGACCCTCACGAGGGCATGTTTACTCAGCAAGGAGGAGGCTTGGTGGATGAACTATGCAGTAAAATAGATGCCTGGTCCCTAGCACACTCCTTCAGCAGCTGTGGCACTTAGAGGCACTTCTTAAGCCCTAATTTTGTTGTTAAAAAGCTTCAGACAATAACTGTCTAATAATAGTTGGACATTACTACCTTCAGGGTACTAGGTGATGACAGTTTTCATGTGGAGTGGTAATTCACCTGTGCAGTCTGCTGGCAGGAGGAACCACCAGGGGACTCACTGGTTCTGTAACAGCCAAATCCACCTTGAAATGGCAGAGGGGAGAAATGCACAGGTCCAGTCGACAAAAGGAGAGTTACTTTCTGCTTTTCTCCAGTGTTTTCTCTCGATGGAACTGCTGCCTTGGTGCTGATGGTCAGAGGGACCGCAACAGGACTGCAGGAGGCACAGAGCTGATAGAGGGATACTGATATCTATCAGCTGATAGAGTTTTGTGCAGATTTTTTGGAGATGAACTAACTTGAGGCATGGTTTGCCAGATAGAAGAGCTTGGGGCACTTCCCTGGTAGGACTAGCACATTTTCCTGGCTCCTTACACAGAAGTGTTGTGTTTGCCAGCTAACTCCCATCCAGAAGAGTTGGGCAGAGACTCCATGGTCTTTGGTGGCACATGTTGCCCCGTATTTGATATCCTCTGCTTGCAGCTACTGCTGTAGGACCCTCAGCTCATCTTCCGAAAGGGTAAACTGCCCCTTGGGATTGGACACGGTGACTTCACTCTTGCTATTTGCTCAAGCTGGTGTCCCAAAGGGCTCGGACGGTACTTCTTCTCCTCATCGATGTGCAGCAGTGGGGCACACTACTAGCAGAGCTGTGAGGTTGGGTACATACCCTGGAACCAGGCAAACAGAACAGCTCTGCAGTGACATGAGTTTCTTCTTCCTAGCTTCCGTTACCAGAGGCTGCATTTTCTTGAAGAAGTGCATTTATCTGAGCAGAAGGCATAGCACAATGTGTGTGCATGTTGGACTAAGGCATTGTGCAAGTCTTGTGACCAGATCTGCTGAGCCACAAGGGCTAACACATCAGGGCACACTGCAGCCACTACTGTGCCTGCTCTGCGTTGAAGGGCTGCTCTCCTTCTGTGGACCCCACATCAGCCCCTGCAGCACCCACCCCGTGACCAAAAGCCAATGCAGGACCATAATTTGACTTTTCCCTGATTTTAATCATTATTATTTCTGTAGTATCACATACAATGGTGAGCAAGAGAAGAGCATCTCTATCATTTTGCTCCTCTCAGTCATCATAACTTCAGCAGGGAAAGAGTTCCATCTCAGCACATGAATGGAAGAAACTGGGTTTTAAACTGGTTTAGTCATGAGAACGGCTAGAAAAGTGTCATCTCTAGGGAGGTTTAGTTGAAACAGAAATGGGAGGAGAAGATGATGTACAGAACAATTTAAGTGACAGCAGAAACAATAATTTGTCAGACAAACTGTCTGGCATATATTATCCATGTGTCTCTGTTTCTGAGCCTATTTGACAGCAGTATTTGACATCCCCCACCTCCAAGATGAGTCTGCCTCCTCTCAAGAGGAAGATCTACACATTTATAAAAACAAAATTTTAAAAACCCTTTTGAAAGCACGTCTCATGGTAGCACAGGTAGGGCTTGAGCTGCATTGTTGTCCCCTGCCTGCCCAGCCATGCCAAGATGTATGCATCACCCCCTTTGAACACAGTGAGAACAAGGGAGTGGGAGTTTGTTTCCTGAGAGATCTTTACTCTTGGCAGCTTTTCTGGGGGAGGAAAGAGAAGAGGAGCTTTCAGGACAGTGAGATAATGTCTCCTCTCCTTTTTCCAAACACATCCCAGGAATGATGTTCTGGCTTGGCTCTTCCCTTGTGTAGATGCAGCAGCACCTGAGCATCCCTAAAAGGTGGATCAAGTCCTCCTGACTGGCCCTCCATTTGCCCTGGATGTTTGAGATGGAGAGAAACTGCTGTCTCTGTGAGTTATTTAAATGCCTAGGAGTCACTAAGGACTTGAGTCTCTTGGGGTCATCAGTAGCTGAATCTTCTGCATCTTCTGCGCTCCAAGACTGAGCCCTCATCTCCCCTCTCTTTTTGAGCGTGCTGCTGCAAGTCTTGATGCTCAGAGCCCTCCCTGCCTTTCGACTGTATATGAAGGAGTCACCCACCAGCGTCTGCAGCATCTGCTGAAATAAAACTGGAGGATTTGCCTGCAGGTTGGCAGGCAAGTTTGGTGGCCCCATGGACAGCAAGGGATGGAGGGAGGGGAGCAGCCTGCCTTGTTTTAGAAGCATTTAAGGACCTGCCTCTTCATCTAGATCTGTGATTCAGCACAGCCACACCTCTAAGGAATTTACCCTCCAACTTTGACTTACTTTTGCTGTTTTAAACTCATAGCAGATGTCCTCACCAGCCCTGTTATTGAGGGCACGCAGCATCTCTTGCAACAGCAAAGCAATTAAAAAGGATTTGCAGGTCACCTTTAAAGCGTTCCCCACAGCACGTTGAATCTTGTTACAAGTCCTGTATCCAATAATGCCTTTATTTCAGCAGTTTTAAATATTCTGAGTCTTATGCAAGACAACCAAAGTGCTGGAAATTTTCAAGCCCTTTCTTGCACAATTCTTGTTCCCTGAAATCCTATTGACCTTCAATAGAGATAACAGTAACTCAGCATCCCCGAGATTACTGTATCTGATATTAGACACAGCTTATAGGGATGTTCTAATATGAGGTGAAAGCCCAGTGTGCAACCAGTTGCTCGCCAGGTGATGAAACATGTGTGTATCTGAAGAGATCGCCTCCTCCCTCGAGAGTTTATAACATATTCTTGGACCACTGTATGAGCTGGAAAATGTGAGACAAACCAGGAAGAAAAATGATGATGAAATTTAACAGAAGGAAGCAATGGAGGGAAGCTGGAGGGGTTTGGAAAGGTAAAAAAGAAGAGCAGGGACGGATGTCAATATTTTCTCACTGACATGAAGAATGGCCACAAAGAGGAAAATTTTCTTCATGATAAAATTACCTTTTTTTTTTGTAACAAAGTCCAAGAGTAAAAATCTCCCTCAAAATCTGAAAATTCTTCCCTGAGACTCTTCAAAAGGCAGCCCAGCAGCTCCCAGCCTCATTTCAGTCTCCTAGAGAGAAAGATACAAGTGAAAAATTGACAAAAACGAGACCTGATTAAATGAAAAAAAAAAAATATCAAGGCATTCTGGTGTTAACCAGCTGTGCAGCAGCAAGGCAAAGGAACAAAGAGATAAGGAAGGAGGGGAAGAGGATGACAGGATCCACGAACAACCAAAACAGCAGGGTGAGGCTGTGAAATGCTAATGGTGAAGCTGCTCCTTCCCCACTGGGGATGAGTTTCTGAGGACCCTATGCTGTGCAAAGCATGTTTGCTGCTCCCCCTTCTCCCCGTGTTCCGCTTTGCTCTGCCTTTGTGCCAGATGTGCGGTTTGATTGCAAACCCAGGGATATGGGCTGGTTGTTTGCCATAGGGATCCCTTTGGAGCACATCATATAAAACTCAAGAGGAGTTGAAGCACAGGCTGCACCACGGTTCCCAGATCCCAGACCCACAGCCCCACTGGCCACGTGTAGATCTGGGAGGACTGGGAGCCGCAACCAGTGCTTTTTATCCTCGCCTGCCATCTCAGCCTGCAAATATATTTAGCATGACTCTTTCTCGTGCACCCTGCTCGTGTTTGAGGACTAAATCTGTGCTCTTTGAAGAGGGGAACAGAAGCCCAGCAGGGACTTGGGCTGTCTGCTCCCTGCCTTTCCCTACGCCAGTAAAAGCTCCCTGCACAGTGAAGGCTGCAATATGCTCAGAGTAGACTTTCAGCGCCGCAGAATCCCATCTCTGCTCTTCTGGAGCTCAGGTTTTTTATTAACACCTGTGCTCTGGAGCGTTACAAGTGTCCAGCTGCTATAAGAAGCAGTTACTATTACAAAAAGAGGAAAAGTTTTGATTTAAGCTAAAGTAGAGTTACGATTCATTTAAGTAATTGTGTTCTTTGGAAGTTAGAATGTCCCTCTGATTGGGTGTCTTCTTTAAAACAGTGTTTTTTCAGTGTTTTTTCTGATCATTCTTTGAAGATGATAACGTCTCGTATTAAGTATGATCAGGGCTGAACAGATGTCTCTTCTTCTGTAATCACCTCTGTTTGCAGTGTATCCCTATCTCAAAAGCAAGGTCAAGCAGAGAGCTGGAGCCAGTTCCAAATTAGCAAGAGATTTGACCGTTGCGAAGTTTCATAATAACATTACAATTAGTCCTTGGAAAGTAATAGCATAAGATTTCTGGGAAAGTTTATCCATAGGCATGGGAAATGGGAAATGTGTTCCATCCCCAGCTTTTGTCTCATTGAACAGAGTCGATAGAGATCCCTCCCTCGTGTTGCTCAGGCCTGATAAATCATAGAATCGTAGAATCACCAGGTTGGAAAAGACCCACTGGATCATTGAGTCTCACCATTCCTATCAACGACTAAATCATGTCACTCAGCACCTCAACCACTCCTCTTTTAAACACCTCCAGGGAAGGTGAATCAACCACCTCCCTGGGCAGCTTCTGCCACTGCCCAATGACACTTTCTGTGAAAAATTTCTTCCTAATGTCCAGCCTGAACCTCCCCTGGTGAGGCTTGAGGCCATTCCCTCTTGTCCTGTCCCCTGTCACTTGGGAGAAGAGCCCAGCTCCGTCCTCTCCACAACCTCCTTTCAGGTAGTTGTAGCGAGCAATGAGGTCTCCTCTCAGCCTCCTCTTCTCCAGGCTAAACAACCCCAGCTCTCTCAGCTGTTCCTCATAGGGCCCCTTCACCAGCTTTGTTGCTCTTCTCTGGACTCGCTCCAGAGCCTCAACATCCTTCTTGTGGTGAGGGGCCCAGAGCTGACCACAGGATTCAAGGAGCAGTCTCGCCAGTGCTGAGTACAGAGGGAGAATAACCTCCCTGGACCTGCTGGTCACACCGTTTCTGATACAAGCCAGGATGCCATTGGCCTTCTTGGCCACCTGGGCACACTGCTGGCTCATGTTCAGTCGCTGTCAACCAACACCCCCAGGTCCTTCTCCTCCTGGCAGCTTTCTAGGCAGACTTCTCCTAGTCTGTATCTCTGCACAGGGTTGTTGTGCCCCAAGTGCAGGACTCGGCATTTGGCCGTGTTAAACCTCATCCCACAGGACTCTGCCCAGAGGTCCAGCCTGTTCAGATCCCTTTGGAGCCTCCCGACCCTCCAGCAGATCCACGCTTCCTCTCAGCTTAGTGCCGTCTGCAAACCTATTAAGGGAAAGGTCTCTTGCTTTCTAAAACTCCGAAGCGAGTACGAGAGAGTTTTCTTCGCCGGCATTTTCGGCAGCAGGCGCTGCCGGGCAGGGCTCTCGGGTCGCTCCGGAAGGGTTAAGCGTTAACTCTGGAGCGGAGTGAGGGCCGGGCCGGGGGTGCTGCGGGCGGGGGGCGGGGCCTGCGGGGCGGGGGCGGCCGCTGCCGGGCGCTGGGGCTGCGCTCAGCCGGGGTCGGCGCCGAGCGGCGCTGCCATGTTCGCCCGCGGCTCCCGCAAGCGGCTCTCGGGCCGCTCGGTGAGTGCTGGAGGGTGGGAGGGGGTCCCGTCCCGAGGCTCCGTCCCCGCAGCCCCCGAGCGCCCCGTCCTCCGAGCTGGGGGGGTGCGTCCTCCCCGACCCCTCTCCCTCTTCCCGCATCTCCCCGCGCCGGGGCGTGCGCCTGTCCCCCCGTCCTTGTCCTCCGATACTTGTCCCAAGCAGGGAATGCCTCTCTCCCCCACAGCCTTGTCCCCTCCATTCTTGTCCCCTCCATCCCCGTCCCTCCATCTCTGTCCCCCTATCCCTGTCCCCAGCAGGGCACGCCCCTGTCTCCCCCTATCCTTGTCCCCTCTATCCCTGTCCCTCCATCCCTGTCCCCAGCAGGGCATTCCCCTGTCCCCCCCATCCCTGTCCCCAGCAGGGCATTCCCCTGTCCCCCCCATCCAAGTCCCCAGCAGGGCATTCCCCTGTCCCCCCATCCCAGTCCCCAGCAGGGCATTCCCCTGTCCCCCCCATCCCAGTCCCCAGCAGGGCATTCCCCTGTCCCCCTTATCCCAGTCCCCAGCAGGGCATTCCCTTGTCTCCCCATCCCTGACCCCTGTGGTTTGTTGCAGCTGACGGCGTCGGGGGAGCCGGAGCGGGGCCAGCCCTGCAACACCTGTGGGGACCAGTGTCCTGGCTTCGCCCTGCACAAGTGGAGGTAAGACCTGGCGAGGTGCTGCCTGTCCCCACACCCTGCCCGCAGCAGGACCCCGGTGGATCTCCTCCCAGCAATCCCTTGGAAGGGCTGCGTGTCTGCCTCCCAGCTCTGCTGCACGTTCAGGGTGCAGATGAGGTTTTTTTGGGGGTCGGTCATGTTGGTCTGAAAGCATTGCCTGTTGGTTCTCGGCACATGGTGGGTTCTCTATGACATGGGTGGGTTTGGCAGCCCTGGCTGTGCCTGGTGCTGGCGAGAAGTGCAGCAGGATCCGGAACTGGGACTGGGGTAACTGGTTTGCTAATTACCACCTCGCCGCCGCAGTCAGCTTCATCCTGGTGCCCTGGGTTGTGCCAAGGGCTGGAGCTGCCCTTGCCTGGTGGGGACAGCCTGGGGTTGGAAGCGGGAATCTGAGGAGAAAGGGATTTGGGTGCTTTGCACCGAGCTGCTGCATGAAGCTCCTGCTTCCCCCCCGTGGCCCCATGATGGAGTTTTTTTACCCTCACAGTGATACCAAGAAGAGATTTATTTCCACAAAACCCACTGTGCAGTGCCTGTGAGGCACTGCAAACCCTAGCATCGTGCTGTGTCGGCCCTTTCTCCCCTCCTCATGTTATGCTGTCTAGAAATGAGTTCCTGCTCATAGGAGATCTGGGATTTGGCAGCGTGAGATCTGGTCTGTGGTCTCTGGGAGGTGGTGCAGACTTAGTAGGTCAGGGACCTTTTAACCTTGTTTTGTAGGGTATCCCCTTTTCTGCAGCGTGTTCTGTACTCGGTGCTCCTCCCAGCTTCTACCTTACTTCTCAGAGCTGTGTCCCAGCAGATTAAAGCACGGGTCCAGAGTGAAGAGGGGGGATTGATTTATTCACATTGAGTTGTATCTTAAGCTTCAGCCTGAGAAATCATCATTCCTGGTGGCATTCACTCTGTGCTGCAGAGGGACACGATCTGTGGACTGAGGGATGTCTCCTCTTCCCAGCCTGCAGGAACTGTAGTCTCCCGACACCCTTCCCATGATCTGAATATGCCACGTGTGTGTTAACAGATTTTAAGGTCACCCTTGAATTGTCTTCGAGTCTTAAAAAGGCTTTTCCAAGCTCTCTCAGGTTTCCTCACAGCTGAAGTTTGGGGCAGCAGGTGTTGCAGAGATGTTTTATAATGCTTCAGAGTGTCAAGGAGAACTTTCAAGTACGATAGTAAGGAAAGAGACAGTCACCAAAATTTTTTCCTCTGCTCTGAGGACTTATGAGGTGCAGTGGTTTGTGCTTTGTTTTGTCAGAGGATGCAACTATGCAGTGGCTTTCGAAAAATTAAGCAAATTTTGATAGCATCCCAATCAAAGGCCAAATGGTCCAGTAGAAGAGGTAACCAGCTACTTGGGGAGCATTGGATGAGAGTGGTGTTGCGGCTCTGTCCAGGTTGTGGCCTCTACACTGACACACTCTGCCTCTTGTGCCAGGTCCTGCAAAACCCTGCCTTGCAGAAGGAGGTGGAGCAGGAGGCTCCAGCTTACCAGGACCACCTACAGGTGTCTCCTGGCTGCCGTTTTCTGAGGCATCCTGGACACAGGCAAGGATTTTGGCTAAAACCATGTGGATTGTTCCCGCAACCTTTTCCTAGGAAGGAAGTGGTTACCTCCTATGGGGCAGGAGAAGGATGGGGGCCCAGAGGGTTGGGGTGAGGGTCAGCCCCCACGGTTTTACATCTTGCTGTGTGGGCTGGCAATGCCCAGTTAGAATCACAGAATCGTTGATTGGAGAAAACCTTTGAGACCATGGAATCCAAGCATATGTTAGACGTTACACTAAGTTTCCTTACACCAGGAACTAAGTGGAGACCCTCCTGCACACGCCTTCACATTTAATTGCCTTGCTTTAAGAGTAATTAGTCAATTAAATAAAGGCAACCTATTTTCCAGAATACCATAGAGAGGATGTATATTCATTTTTTTGACGGCCAGTGGTCTGCTATTGCTAGGGACGTGTAAACAGGCAAATTATTAATAGTTCTGTGGGCTGAAAGCATGTTCAGGAGCTGATGCCCACCGCACATGAGCTTTGTAGCTAGCTCCTGCTGGGGATGCTCACAGGCACTTTAACATGCAGAATGAGATTGCAAGAAAACAAGGGATTGCAAGGAGATCTGCAGATTAAAGATACAAACCCAGATCAATTAACCACTAGAGATTTGTAAGCTTTTTAATAATCCTTTAATAGCAGAGTTTTGCTGATAAATCTTTTGCTTCGAAGATGAGAACTGGTGCTACGCAGTATCGAGAAGGAAGAGGACTGATAAGCTTGCAGGCACTGAAACCATTGCCAATGCAGACATTGTCATATATGTAATTTTGTAGGACTGTGTTTTCTAGTTACCTGTGACTTTGGGTGTGATCTCTGCAGCTATTCCATCAAGCAGGCAAATTGCTTTTTAAGGTGCCAGAGATTTCTGTGCTCGTACATTCCTTTAAAAGTCACTTTTCTCCGATGGGGAGATGGCTTTGAGTGTTGGTTGAATTTATCATTCCTGGAAGCACATGCATACTTCCTTAGCCAGGGAAACCACTTGAACATAAATCGTATGCTGCGGAATTGTTTTATTTTCAGGAAAAAAAATAGTCTCTGTACTGTAGGTGACGTGCAAGAAAGCAGATGAAAGAGGATTGTTAAGTAATTAGAAAATGCCTTTGGTTTTAGAGATTGTTATTGGATCTTCTTAATTTTGCTCTGAAGTTACAATCTCAAATATAAGGTAGCAGGTGATTTATCCTGTGAAAGTGTTGGCATATTTAATACTGTTTTGGTGGAAGGAAGGAATGGAAAGCTCCCTGTGTGAGACGGAAAGTTAAACTGGAGCCCGTTGCCTGTGCCTTTCCCCTTGAAAATCTCTGCTGTCCTGCGTGCCGCAGATTTCCACCTTTTATTGGAAAGCAGAAATTCTATTTTGGCTTTTAAATCATTTAGACCTGAAGAGGAGAAGGTAAGCGGCTTGTCTGAAAAGATTAAAGGTTCAATTCCATGATCTTTGAGCGTGAAGTCTGCGAGGACACAGCTATCAAACTATAACCGGTATCGCCCCCAATTTTTTGTGGCCTGAACAGCAAAATGACTCCATTTAATCACATCACTTTGTTTTATGGTAGGTTGTCAGTGAAGTACATAAGGATTGAAAAGTTCATGTGTGGGCTGCAGTGGGCAATGTGGAAGTGGGTGTACATAACCGAATCCTCATTAATACAGGTCGATAGTTGAAAGGTGGCTTTGTGTAGAAATAGCAAAATCAAATTCAATAAAAATCTCCCAACTCCTTAGGAGCTCAGTTGCTGTTTTCTAATCAGATCTGCATTCCATTAAACCGTGTGCCATTCGGCTTGTTAACAAGCTCTGGCATTAAATAAAGCTGTCACTGGAGTTTGGTGAATGAATAGCCATTAGGAGTGTCTTTTGCATAATGTCTTGCAGAGAAAAGCCTGCGAGGGAGGTGGTCCAGAGGGAGGGAAGGGCATTTATAACCTAGTCCTGGTGCAATTAGTGTGCATATGCAAACCTTAAAGGTGACAAATGCTTGGCAGCTCCTGGAAGGCAACGATGTGGCTTTTGCTGCCGTTAAGCCTACTGTGAAGAACTAATTTTGGATTTACACTGGGCGAAGTAAAATTACAGCCTTAGTAGCATATTTAAAATAGCAGATCCTTCATGTCGGGAGATTGGCATGTGTTTAGCACACAGAGGCATGGTTGGTTGGCTCCTTGAGAAAGCCTCGCAAAAAAATGATACTTTACAATTCAACGGACCTTGCTGTTCCCTGGGCTTTACCTTCTCCAAAACCAGAGATGCAGAACACTGAGAGCACCAACGTCTCAAGACTGTTTAAGGTCTGATTTGAGGAGGGCAGATGTTCTGCCTGGTTTGCTAGGCTGGTCTCAGAGGGGAGGCACTCAGATGCTGTGACAGATAAGATAATTTTAAAAGTAGTGTCTGAAAAACCTTTGGAGAAGTCTTTGTTGCCATAGTTATCCTTCTCCTTTGCAGCAGCATTTAAATAACAGTGATAAACATGACATAAAGACAAAAGCTAGCTTACTGGGTTTTTCATTTCCATATGAGATTGTGTTTTTCATCTTTTCTTGGAGTTCTTTTTTTCTTGCATGTGCTGTGTGATCTTTGTCCCTTGAAATCACATTTTGGTGGAGATCTTCTCATCATGCATTGCTGTCACATCACAGTCTTAATATCAGTGGTGTGTGTTTGCGCAGCACATAATGCCTGGCCCTTACCTTCCAGAGTAACTATTTATGTGACTGTTGACTTCGTTTTCAGCAATAGTCCATATTAACAAGTGAAGTTTTGGCGCATACAGTTGTTTCAAGCATTTATTTGTTCCCATAACTCAGAATCTTGCTCTAATCTACTGTGACCAGTCCCACAGAAGCCTGATTTCATCTGATCTCTTTGGATCTGGGAGTATCTGCAAGGACAAATTTTTCTCCTGCTAAGAGAAACAGATGATGCAGAATCATGTGGAAGCATGATGGTTGACCACTGGATCGCAAAAAAAAACGACAGGGCTAAACTGATGGAAAAGGAAAAAGAGATGTGTGTAGTGAGATGGTGATCTGGTAAATGAGGTGGTTGACCAGAAGCTCAAAGATACTTGAGGTTGCTGGGTGATGGTGGATAGATTGCTTTGCAGCTCCTGTTTCTGCCTTGTTGACTGTAGGCAGGGAGTTGCTAGTGGCAGTGGATGTTTATTTTCTTTGTGTGCTTGTCCAGTTCCTTGTGCTCTGGACATTGTATGCTGGCATGTGATGTGAGCCGCAGATGGGACTGTCCATGCAATGAGAAGCCCTGTGTGTTTGCAGCCTCAGTCTGCATTCGCTTGGCACTGGTATTGCTTGCAGGAGCGACATCCCAGCAGGCACGCGTACACATCCCAGGGCGCCTTTGGGTCTGTGGTTTGATGCCTCATACCTCATCCAGAGGATAGAAACAATAATATTTGTAATTCAGCACGTGAACGAATAACACAGAATCCTGAAGCATTAGTTTCTGCTTTCCAAAAAAAAAAAAAAAAAAAAAAGTACAGATTATTGCTTCCATATGTTTTCAGCATTTTTTGTAGGTTATGTATCTTTCACTCACACACGCTCCCAGCTTTTCTCTTTCGTGAATAACATGCTTTGTGCCTCTCTGTCTTTTAAGATTCAGATATTCCACACTTCCTTGAATGTTTATTTGAAAAGCTTTGGAGATCGATGAGTAGTAATACCTTATCTTGAATGGGTTTATGCTTGCATTATTGCCATGGTGAAGTGTGCCAGGCCTGGGAGCTTAGTGTGTTTTCCATTTTGGAATTGGGAACCTGCTCAAATAGGCAAAACTCAGACGCTGCTCCAAAGATGAATCCATGAGGGAGTGTGGAGGTGACAAGCAGGCAGCTGTCTCCAGGGAACCTGTGCATGTCCCCGGAGATGGGTTACTCATTCACAAAGTCAGTGTCCTTCAGCCTCCGTCCAGGGTAAGTTAGGCTGGGTGGCTGCTGTGCGCACTGAAGGATGCTGGAGCATGCACTGTGCTTGGCATGAATGACTTGAGCTGTTGTATTTACTGACATCTGTGGGGTTAAGCACTTGTGTAAGTGTTGGAAAAATCAGGGTTTACTTTTCCTTTATCGGTCAGGAAAGGGCAGTGTAACTAGTGATGGCTCATGGTGCTGCCACCATTCCTGTAGAGCTTCGGCCAAGGGGCAGCTGGGTCAGCAGGGTGGGAGTTTGCTGGATGTGAGAGTAGAGATCTCCATGAGGTTTTCAGCTGTCCTGTTCTGGGACAATCCATCTTTATGCATGTTGAGTGCATAGTTGCATGTAAGGAGCTCCAAACCTATTCCTTAGACTGTCCTTTCCATGTCTTCATGCCCTGCTGCTGAAACAGCACTTAAAACAGCCGACACTGATAAGGTATCCTGTTTATGTTGGCTGGGAGACAGGATATCCACTTTAAGAGAGCATTACAATATTGGAGGCAATGTTGTCACTGGCAAAAAGCCTAAAATAAATTCTTTAATTTTTTTGTATGTGATGTACAAAAGAGCAGGTGAGGTATGCACTTGTATCCGGGCAAGCCCGGAGAGCCTGTTTGACGTCCTTTACAAGCCACTCAGGATAGTATTGCAGAAGCTCAAAAGACTTTGAGACAGTTCTTGATTAAATTTCAGCTGAACACAGAGCCCTGCTCTGCAGCTGCTGTAACTGGAGTTGCTCTGTGGCCAGGCTGTGCCCTGCTCCATTGCAGCTGAGCTGCTGGCAAAAGCCAAAAAAGCAGAATTTCTCCCAGAGAAAGGGCAGTATGGGTGTGTTTTCTGTCTGTTTTGAAGCAGCCTGTTGCAATTCTAGTTTTATGAATAGAGTGGGGAAAAAACACTAATAAGCTGTGGTGAGTTTGAGGCAGGTTTGAGGGTTTTATTTAATTTCTGGAGTGATTGCGAACACCAGTGATGCTGGAGGGGGCAGAGCGGACAAACGCTGAATTCTGACTTTACCTGATATTTTATTCCTAGACTAAACAAATCTGCTTAGAAATTGGTGGAGTTTTTTGCGGTAAGTTTTTGGAAAATGACTACAGCTGCTGCTTGGTATGCAAAGACTGAAATGTTATCTACCTGGTGTGAGCGAGCGGTGTTTGCCATCCTGAAGGCAGAAGGATGGCTATGAGTGCTTTCCAAGTGCCTGGGTTGGCTCTTTGGCCATGGGACTGTGCTACTGTACACCAGCGAAGCACTGCTCATTCACGAAGCCTCTCAGGGTGGAGGTGCCCAAGACAGACCCCCAAAACTCAGAAATGGGGTGGATTGCTTTGCAATGGGGATCTCCTTCAAGCAGACAGCTGTCGGTGCTGGAGGCTGGGGTCATGGATTAGGGTGCTGTGTAGGATGTGATGTAGTGGAGGAGGGTGAACTGATTTAACGACTCGGTGCTGATGGATGCAGAAGGTCCTGAGCTCCTTGTGCGTTCTCACCAAGCCCAGGGTAATAGGTTAAATTGGTCTTTGGAGCCTCTGCTGAGGAGAGGAGGGTGGTAGAGGGACCCTTCCAGGAGAGGAGTAAAAGGACCAGGTGGAGGATGAAGGGTCTCCTCTGTCCCATGGTGTGCAAAGCTGGGCTGTCATCCCTGACCTCAGCTTCTCCAGTTTCTTATTGAGTTTAGCTGCTATGCCTCAGCCCTCCTGATCCTGCTTACTTGCCCCATGGGAGTGGGCAGAGTTTGTTTACCCTGCAGGATGCATCCCCTGGAGAGTGAGGAGCCCCCAGTGATTCTGTCTGTGGCTTTGATCACTTGCTCAGCACATGTAGAAAGTTCTCAACAGGCCTTTGTCATGAGCACTGTTAGGCAGTAAAGAAAAAAAAACCCAGCTCCCAGTTTGGAGAGAAAGCCAAACTAGGTGGCTAAAGGCCACCAGAGACCCCTGGCTGGAGGGTCTGGGACACAGTTATTTGGCTGACACCCATCAAGTGCTGCCCTACTCTTCATTGCTTCTACGATTCCCTGTAGAGGGCCGCTGAGTGCTTTCAAGAGTTTTTTGTGTGTTTTGTTCCCTTTCTGTTTGCCTTGAAAAAGTCAATCTGCAGTCTTTTACTTTTTTCAAAGACATTCTTCTCCCCCCCCTCAGTAATCCATCCTTATAACGCCAGTGAGTCACTCCTCAAATAATCAATTGTGTTTTCATTGTCTGGCTTGTAAGTATATCACCGAGCTTAAGGACTCCAATAGTATCAGCTGAGACCTTTGGCAGATGGTTTTGCAATTTGTGATGCTCATTTGGATATTTGCTTTTTCCTCTGGTGAATAATCTCCCAGCCATGGTAGGGGGAAGCCAGGCTGGGGACTCTTCCCTACGTGCACAGCATCTCTGCGGTCACTATCTAATGTTGGAGGAATTTGTAATGTTAGCAGAATTGTCTGATGTGAGGAAAACTAATTTCAGGGTAAGCTTTGCAAGCATGGCTCTAAAGAGCTGCCCTAGCAGGCTCTGAGCATGCATCGGTGCAGATCTGAGCTGGCCGATGGCCGGAGCTTTTCTCAGGTTCACCAATGATAGGTCCAAGAGGCTTATGTGAAATTTGGGGTGCTCCTCTTGGCTGCTGGAAAGGCCATTTCTTCCCCTCTGGGTGGCTCTCTGCAGGGTCCTGGTGCCAGAGCTTAACACTTTAAGAGCTAAGTATTACAATTATTATTCTTACCGCAGAGGGAGGCACTTTGTACTCAGCCACCGCAGCAAATATTTCATCCCCTGTCAATTGCCCCCGTGCAGATGCTGCTGCCGTGGTGATAAAAGCCATAATGGCTGCTCTTGCTGATAAGGAGAGTATATAAATATAATTATTGAAATCCCTACACGGAGCCTGTGGATGGATGATGGAGAGGCTCGCTCCCTGCACGGGGTTTCTTTTGCTCCTGAGCCCGTCGGGGAGAGCAGGAGCACTCGCCCTGGTGTGCTCCCCAGTGGCTGCAGCTCCTGGCAGCTGGAATAGGAGCTGCTTGGCCACAGCTGTAAGCAATTAGAAAAAGATGTCTTTTTCCCCTCCCTCCCACTTTCTTTCTTTCTCCTTTTCTCCTTGAAACCAAGCCATTGGCCCCAGGGAACCAGGAGGAAACCCCGAGCAGCTTGTGCAGGAGATGCTTCTGAGCAAGGTTGGAGGTGGCTGGTGCTTGATGCGGTCACAGCCCTGTAGCAAGGTGCAGGTCTGTGGAGCCAACCCAACCTTGCGGGAAGTGTATTGCAGCCAAGGAGCCAGATATTATTTAGATCAACCCAACAAAAAACTATTTCCATGGCAGCAGTAACCATAGGAAACCTCCCCAGCATGTCTTGGGTGGTTCTGTTTCCTTGCCTTCAGCTGTTTGCTTTGCAAGCAGAGCAATGGGGTCAAGCACTCCATGCCTGTGGTGCCACGAGGAGCGGCTGGTGAGCTGGACTGTCCCCTCCCCAGGCTGTCTCCAGGGACCCGGCAGCCACACTCCAGGATCCATCACTGCTTCTGGTTTGCTCTCACATTCTAGTTGTTAAAAAGATGCTTTCACAGGATTTTTTTAGATGCATAAGGTCTCAAAGCCACCGTTTTACCTCATGTCAGCTCACAAATGCATGTCTGATTCTTAAATACCCAAGGCATGAAAGTGAATTGACTCCCAGGGTCCAATTCTTCTTCCTTTCTATAGAGTCTTAGAAAGATGCTTTTATATTCCCTCTGGCTCAGCAAGTGATGCTTGGCCTTCAACCAAGATGGGGAATCTAGGACAAGAATCCCCGAGAATAGCAAAATGAAAAGTTCTTAAAAAAAACCCAGTGTTTTGTTTGGGAAAAAATGCTGGTAAAAGATTTCATTTAAAAAAATAAATCGGAATATTTTTGACAAGCTTCATGTGAACACATTTACAGGAGGGTGTAAGAGGAGGCTTGTTTTCCTGGCTACTGCCTCCTCGAGGAAATCCAAGCCGTGAAGTGACTGCAGATGCTGGAAACGGAGAGGTTTTGCAGTGACTCACTGGAAAGGATGGGGAACCAGTTGTGCTGTGGTGTGGCTGTGCTGGTTTGCAGCCAGCTCATCGGACGATGGGGTGGCTGGAGACTGCACCCATGGGTGCTGTGAGCCTACTACCCCTCTCCCACCCTCCGAGAGTACTGCGGAGGTGTCCCC
The DNA here is from genome assembly GCA_033558105.1 of Coccyzus lansbergi. Taxonomy (NCBI): domain Eukaryota; kingdom Metazoa; phylum Chordata; class Aves; order Cuculiformes; family Coccyzidae; genus Coccyzus; species Coccyzus lansbergi. Next base: position 1,992,173 of record JAUMJK010000431.1, read on the forward strand.
ATGGAGCTTTGCAGAGCAGATGGGGCCCCGCTTTCAGAGCCGAGGTGTTGCACAGAGACAGGTTAAAAAAAGATGTCTCCTTCTGTAGGAGCGTGAAGCAGGGGAGAGGGGGAAATACATCACGATGCCCAATAACTGGGATTTTGATGTTAATGTAGCACGTGGAACTGCCTTGTCTTCCCTAAGCCGTCAGGTGCTTGTTGAGAAGGGGTTTGCGCCATGGGGGATGATCCTGGTTAGTCTTTGATCCAACTGCCTTGGGTGGTGATAGACCCCATTGCAGAGATGCTGCTGGGCTTGCTTGTCTCCTAACCTGCCCTGAATTTTTCCACATGATTTAGTCCCTCTTTTGGCAAAATCCACAACAGAAGTCAGGCTTTTGTTTAAGATTACGCAACATTTGAAGAAGTGGCAATGGGGCAGAGACAAGAATGATTCTCTTTCTCTTCTTGCCTGCCAAACAAATGAGAACACTCATCACAGAGCTGTTCCTGTGCCTTATTAAGTCTGTGTTTGGTGCCGTAAAGGCCACGTGCTGGAAATGCAGCCCCTTTAAATGTCAAATTTGAGGAGAGCTGGGACGTGAGAAGACAATAAAAGTTAATATTCTTAAGTCGGGTGTGTGCAGTGTAGCTTGGATTTTTAATATCAACTGCATAGTTTATTACACGATGTAGAGCTTTGAAATACATATATTTGAATATGTTTTAATATTATCTTTCCTTCCAGTAGCAGGAACAATGCTGCTTTACAAAAGAAAAATGTTTTCTTGTTGCCATGTGATAGTTTCAGCCTGTACCTCTAATAGATGTGCAATCTGCTGAAGTGTGAAGGCTATCTGATAAATGCTTGAATAATAAGCAATATTGGGGTTTTTTCTGATTCCTCTTTGCTCAATTTTCAAGTGTATAAATAAAACATTTTCACACTGTACATAGAGTTCCAGCCCAGACTATTTATTCTCTGTTCGTGCAGCCTGTAGCAGAGTAAATCTTTCAGTCTGGCAGGAGAAATCCTATGGCATTAGTGTCCCATGCTCAAAATGATCAAACATAATTTGAATAAATATTCTGTCCAAAGTAGAGTTATAAGTATTCTAAAAAAAATTAATAAATCGTCTTCATAAACAAAGCAGTATTTGTCTCTGTGTACAGCAGAGGGCACTCGGCATTGGTGTACGGAGAGGCTGCTGCCTGAAAGGAAACAATCCCCGTGCTGAAATGATATTTTGCAGAAATTAAATACTCTGTGTGTATGTGTTTGCTTATATATGTGTATGAGTGTGTATATAAAAAGACACAGGGTGGCATATATATAAAAATAAGCCTAGCACATAATATAAAACTTAAATATTCGTAGTGGTTGCTGAATTTGGATGGAGATCATGTTGTGTTGATTAATGCTCAGCCTGGTGTTACACTAAGCTTCTGAGGAGATTGAAGCATGCTGGGAGGCGAAAATGAAGAGGCCCTGGCTAAGGAAAGGTTGCAATCTTCATCTTCCTTGCAAAGACCTAGAGTTGTGAGACATCTTATGGCAGTGGGAACCATCTCAAGTCAAGGAAGGGTCTTGAAAGGTGGATAGTATGGAGTATGTGGGATTATGAGTCCTTCCTTCTAGAAAAGAAGCAGCAACGAAGCTGGTGAAGGGGCTGGAGAACAGGCCTTGTGAGGAATGGCTGAGAGAGCTGGGGATGTTTAGCCTAGAGAAGAGGAGGCTGAGAGGAGACCCCATTGCTCTCTACAACTACCTGAAAGGAGGTTTGTAGAGAGGAAGGGACCCACTGGATCATTGAGTCCAACCATTCCCATCGAACACTAAACCATGCCCCTCAGCACCTCGTCCACCTGTCCCTTAAACACCTCTAGGGAAGGTGAGTCAATCACCTCCCTGGGCAGCCTGTTCCAGTGCCCAATGACACTTTCTGTGAAAAATTTTTTCCTGATGTCTAGCCTAAATCTCCTCTGCTGGAGCTTGAGGCCATTCCCGCTCATCCTGTCCCCTGTCACTTTGGAGAAAAGGCCATTACCCTCCTCTCTCTAGAACCTCCACTGAGGTATTTATAGAGAGCAATGAGGTCTCCTCTCAGCCTCCTCTTCTCCAGGCTAAACACCCCCAGCTCTCTCAGCTGTTCCTCATAAGGCCTGTTCTCCAGCCCCTTCACCAGCTTTGTTGCTCTTCTCTGGACTCGCTCCAGAGCCTCAACATCCTTCTTGTGGTGAGGGGCCCAGAAATGAACACAGGATTCGAGGAGTGGTCTCACCAGTGCTGAGTACAGAGGGAGAATAACCTCCCTGGACCTGCTGGTCACACCATTTCTGATACAAGCCAGGATGCCATTGGTCTTCTTGGCCACCTGGGCCACTGCTGGCTCATGTTCAGTCGCTGTCAACCAACACCCCCAGATCTTTCTCCTCCAGGCAGCTTTCTAGGCAGACTTCTCCTAGTCTGTAGCATTGCAGACTAGATGACACACCTGGTGGCTAGTGAGGGACCTTGTCTTCCAGTTACTTAACTGTCCAGAGCTAATCATGGAGACTGGAGCCTCATGTTGTGTAATAAATTAGATTTTTCCAATAGAAATGGAATTCTTTTTTTTTCCATGTAGCTAATTGCACAGACACTATCAAGATGTGTTTCTCCTTGAATAACTCCTAAGGCACCTTGTATTTCTTTTAAGAGGTAATAAAGAGCTCCAATGCCAGCTCCGTGCTCAGCTTTTGGCTTCACTTTTGCACTGTTAAAGTATTTGTGGCAGCTGGATTTTGTACCACGCTTCAGGCAATGTTTCCCAGTGAAACTATAAGGTGCTATGCTGAATTTTCAGATTTTAGTCATTAATTTGAGAGGAATTCAGATTTCCTCTGTCTCCCCTAGTGAGCTACTGGGATTGGGCTTAATCTAAAGCTCTCAAAGCAATGCTTCTGCAAGAGGCTGGAAGTGTCAATGCTTGTATGAAATACAGGACTGTTGATAAGAGTGAGAGGGCATGTGGTTCAAGATAACTAGTTTATGCAAAATACACAGCTGGGTGGATTTTGCTGCTGAGTATCTGTGGGCTGTAGTGATCAGAGAAATACAGAAATGTTGGAGGGGCTTTATAATAATGGGCACTAATTAAGATGAAGTGGATTTAGGGTGTAGTGAGTAATCCAAGATTACAATAACTAAGGTTTCTTTTTAAAGTAGCCCTTGCTGGTTTTGAGGGCAGCAGAGCTCCTTCCTGTAGGGCTTAAAACAACCTCTCCATGGGATTGTTGTAAGCAGCATTCACCTTTGCTTAGTTATTTCACAAGAGCTTGGTACAGCTAAGAGATGAAATATGTGAATAATTTCAAGGGTACTAGCTGACCTGTGTGCTGTAAAACACCTTCTCACTAGGATAAAACTGCTGTTATATTGATGTGCCAGGATAATTGCTTCTCTAGATGTCTGGCTAGAGCTGGGCAGAGGTGTTTTGTCCCATTACAGCGATTTCTGTGTTGCACGTTCTGGAGCAGTGAGAGCAGTTTGGTGCTACCACCACCAGTTACTATGGATGGGCAGGTGAACTGGGATCTTGGATTGGAATGAAAAGCAAAAGCAAGAGGCATCACCACAGTCTTGGACTGCAGGATTCTTTCCCACCAGCTCCAAGTTTTGGGATAGGAACAAACGTGTGGAGCTGAGCACGTTTCTGCTCATGCTGTTTGGCTATTCCTCTCTTGGAAGCTTTTTTTCCGCATTGACCGTGCCACAAAGCGCTGAACTTAGCACACCGAGTGCTTCAGACACCCAGCTCCTTGGGAAGTGATGGTTATGAAATGTTTTGCAGGAGCTTATTGTCATTAATGGAGATTTGGCAATGCGTAGCTCAAAATACTGCACTTGAGAGCAGCCAAACCTCGTGCTGGAGACTGACAAGCCTTAGGACTCACCTTAGCCAATGTCAATAGAAATGAAACTACTTAAGTACACAGTTAAAATATGTTGTTATGTTAGCGTGTGGACCTCCATGCAAGATTGCTCTTTAACTGTAGCCATTAAAGGACCCCCATGGAAGAGCTGTAGGAGGCTGATAAAAAAATTTCCCAGTCTTAACCGCTTGCTTGCTGCCAAGTGTATTTTGGGCTGAGGTGAAAGGGGTATTTCTATCCAAAACCTTGTAGGCAGTAAGAAGAAATGGGTTTGAAAGATGCTGCGTGCTTCATTTCAGGTGATGAAATGCAGCTGCCCTGTCTGTTGGCGTTCTTCGTGCTCTCAGCTATGGTGCCCATGCCCTGGTAGCAGAGAAGGCTGTTGCTGATGGCAAGCACGTCATTGTGGTTCAGATCAGCCATCCTTCTGGGCAATTCCAGGTGATCCAGGAACTTCAGTAGTTCATAAAAGGAGCAAATAGCCAAATGGACCAATAAAAGGAGTTTGTGGAAAAGCCCCATATATTTTATGAAGAAAGAAATGGATCCTCTAATGTGAGGGTTGTGTCTTGTAAAGTTTTGCAGGGCTGCTAGCACTGTTAAATGCTGGCTTTCTGCTCCAGCTGCTCTCCGTGCACACACTGTAACTACCTAAGCTTTCATTCTGACCAGAGCTCTTCCAAGTCTGGGGTGAAATCCTGGCCCTGGGGAAGTCACTGGGAGACATGCCGTGGATTTCCCAAGGTCCTGGAAGTGATTTTTAGTGTGAGACCTGTGATGACAGCCTTTGAATAAAAACTGTCTGGCCTTTGTGGGGAACGTTAGGCAAAGTAAAACACAGCTTTATCGCCTTTTAATGCTCTTCAATGGCATCTCAAAGGCCAAAATTTGGCTTGACCATAGTTCTCACTGGGAAACGCTTCTGTGCAATCCAGGAATAGTAAAAAGTCAAGCCATTTGGGTTTGAGTGATGGATGAGTTTGCAGCAGAAGGACGGTACACACATGTGTGGCATTTTAAAGCATGGTAACCCAACGAGTGAAATTTCAGCCCAGCACAGAGGGCAAGCGTGAGGCTGATCAATGATTTAAATCCTCCCCCTAAACTGTTGAAAGGGCCTGAATGGGGCTCTGGGGCAGGGAGCTTGGATGTCCCAGCTTGGGTGGATTTCTTACACCATCCGTAGCTGCAGAGATCTTGTCTCCCTATGCTGTCCTGAAGCCTGTGGGATGAGGAGGCAGCAAACAAGGCACAGTATTCTTGGAAGCTGAGCCCAGTAATACAATTGAAGGGACAGGCAGGGAAGAAAGCAGAAAAGAAGGATTTTGCTACCAATTCAGCATTTTCTGTGTCTGTTCAAAGGAGTATCTGCAGCTTCAACCTTCATGCTACCACACCTGTGAGTTTTTTAACTAAATCTTTTTAGTATTCTCCTTGTGCTGTTTGAATTTATTCTGATGGACTGCAGAGATGTGGTGGTGTTCAAGCTAGGCTTGAATTTCTTAGCTGATAAAAATTTGATATCATTCTCTGTCTTGGCCCCAAAGGGCAAAACTGCAGAGCTCAGCTAATCTTATGAGATCCATGTCTTTTTGATCTGACAGTTTGTGAGAGTGAATTCTACTGCACCTAGATTTTTAAAGTGGGGTAAAATCCCTACTTCCAACCTGCAATCAATTTTTGGCGTCAAATCCAATTTCTCTGCCACTAAATGCTCAACAGAGACAAATTTTGGATTGCGTCCTCTTCTGTGAAATGATGGTGTGTGCTGGTGCGTGTCCCTTCACTGAGGCAGGGATGAGGTGACTCGACTGCAAGCACTCTGAGAGAAGGGCATGGATTTTAAAGGAATGGCATCACATTTCTCAGTCACTGGATGTCTTTGTGGTGAAGAGGGGTTGCCTTTGGAGATGGCTGTGCTGAGCTCTTCTGCTCACTGGGGATGCTCAGCTCCCATTTGACTTCACCAGAGTGGAATGGAGTCCCCTCTCATGGATAGCGATGCTCAAAAATACAAGCGGTGGGGCTGGATGAAGCACTCTGCCAACCGCCACGCTTTTGGCTACCAGCCCCCTTCCTGTGAGCTTTTTCCAAGGCTGGTTTTTACTGCTGGAGTTTGGCTGCCGCTCTCACTTTCCCCACAGCCACTTTTCGAGCGGATCGATGGTTGGTTTTGGCAGGAGCTGTTTTATTTCTTGCTTGTGAACGTAGTGAGCTCAGCTGTCTGCGGGTCTGTGTGCAGCTCGGTATTAGAGCTGCTTTGATGTCTGCACTGATACATCTTAAGGCAGCTCAGGATGATTTTATGCAGTAGCCCCAAGGTGCTTGCACAGAGAAACGTGCTTTAGAAATGTAAATTTTGTCTGAGGACAGATTTTTCTCTGCCACTCTCTCTCAATTCAGGACGAGGCATTAAAAATGTAGCATTTAATTAAAATTTGCAAAGGTTTGGAAATGAATTGCTATAAACATAAAAGACACAATCAAATGCCTACCTAATCCCCACCTTAAGGGCACATTAAATGCAAAAAGAATATAATATGTTGAAGACAAGGATTGAAAAGTGGTGAGGATTTAGGAGCAGATATTTTATAGCTGGAGCTTCTAAATTATTTTACTTCAGGCTTAGGGATTTAAATATCTACATGTTATAGATAAACATGGTGCGGTCCAATTCTTAGTTGGCACAGCTGGCATCATTCTACCTGGTCACTTAAGCTACAGATCCGTACAGTGATGCTTTGCAACATGTGTCTTGTCCTGATGGTGGATGGGATGGGAATCAGTAGAGGATTGCTTCTTCTCTAAAGCTGGTAGCTATTTAGATAAAAGCACTTGAGACTTTTCCATTACTGGCATAGAATAGGGTGAAGAAAGGATGTGGAGTCACGCAACGTCGGCGAGGGAGCAAGGCTTCCTCAGCTGCGGAGCTGCCTTCTGCCATCTCCAGCTTCAGATTAAAAAAAAAACCTAAATAAAATAAAATTGAAACAATCTTTTATGCTGAAAAATTCAGATAGCAGGAACCAAATGCTATTATCTCTCTGGACCTCTACAGAAATAAAATATGGGTGCCTTGAAGCTGTCTTGGTCCATCACCATCTCCCCACCGTCCCCCATGTATCCCTGGGTGCCAGATGTTCCAAAGAGCCAGTTTTCCCCAGTTATTCACTGGGTCTTCCTGTTACCTTCCAGTAATGCATTATCAGCAGGATGATGCCATGGGTTGGGCTGCAGTTAATGGTATTTGGTATTGCTCAGTTTTGGGCCTAACCAGGCTGCAGTCTGTGATCTAGCTCTGTGGTTCCTAATGTTTTTAAAGCATTTCAGTTTGTATAGAAATAGGGAATATTTCTCTTGGTGGAGAAAGAGCAGCGAGATGTCACTGAAAACCCCAGCCAGACTTGCATCTCTTGAGGCTTTACTGGGAGGTTGGCTGCAAATGTTTGTTTTCCTTGGGACCAAGTCTTGGAGAGATGGGATGGGAAAGGGCTGCCAGGAGAGGGCTTGCACCCTGTGGTGGCTCTGGTGTGGTGACGACAATGACAATGATGATGACGATGCTTGGAGGAGCAGGGGTGGTAGTAAGGGATTGCTCTTGCTGGTCACACCAGGGAAAAAGTTTTCTTCTATACAGTAAGGGGAGGGAAAGAGCCTGGGCAAAAGGGGCCAAACGATGTGGTGACAGAGCTGAAAGGTGCCCGGTTAGGGGTAAAATTCATCCTGTGTCTTGTACTGCAGGGCCCCATAGAAACGGGACTGCTTTCTTTTTCTGTTGAATTGGGCTCTATGCCAGGTGAAGGAAAACATTTTCCCAACACCAAATGGAAAAATGCAAGGCAGACGTCTTAAATGAACTGTTAAAGGAATAGAGCTGTGCAAAGAATATGTTTGCTGTGTGCCGGCTATGCATTTAGCAGATTTTTTACTATATGTGACCTTTGCAGTTTGTAGACAGAAAAATCTGCTGCAGAAACTTAAGTTGTACTGAAGGCAAATGTCGGGGTGTCATCACTGTTTCAAGGCTGGGCTTTGCTCAGGGGGAATGGACAGTATCTTTCTATCCTCCCCCAAAGCCTTACTGCATTTTTCCTTTCCCCTCTAGCCCTCTACCCTCTCTCTCTGCAGATCATTGGCAACTCTGCTCATGCTTTAAAATAACCCAGGCTAAAAAGTGTGATTTGCGTTTCAGCGATTTTTGATTACACCCACGTCCTATATTTATTGCCGTTTAAATCGTCTGTGTTAGCTTGAGATGTGTTTCTTTTAAGCAAGGAAAAAAACTTGACTCTGTTGCTAACTGTTGCTAAGGGAAAGAAGATATTTATTCATCAGGGCACTTCTTCAGCGCTGTGAAGCTGGTAGCCATGGAGGAGTAGTGTAAGGAAAAGAAATGGTTATGTATTTAAGCCCCTTTTCTGTTATTGTTATTGGACTCTTGCCATATCTACTGATGGTCAGCAGATGTCTTTTTTTTTTTCTTTCCCCTCCCAGCACTGTGCATCTTGGATTAGAGGTGCAGCCTGGGTTGTGGTGCAGGGTAACCGGTCCGCGGACCCTGTTCTGAAACCCAGGGTGTCTTTGGAAGCATCTCTGGGGCTGCAGCAGGTCCCTGCTCCCACGGGCGCTGCGAGGCTCCCATGTTTCATAGCTGTTTCCTCCCAGCCTCTCCAAAGAGCCTTTCTGGTCCTTGGCTTCAGTATGTTCTTTTCAAAAGTCTCTATCAAACCAAAGACTCTTGAGAGCCAAAAATGATGCACATAGCTGCGTTCCCTCCCCGAGCTACTGCTGCTGGGGGATGTGTGGCAGTGCCGTTAGCTGGCTGCATGGAGGTAAGAGGTTTTCCGTTCAGCTGTCATAGCAACAGGAAAATATTGTTTTGACGGAAATCAAATTAAAAATTAGCTTTGTCTCTTTCCTCGTAAGCAAATTGTTCACTCGTGAAAAATATAAATCACTTTGATCAGGGTACATATCTTTGTAAGCACCTCTGTGGGTTTCTGAAGTAGAGTTTGCAAATGATTCATGCCATGTTATGTCCCTTCTGGGTTTATGTAGAGTATCCCATGAATTTGAGCTTTATTTAATGTTAGGCTTAAGTTGAAAAAAATTCCTTGGCAGAACTTCCTTGGTGCTTGTAACCTGCTAAAGCTTGGGGGGAAGAAACATGTCTGACTAGTGTCTGGAAGCAGAAGGGATGACTCCTCAAATGGGGCATTTCTAGTCACTCTACTAGAAAGCCAGACAAACAAACAGTCATTTGGTGGTTTACAAGTTGCCGTGGTTCTTGGAACATGAAGCTGAGCATAACCTGAGAGCAGAAAAGAGAAGGTGACTCAGGTAAATGGAAGGCTTTGCAGCAACATTGGGAAGAGGAGAGCTGCGTGAACATCTCTCCAATGCTTTCCCACATCCAAAGTGTTTTCAGCTCAGGAGCTTTCTAAGTCAGGCATGATTCATAGGTATTCAGTGTTCCCGGGTGCCTTTCTGTCCTGTGATCTGTCTGTTTTCCCTTTGAACCCACATGAACATTTGGCATCTGCAGCATCACTTGCCATGGCTCAATGCCCCTGCATGTGGGACCACCTCACTTGGGTTGCGTTGAACCCAGTTAGCTTCCTTTGGTGAAGTCAAACCATCCTTGGCCTGAAACTGAGAAGTGAGAGTGTAAAACCTCCCTAAGCTGCTCACAGGTCTATGCCAGCCTCAAGGCCACACTTGTGGCCACATTTCTCCTCAAAGCAGCAGGTGGAAGCTCAAACAACTCATATCTGTGTCCCTTTTGACTTATAGTAAAGTAGATTTCTACTGTACTAGCAGATTTACTGCAGCCAAGTTGATTCTCTCATCAGTTTGTCTGTAATCAAGATTCCTAATTGACAGAGGGAAAGCTTTTTGGTTGAAGGCAAAGTGGAAGAAGGAAAAGTTTTTTATTAGAAAGCATTTAGAAGGCACCACTTGCTTCAGGAGAAGCGAACAAGCCCCATCCTCAGCATTGTGCAAATAATTGAGTTTCTTTTTTTCAAGAGACATACTGTGAACAGGGATGGTTTGTGGGTGTATCCAGGCTTTTTGGCTGTGTAAGCAAACCTGGCCTGAAATCTGGCACAACAAGGGCTGCCTGAGTCCATGGTGCTTTGATTGGAAATGGTCTCCCAAACTTAGGATAGATGGAGGCCAGGAGGTTCCTCTAGCTGACGTGGGGTACACGAAGTCTAGCTGCGGATGGAAGGGGCTGTGCTGTCAACCAATGTCCTGTAAGCTGCTCTCTAGACAGGCTTTGGCAATGCATTACCAGAACCAGGATGAGAAGAAGAAGCTCCCTGGAAAATTACCAGCTCCATGTTTTCCAAAGTGACTTCAGGGCTTTCAGTCATCTCAGCTTTCCGGGTGCCTGGCTTCTAGTTCCAAAGCGGTGAGTTTTTGCAATGAGCTTCTATTTTAATTCATTGTCTTCTTCCCTGTTCCTCTACAAGGGCTTCAGTCCCTGGAGACACACAGCTGCTCGGTGGGAGATGCACAGGGCAGTCTTGAACCCCATGTCCCATGTGTTTGCTACAACGTCTACAAGAAAGGATGACAAAAGAAAAGGGGTTATTTCTTTGAAATGTCGGTGTTGAAATTATAACTTTTCTCCCCGGTGGAAATCCACACACAAAGCCTTTTCCAGCCAGCTCCCTTCTTAAGCACTCAGTATTGATTTGTGAAATCAAATCGGGCTCGGGCGACGTCGTCGTTATCTGTCACAAGCTGATGGAGAAAGTCGATGCCAGCATCGATTTCCCATTGCATGTGGATTTCATGGAGTTCATGGCAGACTGCAAGCAGCAGGACACTGAGACTTTATCTGTGTAGTCGGTTATGACTCACTTCTTGTAAAATCCTCCTTCTTTTCCCCAGACTGAGGTGTGCAGCCATGTGGGGACCTGCAGCCTCAGCAGATGGGCAGCTGCCCGCAGGCAGCGATGCTGCTGAGCGCCTGCTGCTCCGCACCAGCAGGCATTTGTTGAGCATTTTATTTTTCACATGTGTTCATCTTCAGTGTCAGAGATGTATGTGCAGGGCCGTGCTGCCGTGTTGATGAGGATTATTATATTGCTGGGGCTATTTTTTCCTTATGCACTTGAAAAAGCAACACAAAATTATATATTTAAATGGCAACATCTGTTATGGAAGCCTGACCCAGGGAAATTACTGCTTTAGAAAGTCAGCGCAGGAACTTGTGTGATTCACTTTCGTGCTTGCCGGAGTCACATTGTACCCACAGCACTTTATTCCAGCTACAATAAGTGCATCTTTTCTTTTTTCTTTTTACACCCACATCAAATTCTTAAAATAAGAACAATGTAAAAGGAAAAAATAACTTGTGTTTATTTTCTTCTGGAGTCCACAGAGCCCTGGAAGTTATTATTAAAGGTGAAATCATTATAGAGGAGGCTGTGTAACCTATGGGGATGGGTGGATGACACTGCCCTTGCAGAAACAGTGATGGTGACCGTGTCACAGGTCAAAGGGACGTGGATGCCAGCAAGAATGGTGGAGAAATCCCCATCTACCTGTTGCCCATGTCTGTGATTTTGGCCAAACAAAGATGAGGTGTTGCAGTGCACATCCCTCCTCTGGCACAGTGTCACTGGGAGCAAAGGGAGCTGCCCCAAGCCCCGCCGAGCCCTTCTGTGCCCGCAGCACCCTCCCTTTGCTGGCTTGCAGTGCCCAGACCACACCGGCAGCTGGAGTTGGAGCTACTTGGCTTTTTTCATTTCACATAAAACAGAGTTGGATCCTCGTTACCATGGAAACCAGCAGCCCTAATTACAAGGAGTTTGATTCAGTGGATGTAAAAAGCTATAATCCTTCTTTTTCTCTTAAAAAATAGAAACAAAAAAAAGACATATCATAAACTGATAACCTCATATCTGTCATAAGGTTACTCTTGAGTGTTTCCTGCATGAATGGCATCCCAGGAATATACAAAATACTAATACTACAATATCTGTCACGGTGAGTTAGGCTGGGATCAGCGATACCATCCTTTACTGCCCATTTCTTGTGCTGGACCATGGCTGCCCTCAGGCTAACACCAAACCAAATCAAAGTCATTGCATTCTGTATGATTTTCCTTTCTTTTTTTTTTTTTTTTTTTGCTGTCACATCATGAGGAGCATGAAGAGAGGAGATAAAGCCCGAGGGCAGAGGTGAAAATATCCCCTGCCAGGAACTCCGGATTGCAGCCAGGAAAAGGGTTCAGCACCACTCTGTGCAGGAAGGACTAAAGCCCGTGCAAGGCTCATGCATAGCCCCACTGAGCAGTTGCTGGGCTGCAAGTTAAATGATGGCTTAAGTGTTTTGCCAGATCTACTGCAATTTGCTCATTTTGCAGACAGTGGTGAAGGAACATTATAGTTTACATCAAAACAGGATGTAAGTCGATATGTCAGTACTGTATAACGAATGCTGTGTGTGTGTAGAGTGGCCTTTGCAAGTTGTCCCGGAGTTCACACTCCCCATCACACTGTCCTTTGAGGGAAATCAATTGAAAGCTGCAACAATTGTGAGGTGTTTTCTGTCTTGGCTTTCTGACTTCTTTTTCTTTAAGCAGATGGTGAGAGGACAGTCCTGTGCCAGTCAGAGCATCGGTTGTATTTGGGTCAGGAGGGTTACCGTTGGGTGAGATTTGTGCATGGAATTGATTATTTTATTCCATTTTTAGAATATGCTTACTGTGGTTTAAATCTCAAATTAGTTTTGTAGCACAGATATTTAAATCCTGGCCTGGAACCGTAGCTAAGAGGAGAGCATTTAATACTTGTTAAATCCCTATTTCAAATAAACATGCGAGATAGTGGCTTTCTGGTTTAGCGGTGAAGAAACAAAGCTGATGTTTTAGAATACATCCAATTAAATTCTGCAGAGTAGGCTTTCACATAAGAATAAATATATTTAGGGCCGTGTCCCTCCAAACATGAAAAGCAGGGGCTGCTGAGGCGGTGTTTTGGTGTAACTTCATCCACGCTTGTGACAGAGGATTTTTCCAGCCCTGGGTGTGGTTGCTCATGAGCTGGAACCTCATCTTCTGCCTGGGAACAACTGACATGTTGTTGTATAGCTTAATGGAAGGAATAAGACTCTTGGAATTAGGTTTACAGTTGGACTCTATGATCTAAGAGTCCTTTCCAACCTAAATGAATCTATGATTGCCTCCAGCTGAGTGGGACACACTAGTCTCTCGCCACAATAATCCTTCGATGGGGCGAGAGGCTCTGACCCACCCAGGCATCTCATGTGGAAATGTCTTTCTATATGTGCCTGCCGAAGGGTGGTCAGTCAGTGATGACCTGGCATTACTGCACTTCACTTTTGCAGGAATGATCAGCACCGTCAGACACTCTTCTGAGGCCTGGCAGAGTAATTTGGGAGGCAAACAGCATTCCTGTTCTCAGGAGTGGGATAGGCACGCACACCTTGCATGTGCGAAGGGGGTGAGGGAGCTGGAGACCCCAGGGATGCTCATTCTGCAAGCGGTTTCCAGTTCATGGTGTCCTGATATCCATGATTATGTGGCAAATTGTATGCTTAAATTTGCATGCATGGACAGTTTCTCAATGGCAGCTGAGCCTCCTCCTGTGCTTAATATTTGGTGTAAGTTTAAGTACCTCGTTGAACTATAGCAAAAGCAGCTAACCCAGTCAGGACTTCAGCTGGGCTTTTCCTGGACTGAAAGAATTTTCCTGCCTTTTAAAAGCCTCAGGTTTTTTACAAGACATCCATTTCTGGTTTTAAAAACCCGTCACCGTGGTATAGCATATCAACCTCTGACAGCTGTGACCAGGTAAGTATTACAATGTATTGAATAGAGTTTATGAAACCACAAATTACCTTTTGTCCATTGAAAATTAAAACAGGGCTGGAAGTTTTGGACTAATACAAAGGAACTACAGTACTTTTTTTCGTGTAGCAGTTGCCATGTGACCGATATAATTTTTTAACATACATGCCCCCGCCCCCTGATGTTTGGAATGTAAAAATATATATTGGGCATTAAAAAAATTATTAAAACCATTAGGCAAAAATAGCACATTAAAATGTATTTTACATGTTTTTCTTAGGCTCACTTAGCCATATGCTAAAATAAACTTCAGCAACAGCAACAATTCTTATTTGAGATTATGTCTTAATAAAATAGTATGTGGGTGGTAAATACAAGCAGGAATCGGGATTCAGCTATTTTATATGATGTTTATCTAAACCATCCCCACTGAGCAGCCTCCACCTGCATCCCCTATGTTAGGAAGGGGCTGTGTTCCCACCAGAGCCACTGGGATGCCTCTAGTGGGGTTGATGCACTGTGCCACTGCAGGGGTGCATGTCCTGTCCTGCCTGTGGGGTGGATGGACCATGGGGAGAGCTGGGTACCCAGTGCACTGGGAGTGTGATGGGAGATTGCTCCTCCAGTAGCATCTGTAGGGCTCCTGCATCTTCTATAATCCTTGGTAGATGTGGTACTGGGAGAGCAGGCACGTCCTGCAGGGAACAGCACGTGAACAGGCTGTTGCACACGGCCAGGATGGGATGCAGACACTTGGCGCATCTGACCCTGTTCTCTGGTACAGTGTGGTCCATGGTTGGGATGTGGAGGATCCAGGCAGACTGTGTGCTGCAGGCTTTTTTCCACTCACTGGCATGACCTCCAGGGTTTATGCGGGTAGAGAAAGCAAAGTGTTCCCATTCATGGACTTGTGGCATGGATGGTGGGGAGTACAGGAGCTCTATGTGCTCCAAATCGCAGGAATCAATACCTGGCAGTGAGTGGTGGTGGAAGAATGGCAGGACAAGAAAGATGAGGGCTAATTTGCTTTCCACGCACTCCCAACAGACCCCAAACCAGATGAGGCTCTGTTTATCTCTGACCCAAAGTCCAACCTCTGTTCATTTTAATGATCTCTTACTTTCCTGTTCAAGACTCCATAGAGCCACAGAGGAAACTGTTGTTTCTAGATTTTGTTTTATTTTTTAAGCAAAAGAAAATAAACGAGGTCAGCTGCCTGTTGGATTTTATTAAGGGATTCTGGAAACCGCATCAAATGGCAACATGAGTGTGATGAACACTGAGGAGGTTGTCCTCCAACCAGATGAAGATAATCTGCTCCCTATTCATGTTTTGAGGGTGTCATTTCACGGTGTATCACTCTGGTCACTTCTGCTAAAGCCGTGAAGGCCAGGTCTGTGCTTTCATGGTGTGCCAGCGTGTGGTTGTGTTGTTTTTAAATTGCCTTACATCACTCCTGGCTTTCTTGTTGGTGAGCAGTGAAGAGAGGAGAACATGCAGGGGATCCCCTTGGAGTTGGCGTTTCAGCCTTTCAACTTGTTCTATCCTTGAATGAGCAGGGATTTGCATTTTGACAGGGCTTTTCCACAGACGGGGGATCTGCAGTAAATTGCATTTGCACCTATAATGTCCTGGTGCGCAACAGGATAGTGATGTAGTAGGGTGTGATGCAGCAGTCCATCAACAGCTAGCTCTGCGTTAAAGACAGACAGTGAGCGATGCCCTGATGTCATTGTCACCAGCCTAAGGGTCAGGAAGGGGACTGGCTCTAATGGAGTCAGTTTGGGGTGTGTGCCCTCGCCTCCCATGCTGCCTTGGCCCCTCTGGGCTCCACCAGCTCCCACCCCGCTGTCAGATCCATCCCTGTGCTATTTATCTTCACTGCTGGTCATTTACTTAACTTTGCATTTATTCAGGATTTAACTCCAGCAGCCTGTTTTAATTGGTGGGACTGCAGTGTTGTTGTGCTAAACTCGAGACAGATGGTGGTTAAACAGGGACCACACACAGAGACCGCAGCAGTCGTGCTGCCCAAGCTGGCCGAGGAGGGTCCTGCATGGATACCAGCTCCAGGTCCAGGATGTGTTGCTGAGCTGCCTGAAGCACAAGGTGGGAAGAGGCACAGGGACCACACTGGATGCGAGGGGAAACATCCACCCCTCCAGCTCACCCATCCTTTTCTCATGGCATGGAGTTTTAACTAGAGGAGCAGTGGAGACTTTGCCAGAGCCAGCTCCATCACCGTGATGGAGTTCCTGTCACCAGAAAACCCCTTTTTGATGAAAGAATGAGGTGGGAAGGGCCCCACAGAGCAATGGCTGGAGCAATCCCTTCCCCTTGCAGGAATCATAGAATCACCAGGTTGGAAGAGACCCACTGGATCATCAAGTCCAACCATTCCCATCAATCACTAAATCATACCCCTTAGCACCTTGTCTTACTCATCTCTTAAACACCTCCATTGAAAGTGAATCAACCACCTCCCTGGGCAGCCTCTGACAGTGCCCAATGATACTTTCTGTGAAAAAATTTTTCCTAATGTTCAGCCTAAACCTCCCCTGGCGGAGCTCAAGGCTATTCCCTCTTGTCCTGTCCCCTGTCACTTGGGAGAAGAGGCCAGCACCCTCCTCTCTCAGGCAGTTATAGAGAGCAATGAGGTCTCCCCTCAGCCTCCTCTTCTCCAGGCTAAACACCCCCAGCTCTCTTAGCTGTTCCTCATAAGGCCTGTTCTCCAGCCCCTTCACCAGCTTCGTTGCTCTTCTCTGGGCTCTGGAGGCACAGGAGTGGGGATGGAGCCAGGCAAAGGCTGATATAATGCCTTATTATTAAGTGTTGTGGCTGGACATAATTAGCTCAGCACAGCAGTTGCCATGGTGTTTGGCACATGTTGGCATGAGCGTGGGGTCAGCTCTTTGCCCAAATGCTTAACCAGTGTGTTTCATTGCTTGGAGCCAGGAGAAAGGACATAAGAGAGCAGAGCCTGTGGAGGAGAGGAGGGCACTGGGAGCTGAGGTGGGTGAGGAATCAGAGGTGGAGGCACAGGGGTGATTCTCCACCAGGAGACCCTGACCTTTCTGCTCTGCTACAGCACCTGTCCCAGGACCCTCCAGGGACCACATTTCAACCTGACCCACGTGGCTGTGCTGGGGTTTGGATGATCACTGTATCAGCAGGTCTCCCTTGCGTGTGCTCTGCCAGCTTTATCTGTGGGACAGTACTGGCTCCAGTGGGGTAAGGCTCCCCATGGTGCCAGCGGGACTCTTTTAAAAGATTCTGGTACAACTGAAAGGCAGGAACACTCCAACTGCTTTTGCTTTTTTGGGTTGTGCCTTTTAACCAAACATGATAAACCTGTTCCCTCCTAAAGAGGATTAAGGGCAGAGATATCCCCCAGCCACGTCTTCGTGAGGTGTCTCTTCACAGCTGGGCTTGCTCCTCAGGTGTAGATGCCTTCCCTTCAACCTGTGTATCAGCTGTGTAGGAGGTGTAAGGCAAAGCATCCTGAAGTGATGGTCTTGCAACCAAAAACATGTCTTGGTGACTTCAGACTGTGAGTGAGAGACTGTGATTCACAGGAGCGCTCTGATGAGATTAGAGGTTTGCCCACCCAAATTTCTTGAGACCTCTGAATAAAGAGGGCACCACTGATGAACATACCTGTCCTCTCTTGTCTGTTCCTGCTGGCAGGCAGTAAATGTGGTGGTCAGTGGTTTTGTGAGCTGCCAGGACAGCCAATAAAATGTGCTGACCATGTGAAAGTGCACAGTTCCTGTAAGGGCTTTTTCATCTTCCATGTGGAAATTGGTTGGCAAGTGGAAACAAAGAACCTGGGAATGGTTCTGCAATTAGAAACTCATCTGCCTATGACCCTGGTGGGATAAAGAAGCTTCACACCTTACTTAGAGTAAATGAGAAGGTTACAAATGCTGGGATCTGGCAGCTGGATTAAGGGTGATTATCATGGGATTTTAGGAAAATTAACATGGCAGTAAAATCAAGAGGAAGCCTTGGGAAGCACCAAGAAGCATAACAGAAGACCCATCCTGTACATCTTCCTGATGACTGTGGGCTCCCAAGTGCTTGCTCTGGTCTAGTCAGAACAATTTGAGAAGCGGGAGCAGGTCCAGGGCTGTGGACCTCTGTACACGGTTGTGATGGGAAAGGCAGAATGAGACATCTCAGGGTGTAATTCGCTCAGTACAATATAAAATGTGTTCCTGGGTTATTGTCTGTGCTGCAGCCAGGATGCTATTACATGCATTTTTATGAGGCATTTTATCTAGAAGTGCTTTTCCTTTGAGGACTCTTTCAGTTGATTTTCCACATCAACTTATTTTTATAATTGCATCATGTTTACTCATTCTGGCTCATGAACTTATAGCATCTGAATGTTGTAACTGTGAGACAGCCAGCCTTGCTGGGGATTGAATAAATACAATACAGAGGAATGGATACACTCAATTAATTAACTTGCACCCAGCCTCAGAAACCAAGTGACTCACAGGGCGTTTATCCGGGGAGTTACATCCTGTGTGGGGCTCTGCCCAGAGACAGGTAGAGGAGAATTCATCGCATTCCATCGGCTGCAAGTTGGTTTGTGTGGAAAGGAACAGGCAGCAACCTCGAGCTGATGTTCAAAACTGTTGTCTGAAATCTCTAAATAGGAAATAGAAGTAAACAGGGAAAACATACACACAAAAGCTCCTTATTGAAATTCTGAAAAACAGAAGTAGTAACCGAATGAATACTGAAACAGTTTGGCATCAGTAATGGAATAAGCAGGGATTAGAAAGGATTTGAAAAAAAAGTTTTCCTATGGATATTTTTTTTGGGTACCAAATGTGTATCAATTGCCCAGTCAGTCATTCAGGGAATACCACTTTACTGGGAACTATTATTTTTCATCATCTCAGCAGCTGATCCATGGTACAAATTGGTTGCTGTAATATTTTAGCTGTCATTTCAGTCGATTCCTCTTGCAAGGCTCCGTCGGACTCTGGGGTAAAATGGTGACACAAAACAAAACAAGCTGTCCCGATTTTGCCACAACCTGATGTTTCCACTCAGCAAAAAATGTGAGCTTTTAGAACTGGCTGGGACTTGCAGCAATGGCATTGCATTTTGGAGTGGCTTGTAGTGCATGGTGGCAAGGTGCTTCGAGCTCCAGCAGCTCCCTAGTCACAGGCTGGGGTCCCGTCTGATTTGCACCCCATCAAACCTCCCCTTGCATGTAGGATTTTTCACCAAAATGTGGGTGCAAAGCTTCACAGGCCTCGGTTCAGGCTTTGCATTTTGTGCCTGCTGTTAATAAACAGTATTTACATAAGTAAGAGGATGGAATATTGCTTACAGTCCTCGTTTGGTGTAGAGTAGCTCTCCAGCGATAAACTGTTTATATTGAGGAGGAAAATAATGTTTAAATGAAACGGGTAAGCAAATAGCTGGGTTTGGCAAACAGATGTGAGACGTGGAGTACAAGTCAAAGCCTGGAGTTGTAATAATAAGTAAAAGAGTTTTCCGGCTGTTTGGTGTCCTGCTTCCCTTCTGCCTCTGGTCCAGCATCCAGGTACGGGAGGAGTGGGGACCTTGTGACTGCCCTGCAGGAATCCAAGGGAGGGAATTTCAACTCATGGTGAGTATTTCTTTAAATCACTGACGAGCAGGAAATTTTTCAATAACTTCAAGAACAATATGTCAATGGCAACTAAACAAGTTGTTAAGAACATTTACAGAAGGATAGAGAACAGCATTTTTCTCTCAGGATTAGTTCCTCCAACACGCAAGTGCCAGTTTGTACGGGGATGCTTTGCTTCCTTGATTTATTATCAGCTTCATTATCATGTAGCCTTTCTAAATGATTTTTTATTACTCCCAAGCATTTGTTTGGTCCTTTTCAACTATCAAAGGAAAGAGCCAAGTCAGACAGTTTGATATTTTTACATAGTTATTGAGGTCTGTGTACTCTGGTTATCACCCCCTCCAGCTCCACAATGAATTTGTTTGCTCAGAAGAAGGGTTTATGTACTGCACATGGAAGTACTGTAAAAATTAAAGCAGCTTTATGTTTGTTTTCCTTGCTGTTTGGGCTTAAGCCTCACAATCCATCCCAGCCATTCAAGAACTGGGAAAAGAATTGGCAGGGCAAAAGCAAGATGTGGCAATTCTCATTTAAATTCGCCTCCTCTCAGGTAGAAAGCCCCATTCTGTGTCAGTAAAGCCTTACACTCGAAAAGGAATCTAGGTACAAAAGAGGCATAAATTAGAAGGAAACTGTGATAAAGCCTCCATGGAAAAATGTAAGCAATGTGTATGTGTGCTATAGATATACTATTATGTATATATAGTGTACTTTTTATTCTGTTTTATTTAAAAAGAGAGTTTTTTCCGATCTCTATTTATGAGTGGTGTAGTCCCATCTGGAAACCATTCTTTCAGACGTGCATCCTACACAATAGATCAGTAATTGCTGTTCAATATGAGTCCAGTTCCCTCGAGAATACAGTATAACCAGGCACTGGATATATTTCTTATCAGTTATATTGCTCCATTAATACTGCACAGACTGACCCTGTAGCAATGCAGCCGCTTTTGCGTGGTTGGTGTCATCTCTTGCAGCCAAATGAAAGCCCGTGCCAAGGAACTGAAGTCACAAATCTGGCCGTGCAACATGCTTATGGGGCCGTTAACCACCACCAGCTAATTAAAGTTGCATTCCCATTTTCTAACCCCCTGACCTGACAGATTGCTGGAGGTTTTTGTTTTGTTGGGTTTTTTTTCTTTGAAAAATATCAAAATAAGCCTCGAGTTGAGAAGTCTGATGAGTCCTTCTCTGATGGCTGAAGATGACTTTACCAGCCTGTAGAGTTGTGCTGTCCTTGTAGAAGATGTTCATGGGACAGAGCTGGATGGGGACCATATGCTTAGTTTGAGGAGCTCATCTGGGCCCCTGTTTTTTGCATCCGCAGCACTACACGGTTTTAAGTGAATCCCAAACAATTCTCCTTAAGACAGGAATGACTTTTTTCCAGATGTAATAAAAAAGGAAACATTTTCCTCTGGAAGCGGATAGGAGAACATGGGAAGTTTCCAGTGCAGATGAGTCTGTAAGCTAATGTCACTGCTGCTCTGAATAGAGAAAGAAAAGAAACCCATATAGAAAGCCGTACTGGAGCCAGGAGAAGGGCGAAGGAGTGTGTGGGGTCAACCTTACTGAAATCCAGCAGGATTTGTTACTTCAGGGAAGAAGTGCTTGAGCCTTTCTCCATATTTGTCTGGGAAGAGGAATGTGCACCCAAGGAACCATAGAAACAACAAAAAATAACTGTGGCACTAAATGGCTTGCTCTAATCAAAAGCAGACAGTTGTGGTTATATTTGAGCACTGTTATTACAAGAAACTCTGTAATGAGTATTTTTTTCTTTTCTTCACTCACATCAAACAGATTCCCTCTATTAACATTAACAGCCTTCCCTGGAGCCCAAGGTGTTTACAAATTCGATGTTGCTGCTTCAGTCTGTTGGGGAGATTTTCAGTTCTTATTTAAGTCACAAAGATGGTTATGCTAGGCAGACTCAAAGTGTGGAAAGTGTGGAAAATAGCACACATAGGCTTTGCTGTCAGTGAGTGATCTGTAGTCCTGTCCTTTTGGAGACTCAGAGTATTGAGATTTGTATATAAAATACCTATGTTTGTGTGTGTATACATAATATAATGAATATAATATGTATATTGACTCTTTGCATTGTGGCTGTGATGTCAAACGTCCAGAGCATCTGGAAAGGTAAAGATGGAGCATCTTTGTTTTCATTTGCTGAAATCCCTCCAGTAAGTAACTTCAGATTTTGGTGGGTGAGTGATAGTTGGATAGCATAGAGTGGCACTCGTAATTGAAATGTAAGTCACCAAAAGTACTATGGTTAATCTGTTTTTTGGAGGAGGAGAAAATGTTCCTCAAAGTCCTGTGTTAAAATTCTTTCTAGTGCAGGAAGTGAAGATCTTCTCAGAGTAAGCAGAAATGCTCTTTCAGTCCTGATTTTAAGAAGCATTGGTGAAAACAGTCTGCTTCAGAATTAGTTTATATTGCAAACAAAAGGCATATTTATAGTGTATGGACTCGATCCCTAATTACTTGATATTAAAGTGTGGCTGTAGCCTCCTGGAGGGGTGCGCGCCTGCCTCTCACCTTGCAGTTACCGTGGGGCTGCTGGTCACACCTCCTGCCGCTTCATGACCATTTCACCTCCACCTCCACCAGCTACTCGAAAGCAAACTGTCAGCTCCAACCTCACATATTCTAAAGCTGTTAGCAGGGATCATGCCTGCTTGCGTGTCAGTTATACCAACGGATAATTACACCTCACTCGTGCATGACATGGGTTTGAGAGCCCTTGTGCTGCAAAGGTGATGTCTGAAGCTTTGACATTAAGTCAATAAACCTTTAAACTCCAGCCAGCAAGTCTGGTAAAAAAAAAAAAAGTATAATTTTGGAGCACCGTAAGTGTAGTCATGGGGGCATGATACATTGCTGAGGTGCAGTTAAGAAGCAATGCTGTGAAAAGGGAGCCCTGGTCTGAAGTAGATCACAACAGCCAGACCTCTAGTGCTTGAAGAAAGCTTCCAGAAAGGGTGTTCAATAGGGTTTTACTTGTGCCTGGGGACAGCCAGCCCTGCCAAGAGGCTTCCAACAGGAACTGAGCTGGGAAGAGTGTAATGCCCTATAGAAATGCCTCCTTATTTCTCAGGAGAAGCATTATGTAGTGATCCAGGTCAGTTTGCTGTGGGTTAAAGTGTGGAAGAACCAGGATTATTTCCTTTGCCAGAGAGGACAGCATGTAAAGAGCACATAGTGTCCTCCAAGCACAACAATGAATGTTTAAGGGAGTGTTACAAATATTTTAATGACTTTTCCCAGGTGCGTTTGTCTATTTCCTGCTTTTAGTTATGGCTGATGGACCTGTAAAGCAAGGAGACACAATGAAACCATACATGAGCAGCATGAGGCTGTCTGATGGGGAAGGACAGAGCTGCTCTAAAGTTTCCAGAAAGAAGATTGTGAAGCCAATTCAGGATTCCTTGGTTCCAGTTCAAATTTTGCATCCCAGCCAGCTGAGCACTATGATTGCCCTGGGGAGAGAGCAGGGCCCCAGGCTGGGGTGTGATGAACAGGGGCTTGACTTATTCCTAGAAGGGTGTTTCCTCCACTGAGCATCCCATGCAAAAGCACCAGCAGCAGAAAGGCCACAGAACTGGAATGACCATCATCATCCTTGCATGAAAGCATTTTCTTTTTTTATTCCTGTTTTGTTATTCTCCAGGCCCCCATAATATAATGGGACTGTTTCCACTTGGTCATTCTCCAAAAAAGAGTTTTTAAAGCAAAATCTCTCCCTGTTCCTACGGTGCTGTGTGATCACTCCATCTGCTAGGTCATCCCTCATCAGCTGAGATGTTGTGTCAACACCCGGGACTGATGTGTCTGTGCAATTTAGCATAGGTTTAAACTGGAAATGAAAATTCTCCTTTACAGGTGGAGAGAGATTTTATTTTAATTCTGTGTTTAGTTTTCAAGGGTTCAGAGATCTTGCAGCGTTTTGGAAAACTCTGGTCTTGTGTCAGCTTTCGTTCTCCTTTGGCATCCAGATGTTAATTATGGATGAACCGAGCAGCAATGCTGACGAGTGTGTTCCCACCCATAAATGCATATGAAGAATAAATGAGTGTCTTGGCTGGAGCAAGCACATGCTTATGCTCTGTTTATGGGAATCCACATACTTTTGAAATCAATGCGCAAATCCACGTGTCGCCATGATACGTTCTCAATGTATTTAGCAGATGTGCCACGGGAGTTGGAAATAATAGAATCAAAGTGTACTGCAGTGTAGCTGTTGTCGGTCCAACTTCATTTATCATCATCATGTCCTTATAATTTGCCATTTTGACTGTGGGCTGCTGCTGGGCAGGTGATGGCTGTTTTGTAGATGGTGTTTGTGGTGCCTTTGATTGTAGTGCAGCCTTTTGAGGCAATAACATGAACTTTGAAATTCCTTTTTCCTTATATTTTTTTTTCTGCTGTTCTCATTTATGGTGTCTTGGAAGTCAAATGTACTTTTTTTGCATGCGATTTTTTTACACCAGAGAAGTGGTCCAAAGGGTTTGGTATTACCAAGAGGTTTTTTTAATGGGAAACATCTCTGTAGATACAGATTCAAATTTTCATGATTGCATGCATGCTCCACAACTACCAGTTGTGTGCTCATTTAATCAGATTCATCCCCACCCGTTCCCTTCAGTTCATGTTTAATAAGATGATTTTTTTCTGATCGCAAGGCCTGGAGGATTTCAATAAGCCCAATTTGCAATAAGAAATAAGGGAATAATAAATTTTGAAGACATTTGAGTGCTGTATTTAAGGTATAGGAATTGCTAACTGGTTTTTGTGACATAGCACAGCTGGACTCTTATACATTGGTGCATGACAATGTGATGCTGGAGTTGATTTCTTTGTCTGTTTCTTAGTGCATGCACAGATGTAGCCAAGGTTGGAGACGTGTGATTACCTACACAGTCAATATACCTGTCCCTTGGGGCATGAGGCCAGACTAAGGGACCTTGCATGAGCCCTTCTTTTTCTGTGATTAGTTGGTTGAAATATTGGCTTTATATCTTGTGTGCATGTAGTTTTGCAATAGGCTACTAGTTTTATGCTCTTGAAAAGAGATTTGCAAGGTGTTAACCATTCATGGGATATTTGCTATTGAATTCTGTGGTTGTTCAAAGTTCCCAGCACCTGTTGGCTTCAAATCTTCCAGACACATACTGCAAAAATCACTCTCTTCTGCAGTAATCACGATAGCAGGAAATATCTTGTCCCTGTCTGCTTTCTAACACCATCCATTACTGCTTGGGTTTGTGTGCACAAGCGTTTTGGTCACCTGCTGGTATCTTAAACATTGTTTTGCACGCAGGTGACCAGAGTCCTTGAGAAAAGCTTCCAGTGGTGCTATATTTATCATGACAGATGAAAAAATCACTCTTTATTCTATATTGTCCTTACACATCATAGCCAGTTCTTGAGTTTTGGAAAACCAACTGTGCAATTCACAGTTTGGCTGTCAATAAAGATGCTCAGTGCTTCCCTGCAGTGGCTGTAGGGATTTGTTTTGAGTGTCTCTCTGGATTTCACATGGTTTGATAAACATGCTTAGTCTATCATCCCTCCCTCTGTTTCCTGCAGTGATAATGGATTGTAGAAACCTTAATAAGCAAATTCAGGCTGATCCATCAAATAGCGGAGTTGAAAGACATCCCGTCTTTTCTCTCAGTTGGCAAACAGATGTGAGATATTAGGGCTGTGAGTTGCAGACCTGTGTGAGTTTAATGGGGAGGTTCTCATCATTTCCAAGGCCTTTGCCTAGAGTTGTAAAATAAATTATCCTCAGTAACTTTAATATTTCATGGAATATTGCAAAGTGATGGCATTCTGGTCAGATTAATACAAAAGCTCTAAAATTCACATGTGCCATATGTTATATGAGCACTGAATGGGACGCCTGGGATTCTTAACATCAATATCATTTTAATGTTGGTTTCAGCAGCTATTCATGACATAGTCCTCCCTGATGAGAACCTCGAAAGTGCAAGTGGTGTTACCTCAATGTGTACGTGCTATATGCAAGTGATTATGTGACTGGATTTATGAAACACCCCCCCATACGTAGTGTTTGCTGGTTGTCCCAGGCTGTTAGGTGTGTGTGGTGATGCTGTGCCAAGAGCCTTTTTCCTCTCCCGGTGGTACCTTCAGAGTGGGGACCTGTGTTAGGTGCTTGTTTCACTGTGATGCATTTAAGTCTCATTCCCTCTCTGTTAAATAGCTGGGCTCAGTTACACCAGGTTGGTGCATTTGTGCAGACGTGAGCTCTATGACAACACTCCCTCCCACAGTAATGACCCGTCTTGGGTTTCTGCATTAAATCTGCTGTTTTCACTTTGTGTAAACAGCTTCTCCAGGCTTCTATAATTTAGGTGACCCTGGTTAAAAGCAGCAGTGCAAATACAATGAACCTGGGTTCTCTTGATCCTGAAGTTTACTGGGGAGGTGGTATACCCAGTCAGCACTATCGGGTGCTGTTTGTAAACTGACTGTGAAAGACAACTGTACTTTTGATATTCCTCTAGAATCGATGAAAGCCTCATTTGAAAAGGGATCTGCCAGTTGGGTTTGGTTTTTTAATTCTTTTCCTTGAAAAATATTCAGTTTTTCAGGCTGCTGCTGCTTCTCCAAAACAAAAACAGGTCTCATGCTGCAAAAAAATGTGAATTGTTATTACTCAAAAAAGTGAGGATCTGAGGGCTGGAGCGCCTCTGCTATGGGGCCAGGCGGGGGGAGGGTTGGGGTTGTTCAGCCTGGAGAAGAGAAGGTTCAAGGCAAGGTTGGATGGGGCTTTGAGCAGCCTGATTTCATGGGAGGTGTCCCTGCCCACGGCAGAGGGGTTGGAATTGGGTGGGCTTTAAGTTCCTTTCCAATCCAAACTGTTCCGTGATTCCATGACAACCTACTTATATTTTGTGTAGGAATAATCACACAGGAGATGAGTCTTTAGCCCAGTGGAAGTGCAGTTGCTGTTAGAGAGCATTTTGCACTCTTTGCACTCTGATCCCATAGCACTGTAGATACCCAGGCAAAGTCTAAACAGAGCTCAAGCCCTGGCTGTTGTAGATCTACAGGAAGAAATAAAGCTCAGCAATCTGGACTGGCACTTTCAGCTTATAGCCTGTCTCTTGGATACCTGTTGAAAGAAGAGTCAAAGGTCCTTGAAAACCATCCAAGCAAGGCAATTCAGGAGAAATTAAAAGCATGGCTGTGGGGAGGAATTAAAAGTGTGCAGTGTCCATGCTGTGGGGAGGGTTGTGGTCTTTAATGAGTAAAGCATTAAGAAGCAAACAGGAGAAAGACATTAGGACTGGGACTCAAAATAAAAAAAACATCTTTAGTACATAGGTGAGACCATCACATCCCACTGAAGCCCTGTGTGGCTGCTCGCTGCATCCTGCCTGGGGCAGAGGTGTGAAGTCAATGCTAGGGTGTGTGTGGCCACCATGTAGTGCCTCGTTAGCTGTCAGCAGGGAATAAGCCTTGATCAGAGTCTAACTCATCCAGTGGGATCCTTATCCCATGGGCATCCTGTTCAGGCAGAGGCTGCCCTGGCGGTGATCTCCTCTCTCCAAGCCTCCTTGGTCCAAGATAGGAGGGCAGGAGTCAAAGACAAGCCTGACAAAGGCAAGGTTAGGCTTTGCAATGGTGCTGCCATGTCACTGGTGCTGGGATTTCCTGCAGCCCTGCTGCATGCCCTGTGCCAGGCTGCACCGTCTCACTGGAGTGAATAAAGTCATCGGCAGGGCAAAGGCATGCTCACATTTTGTGTTGACTGCATGATAGTGGGGTATGACTTGAATAGATTTTCTTTGCTGTGATTTCCACTCTTCGCTATCCCCTTGGGAGTTTGGCACATCTGAGGCAGGCAGAGCAGGTTTCCTAGGAGAGAGACAGTATGGCACTGTACCTGTCCCTGGTGGCATGTCACCGGCTGTCTCGGCTCCAAGGTGGGGCTGACTCGCAGAGCATCACCACACCAATATCTCTGACATCCCTCCATGCCAGCCCCCCTACAGTGTTGGAAACCTCATGATGAGGTGGAAAAAAATACACCTGTGGAAAGGGTGTAGGGTTGTCACCATGCCAAATGCACCAAGGCTGAGCGGGTGTTCAGCCAGGACCCTGGTATCGATCCTAGCCCCGGATGCTGGGAGAAAACTCACCAGCAAGCAATATAGTTGCAGGGAGGAGAGGAAGAGGAGCTGAAGCGGTCCATGGGGTCCATTCATCCCCAGATCTGTTGACATTTATGATCCTTCCTTGGCCTGGAGACATCAGTTTGGGTTTTATGGTGGTGTCACTGAGATCTGCTCCTTCCCAGCTGGCAGGACACTGTGGGGTTAACTCTGAGCATCCTTCCTCTCTGTCAGCAGCAGGGCAGCAAGCCCTAGATGAGTTTTGGTTTTAATATCAGTGGGCCAGTACAAGAAAAGTGATGCCAGAAAAACCTTCTTGCAGTGACAATATGATTAATTCCTTCTTAAAGGGAAGGAAAAAAGGATTGGGTATCTTTTTACCTTTTTTTGCCATTCCCTGAAGGTGATCTGACAGTAAAGAACCCATGATTAATTGCACCAAAAGAAATATAATAGACACCTTTCTTGGCATCATCTGTATTTTGTGTGATTTTGCTGTTATCTCATTTGCTCAATGCAGAAAAATTATCTCTGAGGCTTCTGTAAGGGATGTTAACTTCCTTTTCCCTATTACAGATTGATCTTTGATACCTGCTTTTCTCTGGGAGCTCTTTTGTTCCCACAAGTGACTTCCCACAAACCTTCTGCTGTTTTCCATACACTGCACTTATGTAGTTCAATACCTTTTAGAGCCTGCATTGGAGCACGTAATAAAGACTCAGTGATTGCCATATTTCAAAGGTTATATGATATAAGGAATTATGTATTGTTTTAATAGCTGACCATATATATGTTATTGATTTCAGATAAATCAATGTTTTTCTAGTAAGGCAGAGAAATTATACCTTTTTGTTGTTGTTTGTATCCTCTAGAGTGTGAATACTTTTCTGTCTGTCATTTCCAGTAAAATAGATTTTCAATCTCTCTGAAATTTCTGCCCAAGTGCCAGCAATATTTGCTTAAGAGTAATCAGAGCATTACGCAAATCTCTGTTCAAAGCAACAGTGACCTTCCCAATGGTAAGCAATAATTGGATTATTTTCAGAGATGTAGGAAGATTCACTGTAATAACAAAAGAAGAAATACCAAATGATAACACCACTTGTCTGCAGCACTGTAAGCTGCAGCGCTTTCCGTAGGATAGTTTAATAGCTTAGCATATCATGAATACTGAATAAGAAAGGCAGAGACTTGAGGAGTAGATGCTGTCTTGCTGTTTGGGCTGATGCACTTGTTTATGTGGGCTGTTTATTTATTTATTTATTATTATTATTATTCAAGTGCTTTTGTGAAGATGTGATGAATAAAACTTGCACCCTGGGCAGCGCTCACCTGCCTGCAAGGTGGACTGCAGTGAGCACTGGGCTCACACTGATGGTGGAAGCAGATGCATGACCTAAAACATCCTGGTTTGGTATTGTTCTTGAAGGATGTAGAATTCACTACAGTGAGGCTGCGGCTGGGACACCAACATGTCACACCACCTCACCACAAGAAGGATGTTGAGGCTCTGGAGCAAGTCCAGAGAAGAGCGACGAAGCTGGTGAAGGGGCTGGAGAACAGGCCCTATGAGAAGTGGCTGAGAGAGCTGGGGTTGTTTAGTCTGGAGAACAGGAGGCTGAGGGGAGACCTCATTGCTCTCTACAACTACCTGAAGGGAGGTTGTAGAGAGGAGGGAGCTGGCTTCTACTCCTAAGTGACAGGGGACAGGATAAGAGAGAATGGCCTCAAGCTCCACCAGGGGAGATTTAGGCTGGAGATTAGGAGGAAGTTTTTCACAGAAAGGGTCATTGGGCATTGGAATAGGCTGCCCAGGGAGGTGGTTGATTCACCTTCCCTGGAGGTGTTTAAGGCGCGGGTGGATGAGGTCTTGAGGGACTTGGTTTAATGTTTGATAGGAATGGTTGAACTAGAAGATCCGATGTGTCCCTTCCAACCTGGTTGTTCTATGATTCTATGTCCCGGGCCCCCTCATCTCCTCCGCTGCCTGCAGCTGGGCTGTGGTTGGATGATTCCTATTCTGGCTCTGGGTTTGTAGGCACTGTGTATGCAAGGCAGCCAGCAAAGCCCACGGGCACTAGCTGCCCCAGCAGCCTCCCCATGCAGCATAGAGCTGGTGGGGTTTCTCCCGGAGAGACTGAGCTGCTGCGAAGACAAATTGGTAACCATTTGGAAGAGCAAATCCATACCAGCACAGTGTCGGGTGAGCCTGATTGCCTCTCTCTCTGCTTTTAATTGTAATGAATTATATGGCTCGGCACGGCAGGGTGCTGAGCCTCTTGGCTGAAACTCATGTAATTCATGTAAGTGTTTACACAAAAGCCAAGTAAATGTTAAGCTTCCTACAGACTTCAGTATATGTGAACCCTTGTTTGTGTTCAGTTTGGGGGACCAGCAGAAGCAAAGCAGCGCGTATGGCTTTGCATCTGGGCAAGGAATGTATGTGCATTTGTGAATTACACGTGTTAGAAATATAGTCTTTAACTTTCCCCAGAGTGGGCTTTGAGTAGCCTCTCTAGTTCTGCTCCAAAAGAATTCTGTATAATTTTTTGTTTCTAAAGAGATGCTCAAGGGCATGGGGGAGTTTTTGCCTCTTGACCAGGAAAAAAAGAGACTTGTACCATCAAGGCTACCGGCATCCTTTCAAGTCCTCCTGTGTGCCCGCATGATGCTTATAATTACTGCAAACAAGCCTTCTGCATCACAGGCTGCCATGTAATTCAAACTAAAGCTGCTCACCAGATGGGATCCCTCCCAGGCTGGACCTTGGCGGTGTCTGTCTCTGTAATGGTGCTTGGGAGCACTCACACAAGTGGGATGAGATGTCGGTCCTTACCTCCGATGGCACCTGGTTGTGATCCAGAGGTTTCTGCCTGGCTGATCCCTGTGTGTTGAGAGAGGAGCCTTATCTGTGACACAGGGTCTGGCCATGCAGAGCTCTGGGTCTCTTGGCTTCCCCTTGACCTGAAATATAGGGCCCTGCAAATCAGTTAAGCCCTTCATGTTTTCCTGATGAAAAGGTTTGCTTTGAAACAACAAACCAAACCAGGCTACTAGGGAATTTGCATTAAGACATTCCCTGGGCGCTGCACGGCCAGGAGATCTGTATACGTGGATGTAATTTTATTTTTAAAAAGCATATTAAGGAGCATAACAGTCCCAATACCAAACCAAATGCAGCCCTGCCTGTTTAAGGGTGTTTGTTTTCATTCCCTGTGCATGTTTTAGTGGATAGGGCAGAAGCAGGTGAGGAAGGGAGTTTGTGTGACTGGAAACAATTGGATGCTGAAACAAAAAGCAAAGTGCTTGTCTTAAACCATCCCTGTAAGATCCCCTCCCAAAAACATCCCAACAGGCAAGGAACCTGCAGTGTTTTGGAGCCCCTTCCTCCAAAGAGGAGAGACAGCTCCTTCCTCCAGTGTCTTCTGAAGAGCCACTTGAAAGGCAACCCACGCTCCCCCTTCATCAGGTGGCACAGTGGAAGCCAGAGATGGAGGAGAGGTAAGAGGTTTGCCCCAGAGGAACTCTGACCCTTCCAGCTGCTCCCTGGAGTTCCTCCAGCACCTGCTTTCCTCGAGTCTATTTAACCTCCTTATCACTCCTGTGCAAGGAAGAGCGTATAAAAACAGGTAAAAGAGAAAGGAAAGGAAAACCAGGATTTATGTTTCTCTGGCAGTGGCTTTCTAAGGAGCCCTGATTATTCAGCAGCAGTGGAAAAAAGCTGCAGAAGATGTAAATAATACCCAGGGTTATGGTAAAGCCAAGCTTCTGTCATTTTCCTGGAAAAAAAATGTATGAGGCCTGTCTATTTTGCAACAGTCAACCAGAATTTCTCTAGCGCTTCTTATATTTTTGTGAAAAGGATCGGTTTTCTTGAAGACAAATGATAATTATGGTATCTCCACATACGCTTTGGTTGGGGAGCGTGCAGTTCAAGTTGATATACTACTTTGGCTGGGCTTTTTCTTTCCGTTTTGTTTTTATGATCCTATCGTACATTCACATTCACAGTTACACACTGAAATGATCAAAAGCAAAGAGTTGGTTTATCATGAAATATCAAACCGCAGCTGTGCTCTGTGGTATGGGCTGTATCAAGATAAAAACACTACATGATTTTAGCTTTCCCTGTGTTTATATTTGGTGCTAGAGGTACTTGAGTGATATTGTGAAGTGTATATACACTGCACTCAGGCATTCCGAAAAAATCGTGGTATCTTTTGACATGTATACAGGACCTCACTTACCCTGCTGGGTGTAATTTTAGACTATCGAGTTTATCGTTCAAGGAGGAAAAACATGGGCTTGTTTTGTGCTGTATTTAATCAAGCGCAGCAAAAAACTATCACAGGCATCGTTTATCTTTGCAAGCCAATTTTTGTTTCCATTTTAGTTGTAGAAAAACCCGGCCCTGGTAAAATGAACTTGTTTGTTGTGCAGATTTAGTGGCACCAAGATTACAGCTGCTGGCAGCTATCATCTAGTTTGCAGTGGCAGTCCCTGTACTGATTTTTAAGGGGTTTCAGTGTTGAAGAGCATGTCTTTAATTGTTGTAGAAATGCCAGGGAATGAGGATTTGGGGATGCTTGGAAATAAGGGAAGGTGCACAGTGTTCCCGTTGTGGCTTCCAAAGCCACAGGACAAAAGGGAATGAACTCAAGATTCCCCAGGGAGGGCTCAGACTTGACATCAGGAAAAAAAAAATTATGGAAAGGGTGACACTGGCAGAGGCTGCCCAGGTAGGTGTTTGAGTCACCTTCCCTGGAGGTGTTTAAGGGAGAGGTGGATGAGGTGCTGAGGGGTATGGTTTAATGATTGATAGGAATGGTTGGACTCAATGATCCTGTGGGTCTTTTCCAATCTAGCGATTCTGTGTGATTCTGTGTGCTGCAGAAGCCTGAGACTGCTGGGTTTCCTGCGAGTGGCAGGGTTTAGGGTGCTCATACACCTTCAGGCATCTTTTATTGTTGCCATCCATTCGCTCTCCTGAGAAGCCCCATCCATGGTGGAGGCAAGAGGTGCTCATCCCTTTTATGGTGAATCTGAGTGTGATTAAGCCATTGCTGGTATCAGGCATGGAGGAAATCTGCAGTCCTGCTCCACTCATGCTCCATTCCTCAGACTGTGAGTGTTTCTGCGATACATAATGCCTGAGGGAAGAAGGGACATGTCCACCATAACTCATCACAAGGGACCACTCAGTCCAAAAATGAGCATCTCTCTTCTCCATGGGGCACGGCTGAGGATACACTTCCCAGTGGACACAGCTGCAGCTGAAGTTTCCTTCAGGAAAACCTATTAACTGCAACTGCAGAACATTTTACTATTTAATCAACAATTGAAGGAACATCGTGGTTCACCACTCTGGGCCTGGGTGGCACATGGATGTGTTTGGAGCGTTTCAGCCACCGCGGTGCTCACAGGAGCGAAGCAGGCAGTGAGGTGCCTGGCTGGCAGCAGCCTGACAACGGGGATCCTCACATGCATAAATTTTGAGCAGACAGGTATGAAAATCCCAGCCCTAAGTGTGATGTTAATAAAAATGCCTGCTTTGTACCAAACTGCCCTTTGCGTGGTGGGGATGCTCAGATTTATTGGCACGTGAGGCTCATTGAGATGGGATGGTGAGGCTCCCATTGCTGGAGAACAAATAACAGTAATCACCACCCGTAGACCTCTGGGGCTTCATTTCCAGCAGCCCTTAACTGAAAGAGTTTCTTTCACTCTAGGTTCAGCTGTAGGCTGAAATAGCTGAGGGAGAAGTGACTGATGTGTCCTAAGCTGCAGGAAGGGAGTGGTGGTATTTTTCATAACTTGATGCATTAAAATCATAATCTACCAGTTCTGAGCATCCTTGCTGTCTCATATATCTGTGTCTCCTACAGCAGTATATTCTTCTCCAGGTTCACACATGTCTGGGGTGATGGCTTGTGAGCTATTCTGGCAATACCCAAAAAAAAGAAGAAGAAGAAAAAAAAAGAAAAAGGCTTGGAAGGCTTGGAAGGGGGCAGGGAGGGGATGTGATGCCAAGTGGAACAGCTCTACCTTACCCGCCTCGAAGAGAAATCATCCAAATGCTGAAGGAGACAGGCTCCATTGCACAGATTAATGTGCAGTGTTTGAAAGCAGCCAAGAACATTTTATACACAGACTGAGCGAGGTTGGAAGGAACAAGGTGGTTCAGCTCGGCAGAAGCCATTCCTTTCCCTAAGAAGGCATTAAAAAAAAAAAAAAGCAAAAAGGAAGAGTACAAAGGTCTCTGGGAGCGATCTGTCGGTTTAATTGGCTGAACAGAGCACTTCATCGTTAGGATTAATACGGGTATTTCTTAATAATGTGTCACCTTGTCAGGAGTTTCAGGGTCAGGGCTGCAAGGCAGCACAGTGGCTTGCAACTGAAGTTCTTGCCTTTCCTTCTGTTTTTCATTATTGCAGTAGCTCCCATTAGTGAATATTCAAAGGAAGATGGTGTTAAGTTGGTTTCTTCCTTTCTTCCTGTGCAAGTGGAAGGATGGTCTGCAGAGCTTGGCAGTTGCTGTGATGCGGGTTGGCTCATGGGTCCAAGCTGGCTTTGACCTGCACACCAGGATGTGCAGAATATCAGCATAAACACAGTGAGCTCAAACCTAAGCAAATCCCACCAGAAAGCAAATAAAAGAAGTGATTTGGCAGCGCTCAAGATGGCTTCAAAAGACCTGAGACCATTAGCATTTTTACAAGTATTTTATAACTGATCTTGCTGCCTTTTATCTCCCTGGGTTTCCCCCAAGTGACCACCAGCATGGGATACCCATGGGGAGGAGGCAGATGAGGTGATGTCTGGCGCCATTGTCAAGGATTATTTTGCTTTTTCTCTGGTTTTCTCCCTTTTCTTACCTTCCCTCCCTGCTCAAGACTTTCAGAGGGGGATCTGGGAAGCCCACCTCCTTGATCAGCATGCATGATTGCCACCAGAGCTAATGGGATGCTCTCAGGAGGTTCCTCTAATTTCCTTCAGCTCCTGCCTGCCCCTACCCTGCTCCAGCAGTGATTACCTCCACAGCTTTGTAATCAACATCTCACCCACCGCAGAGAAGAGGTTCCTCTGCCTGGAAACACGGCAGGGACGCGTGACCAGGCTGAAGCCTTCCCTGCTCGCTATAGTCGTTAGTGGCACAGAAGTGAGCAGCAAGCGTGCAGCTGATAAAAGTCTTGGCGAGGCATTTGCTCCCGTAATGAACGTCTTTTATGCATAGATAATTTTGATAGTTGCACTTGCAAAGCCCACTGTCATCAGGGTGGTGTGAGCTGACCTGTTAATCGCAAGGGGAATTAATGGGAATTACGGCTGACGGAGGCCCTGCTCTGAAGAGCTGGTTCAGGGTGCAGCACTGGAAGGGAATTTAAAAATGAAGCTGTGTGTGTTGTCTTTAGAACTGCAGATAAAATAGCGGAGTGTGTTCCCCGTGGAAAAGGAAGCGTGGAGGAGATAAACTCCAGGAGTATAAACACCAGATTAACAGCCTAATTCAGAGTACTGTGAGCTCCCATGCATTTTCATTGCATCCACTCAGGTAATTAATGGAGATTTTTAATTTAACCAGGGAAAGGGAGGGGACCAGAGGGAGACAAAGGGCCACCCAGATTTGTAGCCTTTGTGGTGGCTCTAGCCGAAGGAGACCCAGGGGAGATGATTCTGCATTACCTTCTCTCAGTGGTGCTCTTGAGGTGGTAATTGGTTTAGGACCATTGACTTGGAGTAAACTAAAATCTAAGGATGCCTGCTGATATTTAACACCACCCGAGGCCTTGGCTGCCTCCAGATACCAAACACATAATTCACAAAGCGTTTCCTCCAAGTTTTCTTTTTAGGATAAGTTTCCCTTTAAAATGCCATATATCCACATAACCTGCAGAGATTCAAAGAATAGCTTATCTCGTCTGTACAGAAGACTTGTGAAGTCCTTCAGCACACTTTATGTTGGTGCTTCTCAAAGGAAGGATTGATTGCCTGATCTTAAACATCCCAAATGTGGTCCCTTTGTGCCTGAACAGGCATATGCAAGGGCTCTCTGAAGAGGAGTCAGAGCGCTGCTCAGAGAGACTGTTCTCAGAAGCTGATGAAGGATAACACAGCAAGTTGCATTGAAATGCTGTTGTCATTTATGAATTCTAAACACACGTACACTCCAGGGTTTGGAGCAATGGGCAGCAATTAGACAGTCCTGTTAATAAGGAGCATGTTCCTGAGAACTGGAGATCAATGATAGAGTGAGTCATTTCTTTTTTAACAACAAAAGGGAGATATATAGCGTTTGGTCAGTTCCATGTGTGCACTTCAGAAGTCTTTAGAAGACTGTTCACTGTTTTCTGGACCAATTTGATGTGGACGTGGGGCAGATTTGCTGCTGTATTATCTTATGTTTTGTACTTTGGAAAGTGTGATGAAGTTGTCCTCTTCCCTCAAGAGGAAAAGGCAGTGGTGGGACTGTGCGCACCCCCATGCTGTGCCAAACAAGGGTGAGTTTTTCTGTCCACATCATCTCCCTCCAGCAGTGGAGGATTCCCCATTTTCCCACTGAGCACTGATGGTCCTGCAAGCATGTGGGGAGCAGCACAGCTGGAGGAGTGATACTTGTCTGCAAAGATAGGGCTGTTCTGTGAGCATCGGAGGAGATGCTTGGAGCTGGCGTCTTGGTTGGCAGCACTGCCCTGTGGCAGCAGTGATGCTGTGGGACCTTTCCATGACAGAGGCCAGCAACATGTTGAGACCCAAATCCTGCAGCCTGAGTGCTTTGCAAAGGCTACTGCTAGGTTGTCACAACCTTTACCTGTGGGTCTCCTACATGATTGCAAACCAGAGGTGAAAGCCCTCATGCAGGACACCTGTCCAGGAAAGAGGATGCACCTCTTGTAAATTATTAGTTTCTTGTTGGGACCCTAAGGATGTCATTTAAGGATTTAAGACTGGGAAAGTAGGTGTATCATGCTGCTCTTGACTGTTGCTATCCTGGCTCAGCTGAAGCTCATGCTGGGTGGCACATGGGTGGCTCCAAGCCAGTGTTTGTTATGGGGAAGCTCAATAGGTCTCAATTTGATGTCTGGTATCTGGTGGTGAGGTCCTGCTGCTCACTTTGCAAACAATCAAGGGAATATACAGCTGCAAGGAAAGTTCAGACTTGCAGAGGAGGATGCAGAGAAGGTATTTTGGGTAGTCTGTCAGTCAGCTTGACACTAATTGGTTGCAATAAGTAATCGTTCTCCATGTAAATTAGACTCCAATTTCCTCTGTAGTCTGTCTGTTTGCTGTGTGGGCTTCAGTCTCTAATTAGGCTCTCACGTGGTGAACTTAGTTTGTAAGCAGCTTTTGTTCCTGGGAAGCCAGGCTCAGCCCTCCCTGAGGCTGCCCACCCTCTTCAAGCCGCGCTTCCAGGTGGGATGGTTCTTAGGTCAACACTGCCAAGTTCACAATAAATTCTTCTTTTAATGCATGTTTTGATTATTTCTATATTTAAAGCTTGCAGCAGTGGGACGTAATTAATGTACAAAAAGGTTTATCAGACTTGCAGTGGGAATACCCCTTGGAAACACTTCCTCTGTGTCCCTAGAAGCTTGCTCTTCCATGGATAGACTTCAGTGAATTGCTAACCTCTATGAAGGCTGGAGTGGTGTGCCCACATCTGGATCCTGCCACTGGGACACCTGGAGTGCATGCCTGCTGCTGCAGCCTCCTCGGTCAGAACTAGCTGTATATGCACATTCGAGGCTTGCCCAGATCCCAACCCACATTCTGTAGCTGCTCCAGGGCTGCACATCTGTAACAGTGCAGAAATGTGCAGTTGTACAAGAGGCTTTTATCCCTGGCCATCCATGGTTTGCAAAGGAAAACTGAGTTTCTAGGTCACTGCCTGCTGTAGGAAGGTGCCCGTGGTGCGGCTTGGTGGTTTCTGAGATGCTGCCAGCAGCCCTCACCTTAGCCCCAGTGTCAGAAGCGAATGCTTTGGTCAAGCATCTAGATTTGTGTGCGTTGGAGGTAGGCATGTCTCTATGGCTAACGTCTGCGCCAGACTGCAAAAAAGGGAAACCATATGTGTCAGCCGGCCAGGCTGTTTGCCAGCAGCGCTTTATGATTCAGTAGTTACCTTTGTGAAACTCAGTATAACTTCAGGAACCACATACTAACCTTTCCTATAAACCTCCTCCATATGGGATGCAGCCCTGACCCAGATGTGTCAGTGGTACCGTTGGGCATTCTCATAAAACCTCATTTTATTGGCATCCTGGCACTTACCTTAGTGACTTCTGATTCAGTGATAGATGCTGGGAGCTGCTGGCTGCACTGCACTGGCAAGGCTGTGGTCCCCTCGAAGTAGGTAGATAAGAAACTTTTCTGAGAGAAAGAGCTGAAGCAAATTGAGCGTGGGGCTCTTTATTGCTTCTCTTTCTGTGATTTATGTATTGGCAAGGTAACTTTGCTTTCATACCGCTAGTCAAAACTGGAAAGGATGTTGGCTCCGCGGAGAGCTAAATTTGGGTAAAGGGACAGGATTGGATTAGGGCTTACGATTTTCACCAATAAGCTAGAACTGCGGTGGGCGTCACTCGGCCAGCTGGGGAGCAGCCGGGAGCCTTCCTCCCCTTCTCTCCCTCCCCAGATGACCGCAGCTGCTTGCTGGCACGCAGGAGCCTCCCAGCACTGCTGCGGGATGCAGCACAGTCCCCAGCACTGAAGGCACTTGCCTTGCTGCTCTCCATCCTTCTCATCCTTCCCATCCTTCCTATCCTTCTCATCCTTCCTGTCCCTCTAATCCTTCTTATCCTTCTCATCCTTTCCATCCATCCTGTCCTTCCCTCTGCCGGTACCCATTACCTGGGGATTTTCCAGCCAGTGAAGTGAATGCCTTTTCTAGCCAGGGTAAGTAATCGCGCCCAACTTATAGCCTCGGAAAGTCTAAGCTGCTTTAACGCTGTACCAAGGTTTGCATTGGGAAATGATTTTCTTTTTCAGTTCCGATTCCTGCCTGCCTCTGCAAGCACCAGTTCTTGATGGGAGAGTGCCCAGGGGCTGGTAGGAGCTGCCAGGGGCCAGCAGGGATAAGCAGTGTTCCCTTGCTGATATCCCACCCAGCAGACACGGTACAACTTGATGCAAATGTGACTTCCCTCACCAGCCCCTGAGCCACTCCTGCTTTTTTACTCTGTTGAAAAACACCGAAGAGTAAAACCCTGCGGGAGGCTGGTGCTTATCCTCAGCTTTCCAAACATGCTGTGTGTCTTCTCAGCTGTTGGAAGGATTTAGGCGGAATGACAAAATGTGAATTTTGAACTTTCGGCAGCTGTGTTTAATACAGGATAAAGTGTTATTTTTAACCTTGGGATGTTGGCTTTTTTTTCTTTGTTAACATGAATTCGGGAGAAAATGTCCAGTTTTCTTTAGGGCAAAACAAAGGTTGCTTTTAAGTGAAACGAAGACTTTTAAGTACTTGATCAAACTTGCTGAATTCAGTTGGTTTTGGATACTTAAGGAAGGAAGTAGACAGGAGGCTGTGTTAGTGACAAGTTGGTTGGGAAACAGGGTTTCATTCCTGCTGGAGAAGGCAGAGGAAAGCACAGCCTGGCAGATGCCTGCTCTAGGCAGAGGTCCTGGGGCTGTTTGCTGGGCAGGGCTGTTGAGCAGCATCCTCTGTTTCCCTTTGTTAGGGACCACAAATTATTTGTGTGCTTTAGGATTCCTTCTCTCTTCCAGGGAATGTTTTATCTGTGTGACTGGTGGAGTAATTAGAGGGAGAGAGAGAGACGTCTTGCTGGTGTGCAAACACCCCTTGGGGCGCGGGGGATGGAGATATCTCAGAGTCTGTCCTGGGAGCAGCCACCTCAGGAGTAAAGTTAGCACAAGTTGCCAAAAAGCAAAATGCATATGGCCCAATGTATTTGACTTTTATTCTGTGAAGGTGTTGTTTCCCCTTCTGCCAAGAACACACTGGCATTGCATCCCAGAGCACGACACTTTGCTGCTTCTTAGAGCAAATTTCTCTCAATGTGTGAACCATTCACTTGGGATTTTCGCAGTGGCATCTGGTTGTGTGTGTGTGTGTGATTAAGTATTCTGTCTGTGGGAAATTACCAGGAGATTTGAGTATTTTCCTCAGAGTATTTTCTTCAGTGGCTTTGGCTACAGCAATGGAAGGACATGGGAGCCTCCCTGCATGCAGACTGGGCTGCCCAGAGGTTTTGAAGGCTCCAGTTGCACGAGCCCATTTTTGCTCTGCTACCGTTTAAATAATGGAAACGACATGCTGGTTTCTCTAATGACCTTGATTAAGTTATCGGTTATTTTCTTAATTAGCTACTTCATCTACTTACATGTTAAATGAGTCTATTTGTTAACCCAGAGGAGGGGAAAATAAAAGCTCTCCTGTTTTTTCCCCCTTCTAAAAGGCTTTTTTCCTCTACACAAGGCAGCTACCATCTTAGGTCAATAAAAGAGCTTACATGAGCTGGCTTCCACAGTGCTGCTACAACAGGGGTCCTTGGGGTGATTGTGGTGTTGTCATGGGGATGAGAGGACCATGCCAGTCATCCTGGACCATCCTATCCAGAAGCAAATTTCAGAAGAGAGAAGCCTTGGTGGGGCTGGAAGCAGGCTGCTTCCAGAGCCTGAGCAAAAATGGCGCCAGCGCTTTGTTCATGGAGGTGGTGCCCAATAAATCCAGCTCACTGTCTCAGGCTGGCTGTGTTTGCAGATGTGATGCTGAGAAATGGGCATTGGTGCTTCCCAAGGGTGGGCTTTCCTGGAGGCAGCAGATTTTAAATGTGATGGTACAGACACACATCTATTCCCAGCATCAGTGTTGTTCAAACAAAGTATGGTCTTCTGAATGCTCTGTTTGTCTGTGTTAACGAGAATGGGGATGGGGTGTTCTCTTGGGACCAGTTCTGGAGGAAAAAATATGCATCTTTTACTATCCAGTGACCTTTAAAATTCCCATGCAGCAATGCATGGCATTGCCTTGACCACCTAGTGTCTCTGCACAGCACTACAAAAGCAACCTCACCAGTTGGCACCAGTTCTTCACCAGTATTGCCAATGCACCACCGCTTGCCCTCTCTCCCATATCTCGGTGTAGAGAGACTTGAATTCTTCACTTTGGATACTCCTTGTGATGCGTTTTCAGCAGTCTGCACTTCAGATGGACCTATTTGTTCTTGCTTTGGTACCATGTATTACTCTTGATGATATTCCCCTTGTTAGCCTTAGCTTCACAGCCTCCCTGATGCAGAACTCGCTGAAACATGTATTGCGTAATGAGCCTGTTTCCACATATAAATTGGAGAGACATTTGTTGGGACTCTCCCAGCTAAAACAGAACAAAATGCTTGCCCTCCAGTTACATTTCAGCATCAGTGCCAAAAAATTATGTATTTGGGAGGAATTACCCAAAGTTCTGACATACGCAAGCTTTATTCCTT
Organism: Coccyzus lansbergi; assembly: GCA_033558105.1. Lineage (NCBI taxonomy): Eukaryota > Metazoa > Chordata > Aves > Cuculiformes > Coccyzidae > Coccyzus > Coccyzus lansbergi. Next base: position 2,033,131 of record JAUMJK010000431.1, read on the forward strand.
TGAGTCTTTTGTATTTTTAGCATTTTGGCATGACTTTGGACTGTATGACTTTGCTCTCTCTGAAGAAACCTTCCCCGTGGCCAATATGAAAGCCAGAGCTTCGCCCCGTGATGCAGAACTGCAGGGAGCAACTCGAACGTGTCGCCAGCATCAGCCTTTGCTCTGCCTGGGACGTGCTTGGATGCAGCACTCAGACTCTCATGTGCTGCATCTGGCAGGATGCACAAACCCCATACCGGGTGCTGCCAGCCTTGCTGCCTGCCTTGCCTGACTCCGAACACTCGACGTTATTCTTGTGGTCTCAAGTGTTCCCAGGACTTTGGATTGGTTTGCAAAATAGCTTCTGAGCTGAGGGTTGGTGGGAAGGACTCGACTAGATCAATTCTAATAGCCCAGAAAACAATATCCTACTATTTTCATAATTCTTAGATGGTTGTCAAGACGTTGCAAATGCAATCGTGGTGGATCTTGTGGTCAGCTGTGCTGTGGACACCACAGATGAGCTTCACAGATGTTGCATTGCCAGAGCAGTGATGATGACGCCTCTGAGTGATTCATGTTTCCTTCCATGACTCTCCTCGATTGCTTGTGTAACTTTGGACAAATTATGAGCAACTTCCAAGCTCCAGGTGGGGGAAGAGCAGCAGAGATCCTCCTGCAGCTGCTCAGAGGTCATTGTTAGAGCAGAGCCATCCCTGGGGCGGTACCCAGGGATGCTCATATCCAGAGGGTTTGTGCAGTGGGGCCCCTGTTGTGGCCAGGACCTCCAAATGCTATGGAGAAAAGACAATGAAACCAGACAAATAACTGCACTAAAAAGAAAGTGCATTGCTGGCTTGTCCCCTCTGCTTTTCTTTCTCTGCAGATCCTTGGAGAAGCTTGCTGAGGTGAAATATTTGCTCTGACAGGGTTAGATTTCTCTTTACATTCTTTGGAAGTTTGTGTTTGGATTTTGCCCTGATGTTGTTGGTTTATGCAGTGGTGTTTCCAGCAGTTCAATTGCATGGGTAAAATTCCAGCTCTTGGTATTTTGCAACAAGATAAAAATGAAAGAAAGGTGTGTCTGGGTAATGAGGTGGCTATTGAATCACAGCAGGACTCGCAGGAAAATGTACATTAAATATGTATGGGACAGTATTCATTAACGTTTTCACTGTGTTGACACTGGGCAGTGCAGGGAAAGCTGTGGAGAGAACTGGTGTCTCTGTTACGCAGCCATGGACCTGGAAACAGCCACTCAGCAAAGGAAAGGCATGAACGCTTGCTTTGTTACCCTGGTGCAGTCCTTGTAGCTGGCATTGCATGTGGACTTGCAGGAATAAGCCGCGTTTCAATGGTTTCACTCACAGTTCTGAAAATGCTCATGGTAACGATTTTAGAGCTGATTTTTCTGACTGCAGTGTCTGATGTAAGTGCAATTGGCTGACACTGAACCTCTGATTCATGGGCAGACAATTAGAGAGAGAAGCCTAAGTGACTTCATTTGTCTCCTTTTTAGATTACTCAAGTCCGAGTTGCTGTAAAGGACTGGAATTAGCAGAGATTGAGTTCTTAGGGCACCAGGTATGAGCTGCGGCTGGGTGCCCTTGTCTAACGTCCACTGTAGGTACCAAGTTACCTGTGGGCATGAAATGATGCCACGAAGATTAGAACTGATGATAAAATGATATTAATGCTTGCTTCTTCAGCAGCATAGAAGGTGCTATAAATTACCCTGGTGCTATAAATCTAATGTGTTTCCTACATCTGTTAAGTGAAGCTCCTTAATTGGTTGGAATGTGTTTATTTGTCGACTGTTTCATCCTCAGGTAGACAAAGGGTCACAGCACAGGACATTAGACTTCCCACAGCAGCCAGAGGAAGGTCTGAAGCAGCAGCACCCTGATGTATTACATATTCCTTTGAGTTGAGATAGTGTCTTGTGTCAGATTTTAGGATATCTTGTTCTAGATCAATAGTGTGAGCCCAGTACCAGCCTAAGGCTCATGCCTGAGGTACTGGTTGCACAAGTCTGCCAGATTTGGATTTGGGGGCTGAAGGTCCATGATGGTCCCACCCTTCATCTGCTCCAGCTGAACTTTTACAGCCTTTTCCTCCTCCAACAACTCCTTGTGTCTCCTGTGCTGTGGAAGAAGGAGAAGGAGGAATAGAAGGAGAAGGAGGAGGAATAGAAGGAGAAGGAGAAGGAGGAGGAATAGAAGGAGAAATAGAAGGAGGAAGAGAAAGAGGAGGAATAGAAGGAGGAGGAGGAATGGTTTAGTGTTTGATAGGAATGGTGGGACTCGATGGTCCAGTGGGTCTCTTCCAGCCTGGTTATTGTGTGATTCTGTGATCTCATACTGTTACCCACAGCAAGTGACATGCCTAGCACAGGCTGCACCCACAGGCATCTCCCTTCAGGGACTGAAAGTTCATCTTGGTGTTACTGCCACTGGGAGACAGCTATGTCCTGCTTTTTAACAAGTGTGCAAGGGACATCTACAGATATAAGAGAACCAGCTACTCTACTTGAATCCTTGTTGCATAAAATAGTGCTAATCTTGAGTAATTAGCTAACAGGCTCACTACGGATGTCTCTGCAATCCATTAATGTAATTGAAAACCCCATTAATTTCCACTGGTGCCTTACAGCAGAGCGCCAAGTGCAAGGCAGCGACTGTACCCGTGTCCTTTGCTTTGTGATACCTTCTTCCCCCCTTGCATGAGGGAGGAGCCCTGGTGCAGGACAGTCATGAGAGCTATGTGCACCTCAGCCTCTGCTGAGTCGTGTTGTGGCACTTGGCATAATGTGATGCCTTGCAGCATGCTGACTCTGATTAATTTGGCACTTACCTTTTGGAGAAGGGGGTTGCATAGGAGCTGCCACGGCTGGTCCCTCTGGTGAGTCAGATCCTGGCCGAGGAGAGTCAGAGTCACCACAAATGGCTTTTGTGCTGCTTGTTAGGGAAGTACAAATGTCTGGTTTTGCACTGGGCATCACACATGGATTTAACCCCCTGGTGTGGGCTGACATCCTAGTTCTAGCAGTTCCCCACCTGTTTGCAGCGATTCCTGAGCTCTCCTGCCCAGTCTCACTGGGGCTTCTTCCATCGAGGGGTTACGTTTCCTCTGCTAGCATTTTCTGCTTTCCAGGCTTGTAGCTATTTGTTGTCTTCATGCTCTGATTTTCTTAAGTATTGTACAAAACCATCTCTTGCATGAAGAGCTTAGACCTCACACCACCAAACGTCTTCACAGTAGACACGCTTTCAGTGTCTAACACCAACTAGAAAGCATCTAGAGAGTGCAATCCTTAACTAATGCCAAGATATCCAGATAGTCTGAGTGTCTGGCTGCCCTTGATGAGACCTGTTAGTCCAAGGGCTGGCAGGAAGGATGTGAGAAGAGCAATCCCTCTTGGAGCATGAGCACCAGAACTGATTCAGAATTAGTCTGGGTCTAAACCACAGTGTATTTTGCAATTTAGGGCCAAGAACCTGTCATGCAGGCGACTTTCCAGCCTCTGCACTGCCTGCGGATGATGATTCAAACCCTAAAATGGTGGTTACAAATGAGGGTGATTGGAGCAACATGGGTAAAGTGATTGACTCTTTCCTCTTGCAATGAACTCCCCAAAATGAGAAAAGCAGCAGCACGTGGAAATCTGAGATACCAGAGGGTGTTTTGTAGACCCTTGTCCTCGGCTCCCCAAAATTTCAAGAAGGATCACTTGAATTTCGTAGCATATGGTGCAAACCTGAAGCTGTGCGGCAAGAGCATCTGGCATTGGTTGTTCCAATTGGTGCAGGGCAGCACCACAGCAAGGTGATGTGCTTGGTTCCTGGATCCTTTGCAGGTGGCATGGGCTCCGCTGATGAGCCATTGACAAGTGACTTTTTCACCTAACTCCCCAACTGATTTCAAATTAGCATCTGCTTCATAATTTCTCCACCATATTAAATATGTTTCCAAACCAATTAACTGTTGGTATAAAAAATTACTGCCCTCCAGTTATGTCACTGCATCTGTTTTCCAATCCTCTGAAATATTCGCCTATCGAGAAGTCTCCTTTGATTTTTTTTGTGAGCTGCAGAGCAGACTTTCCATGCTATTTGCTCATGGCCAACTTTATGCAAACCTAGTACGGATGGGGACCAGTGTGTTTAAGGGAATTCGTCTTAGAGATGCTTCAGAGAAGGATGTTGGACCCGTTCCTGTCAGAGGGGGTTGGACATATATCCACAGTAAATGATTTTTGTCATGTTTTGCCACGTAGAATGGTTCATCTCTGAGACTTCAGGGACTTCAGAAAGTTGAGTATGGCAGGTTTTCCTCGGTACAGCAGTGCTGAGGTTTTGTTCAAAGCCACATGCAAAACCATAGTTGACACTAAAACTAAACCAGTTTCATGACCCTTCTGTGAGCACAAAAGCACTACTTGCTCAAGCAAGGTGCAGAAGCTGGAAAAGCAAGTAAGTGCTTTCCTCTGTGACTTAAATGGAATTAAAACTTTACCAAGGTCAAAATTCTTTTCAAAGCAGAGATGTTTGGAGTTCAGCAAGTGTCAAAATCCTTCTGGGCCGTGGGGTTGTGCCAATGCATGTAGCAGACGTGCAGGGAGGGGAGGGCAGCTGTTGTGCTGTGATTGCTGCTTATTACACTAATTATATCAGTCTCGCTGGTATTGAGAGCTTTCCTTCTCCTTCCCACATCTGTCTGTTTGGCCATCCATGGTTGCTCATCTTTTTGATATATGAGTTTGAAGGGCTTAGTTCCGCAGGGAGCCTGACTGCACTCCCTCTCTGCTTCCCCTCGCTGATACAAGGGAATCATCACAGTTTGCACAGAAAAGGAAATTTTGGGATTGAGCAAAGTGTTGCCCTGGCTCTACAACCCCACATTTCCAAGGAACTCAGCCAGGTAAGGCAACCTGATGTGGAGCATCCCAGTAGGTTTGGGATAGAGGGAAGAGGATGATGTCCAGCAGTTGTTTCCTTGCCTCTCTCCTCTATATTTTGGGTTTTTCCCTGTACCAGTACAACCAATATAAAGAGTGATCAGAGCAATCCTCTCCAGTCCTGCCATGCTTCAGGAAGGTTCCCAGCTCTAACCCAAAGAACACCCACTGTTTTCCAGGAATCTCCTTGCCTTTCTGCCATGGGATCCTTGGCTAATCCTGCCCTCGGCACACCTGCCTCCAGCAGCAGCTGAGCTGACCCCAAATTGTTGTAGGGAGACAATGTCAGTGTGCTCAGCAAAAAAAGCAGGGACCGCTCCTTTCGATGCCCACCTGTTTTTTATTTCACTGGGGAAGGGTTGCACATTGTCACAGAGTGCTCGCTTTGAAGGAGCAGTCGGCTCCAGAGCAGCCAGCAAAATGCTTTCTGAATCAGGAAACAATGAGGCTCACTAAATCTCAGGCAGCAGTAATTGCTTTTAAAGGGCTGATATATTTAGTCTTCTGATGTTTAGCAAACATGTTTGCTTCGCCCTTTGAAGATATTACTGCATGCAGCACAGCATGGTAGGGAAAAAAAAGTAGAATAAATGGCCTGTGGTTTTCAGCATGTTTAATGAGCAATGACTGACGGAAGCAGTAGCATTTAATGATGCCAGTGTCCGCCTGTTAATCATGAGTGACTGGGTTTCTCTACCCTTGCAGTGCTTGGGCTGTGGGCAGGATGCCCTGGTGGGTTTGTACAAGCTGGGAGCAATGCCCTGGTGGAGGCAGCAGCACTCTAGAATGGGGATGATGCTGATGTTTCTGCAGGTGCTGGGCACCCCTGCTGTCCCCTCGCTGGGGATATCTGCAAATCATGCCTCAGCATAGCTGTGATGGCACCAACCAGCGTCTCCTTCGAGAGTGGCTTTGACCACTGGAGCTGGGTGTGCTGGGCAGAGGCTTGTGCAGCAAGGAGAGATGCTTCAGAGACACTACTGGCACAGGGCTCATCCATAAGAGCAGGAACAGGTTGGAACCGTGCAGAGACGGGAGACGGCGCTGGAGATAGGGACCACGCTTCTGCCCGACCCTCTCCTGATACGGTCTTAATCCCTGATCCCTTCTGTTCCTGCTGCAGTTGGTTTGGTTGTATTTCCCTGTAGATTGCGATAAGATAAAAGCATGGCTATGTCTTACAGTCAGAGAAACAGGTTTAGAAGATGACAGGCTATGGGAGGAAGGGCTGTGGGTTTCCAGCTGCACACCCTCACCAGTGCAGCCACCTTTGATGAGTGCTGTGATGGATGCTGGGTTGGAGCAGGCAGCCAGCAACACGCTGACCTTTCTCTGATGGGCTGAGCTGCTCTAATGATCTTGATGGCGCTGGCGATTTGTGTATTGGGTTTGATGGACGAGGCTTGACACCGCGTGGAGAAATGGGACTGGGGTATGATTGACAGCCCTTTCCCATTAAGGATCGTGAGGCACAGGCTATTTTCCAGTGATTTCTTACAGTGGGAACATTTTGCCAAATTATATTGTAGCAGAGAAGTTTTCCTGTTAAATATCTTCCTTTATATAGCTTCCAAGCAGTTAAAAAAAGAAGAGAATGAAGTAATTTGCAGGCTGGAAGGCTTATCACTGAAAAGGCTGTTGAAATTATACACTGAAACTAATTAATATTTAGTGATTTAGTTTTACCCTGAGTAAAAAGTAAGGAGTTCAGGCTCCTAAGTCAGATAAAAACAATGATGTAGCTTGCGTCTGAGGTGGGGTTTTTTGTTGTAATCCATCTCTATAGAATTTCAAACCCTTGACTTGCAGGCAACATTAAAACCTTTTAATTTCCATGAGTCAAACTATGTGTAAATCACACCCTGGTTGGCACATCTCATGGGTGCTTGTGGCAAGAGTAATGAATTTCATGGTTTGTTATGAGCTACTAAAACCAACACAAACGCAGAAAGCCCGTGGTAATCTCAGCATATCATTGGAAGAAGGAATTTATTCCTAAGTACGAACAAATGTCAAGCCACGCTAACAAATTGTTATTACTAATTAAAACAAAGGGAAGGATAGCAAGCATCTCTTCTCATTTGTGAGCAGTGCCAGGCTGTCTCAGGGACAGTGGAGACCCATCCAGCTTCATCAGCTGCAGAAGCCAGGCTGCAAACCTCACTGAGACAGGTTGATCTGCTCTGTGTACCCAGACAGGGCATGAGGCTGTGGTCCTAAGAAGACTTGGGCAGAGGAAGCACCAAGGCTTAAGCTGAGATACCGCTTTATACAATTTTATTGTTATTTCATTTTTTTTTTATTTATTTAAGATCAAGGTTAGCTGGATTGTAGAAATTTTGCAGTGGGTAGCGTTTAGGGTGGACCAAAACACACCAGGCAGCCTGCTTTTACTGGCTGGTTTTATATCACTCAGGACTACTTCATGCTTTCAGGTATGAAATAAAAGCCTGTTTTGGCTCCTTTCTTCCCCTGAGACCATAGGTAGCCCAGCATGAGAACCCAGGTGTGTTCCTGCCTGCAGCCCATCTCCTGCATTTGCAAATACACTGGGAAATTTAAAAGCCTCAGCGGGATTGTAAAAGCCAATTTCTGCTCACAACCAAGGTGAATTATTGCCTCCCAGACTAGTGCAGCATGTCTCAGGAACATCAGAGAGATCTGAATGTGTCCTGGACTTACCACCCAGTATGTAATGCATTTTGGGACCAAGCAGCACATAGGTCTTCTCTCTTAGCTGGGGAAGAGGGACCAGCCACGTCTCCCGTGAGTTGGAGCAGAAAAATGGTTATTTAAACCATCAATGCCTTCTGAGGAGCTGGGAGAGGTGTTTGTGCAGTCCATGGAGCTGGGGTCTGCACGGTACCTGGCTGGGGTGAGAGGCGAGTCAAGAGGTGATGTGCATGGTCTGGGTTTGGGGAGGTAAAAAACCAGACCCATGTCACTTGGTCAGGGCTCTGGGCTGGCCCAGTACTCACCTCTGAGCATGCAGACAGTCAAGCAATGTGCTCTGATTCTGGGGGATGCGCAGCTTTGCAGGGGGAGCACTGGGTGGTGGATGGCTGAGGAAAGCTCGGTGAGCAACGGTAAGAAATCCTCATGGCATAATCACTGACCTGAAACACCCTATTAGACAGGTTTGAAGCCAAAAAATAAAATAAAAATCATCTAATGTGACAGCGACCCTGACGGCGTCAGGCACTGAGAAGGGCAGCAGTGAGAGAGCCCTGAGCTGCTGCCAAGGCGCATGTTGACACAGACTTGCAGGGTTAGTTGGTTATCCTGGAAATGAATCTTCTGTTTTGTGTAAATGGAAAATTAATTTGTTGCTGATCAAAGATTGAGATCTTTGGAAAACATACCACCAGATAAGCTAAAGATTTATGCGTTCCCTTCATAGCATATTTTGAGTGAATGTGTTATTGTTTGTGGAAAGGCCCCAAGAAAAATGTCATTAAAAAAATAACTGCGTTGAGTTTATTTATCTTAAACTACAATGCAGTGTTTTAATGAGGCCTTTGTAGTCATCATTAAAGGACACTATTAAAAAGTCTCCAGATGAGAATACTATCAGGCTAGCAAAGGGGAGAAAACCCTGTGAGCATCCAGACTATTGTTCACATTTGGTTACAAATTTGATTTCAACATAGAAAAGTTAAAGAACACATTGTTGTTGAGTGAAAGCCGGAGGCTATGAAAAGCCTTATTGTTGTTAAGCTCTCTAAATCTTCTTGCATTAAGGTGATTAAAAGAAAAAAAAAACCAAGAGAGAAAGAGATAGTGTGATTGATTGGAAAGCCTTCTGCACCGTGCTCCGTGCCTCACACCAGAGCTGGAGGGAAAGTTTCACAATGGTCGAAGGTCCTTTTGGGATGCCTTGTCGTGTGGGGGTCAGGGTGCAGATTAGTGATGCTTGGGAATGCTGGCTCCTCCTGTGGCATCACTGCTGTGTTTACCTGGTTCAGTGATGCCAGAGGCCATGGATGGCACAGGGAATGCTTGCTGCCACACTGCCTGGCTGTGCCCATGCAGCAGAGGATGCTGGCAAGGACCAGATCTGTCTCACTGTATGAATTGGTAGGAAATATAGAAAATTGCCTCTAAAACCAGCCACTGTGTGTATGGGCTGTACCTCCCATTCTGTGTCAGCTGCTGCTGGGCTAACTGGTGTTTTAAACACTGAATTCTGCCTTGCAGACCAACAGCACAGATCCTTATCCGTGGCTGTGCTGAAAATGAGTGGAAGGCAGTGGTGGTGACAGCAGAAGCAGGTTTGTCTCGTGCAGTGGCAGGCAGCTGCCCCGTGACGATACAAATGGCAGCCTTGAGGAAAAACAGAGGAGGCCAAATTTTCAGGATTAGTGATCTGCATCTGATGGTGGTCTCCCTGCCCCTCCCTCCATCCCCCTTTTCTTTGAGATAAGGCATCCCTGCTTCTGGCATTGAGAAGTATAGGATGAGTCTGCAGCCTTGCTTAAAAAGAATAAAGATAAAAAAAAAAAAAGCTAAAGAGCTCAACCTCATTTAAAGTCATGTCATGTATTTTGTGACTAGAGTTCTCCAAGGAGCTTTCTCCATACCTCAGTCACATCCATGCATGTCTACATTTGACTGGGGGGAGTGGGACTGGACCCAGTCACATCAGGTCTCCCTCCCCTGCTTACAGATTTTTGCAGTCATCTTGCCTTTACAGTGTTTCCCCTCCAATGTTTGCAAAGCCAAACCCTTTTCAACCTCTCATTCTGCTCCTTATAGCTGCCCCATGGCCATGGGAATGCAGCTCCAGCTGTCCCCAGCTCAGGGATCACACTGAGCATGGCCCATCCTGGGGCTGGAGCAGGAGTGCTGGCTTGGTGAGAAGAGATTTCTCTTCAAATTGCAGGGGTGAGTGTGGGAACGGAAGGGGAAAAAACCACTGAGTATCCAATTCTGCACTTCTGTGGGTAGAAAGAGGGATGGGAAAGTAATCTGTTATTGAGGCTGTTGCTGTGAGCCAGGATGGGTTCAGTGTTGAGGAACCATAAAATCATAGAGTCACCAGGTTGGAAGAGACCTACTGGGTCATTGAGTCCAACCATTCCTATCAAACACTAAACCATGTCCCTCAGCGCCTCATCCACCCGTCCCTTAAACACCTCCAGGGTAGGTGAATCAATCCCCTCTCTGGGCAGCCTCTGCCACTGCCCAATGACTCTTTCCATGAAACATTTTTCCTAATGTTCAGCCTAAACCTCCCCTGGCAGAGCTTGAGGCCATTTCCTCTTGTCCTGTCCTCTGTCGCTTGGGAGAAGAGGCCATTACCCTCCTCTCTACAACCTCCCCTCAGGTAGTTGTAGAGAGCAATGAGGTCTCCCCTCAGCCTCCTCTTCTCCAGGATAAACACCCCCAGCTCTCTCAGCTGTTCCTCATAAGGCCTGTTCTCCAGCCCCTTCACCAGCTTTGTTGCTCTTCAATGGACTCACTCCAGAGCCTCAACATTCTTCTTGTGGTGAGAGGCCCAGAACTGAACACAGTATTCAAGGAGTGGTCTCACCAGTGCCAAGTACAGAGGGAGAATAACCTTCCTGGACCTGCTGGTCACACCATTTGTGATCCAAGCCAAGATGCCATTGGCCTTCTTGGCCACCTGGGCCACTGCTAGCTCATGTTCAGTTGCTGTCAACCAACACCCCCAGGTCCTTCTCCTCCAGGCAGCTTTCTAGACAGACTTCTCCTAGTCTGTTGCTGCTCAGGGTTGTTGTGCCCCAAGTGCAGGATTCGGCATTTGGCCGTGTTAAACCTCATGCCGTTGGACTCTGTCCAGCGGTCCAGCCTGTTCAGATCCCTTTGCAGAGCCTCTCTACCCTCCAGCAGATCGACATTTCCTACTGATCCCAGGCAGGCTAGTGGTGCACAGAGCACAGGGGGCAGCATTTCGGGGCAGAGGAGTCTGGAGTCTCTGTAACATCCCAAGGTATCAGTGCTGTACACTGCCCTGGCAAGCTGCAGCAGAAGATGCTCACTAAATAATTCAGAAAGGCAACTTGATCTGACATTCATCAGGTAGTAGCCCGGTGACCTGCATGTGGCTGTGCCATGTAGCTCATTGTCGTTGAGGGAGTCAGCAGTGTCACGTGGAGCCCTATTGATTGACAGCCAGTCAATACACCAAGGTAATGAAACACAGCATTTATGAAATGTAGGCTTTTATGATAATTTGTTAAATTAGCTGCAGGGATGTGTTTGTGTAAATGGCTGAAAGTTTAAAGTTGACTAGGTTTGAGCCTTTGTCTTTAAAATTAGCAGCGAAGGGCAGAAAGATGTGGCTACATTATCAGGCAGAGCTGCCTGTCTCATACCTCCGCATCCAAGCGAGGGCTTCCTGCCTTTGATCTTCCTTTATTTCAGTAGCTAAGGTTTTACTTTTGGTTGTTTGCCTCATTGCTGGCAGTTGTCAGCATCCATCCTTGTAATGGTACAAGTCCTTCACGTGACCTTTGATAATGTGCTCCAGTGGCTCGGTATTCTTCTTGATGCTTAATGAAACACTCATTTCACCTGTGTAATGTGCAAAATCCGTCAAGAAATCTTGTGTGCCTTCTGGAGTTATTCCAACACATGACCTTTTCACAAGCCTTGCAGTAGGAAACAGTAATATGGAACAATCGCTAATGAACTGGCAGCTTTCAAAGCAGAAAGGCTCATTTCCACTTTCCTAAGACCCTTGTGTGTCCAAACGTGGCAGCTTCTTATCTGATTTCTTGTCTCAGAAGAGGCTGTTCATTGGATTTTGTGGATATTTAGGCTTGCAAGTATTGGAACAAGAAGTCTGCCAGGAGCGATGATGATTATTTGTGCTGTTTGGAGACACAAAGCTCTTCTGCTTTTATCTAGCCATGCAGCTGTGACATTGTAAGAGTTGGTCTTACTGATCTTTTACAACAGCTCATGATTCTCACTCCCATTTTTTCTTGGTGGATTCACTTATACTTAAAAATGTACAGTTCCTCTTGTGTTCCCTTTCTTGGGATCCAGTTGTCCAAGCTGGCCAAGTAGAACTCACCTTTGCTCCAGTGTGCTTGGTTCTGCAGGGATGACACTGCCATCCGCCCCGTTCTGGGATCACATCAGGCTGGCACTGGGTGATCAAAGCTTCTGTAGATCATAGAATCACCAGGTTGGGAAACACCTCTTGGATCATCAAGTCCAACCATTCCTATCAAGGGAAAACAAAGACGGAATTACACAGATGGAATTGCACGGAGAACATGTCATACAAGAAATGGGATTGGACACTTGAACTCATGCCCTGCCAACCTTTCCCTCAAGTGTGGGGCCATCTGGTAGATCCTGCTCACGTGGCACGTGGAGCACTGATGGGTACTTTGCTCCCAGGTGTTTATAGCTAAAGGACTTTTACTCCTGGAAGGTTAATGCAGATAAAGTCAGGCATTTTACTAATGTGTTGGGTGAAGATGAGCACCTACCGGACCTGTGGGATGGAGCAGTGCATGTTGTTTGTGCAGGTTGTATCCCCTGGTCACTGCTATGTGCTTTTAGCAATTTCCAGGGAAGATTGTAATGGGAAACATGAGTACCTTCTGCTCTACAGCATTTCTACTCAACATTATCATTTTATAAGCAGGTGTCTTTATTTGCTTTTGTCCAAATTCGGTTTTGTCTCATTTCCTTTGTAGTGCAATTAACATGTTCTGAATTTAAGAGGAAAAAATGCATCAGCTTGGGATTCTGGCACATTTAGTGTAGAGATGTGAGCAGACAGCCTGCCTGCAATGCTGGTGCAAACTGGATAGAATCATAGAATCATAGAATAACCAGGTTGGAAGAGACCCACTGGATCATCGAGTCCAACCATTCCTGTCAAACACTAAACCATGTCCCTCAGCATCTCGTCCATCCGTCCCTTAAACACCTCCAGGGAAGGTGAATCAACCACCTTCCCTGGGTAGCCTGTTCCAGTGCCCAATGACCCTTTCTGTGAAAATTTTTTTCCTAATGTCCAGCCTAAACCTCCCCTGGGGGAACTTGAGGCCATTTCCTCTTGTCCTGTCCCCTGTCACTTGGGAGAAGAGGCCAGCTCCCTCCTCTCTACAACCTCCCCTCAGGTATTTATAGAGAGCAATGAGGTCTCCCCTCAGCCTCCTCTTCTCCAGGCAGCTTTCTAGACAGACTTCTCCTAGTCTGTAGCTGCTCAGGGTTGTTGTGCCCCAAGTTCAGGACTCAGCATTTGGCCATGTTAAACCACATCCCATTGCACTCAGCCCATGGATCCAGCCTGTTCAGATCCCTTTGCGGAGCCTCCCTACCCTCCAGCAGATCAACACTTCCACACAATTTAGTGCCGTCTGCAAACTTGCTCAGGGTGCACTCAATGCCTTCATCCAGGTCATTGATGAAGACATTGAACAGGGCTGGACCCAGCACTGAGCCCTGGGGAACCCCACTTGTCACTGGCCTCCAGCTGGACTTAACACCATTTCCCACCACTCTCTGGGCCCTCCATCCAACCAGTTTTCCACCCAGGAGAGTGTGTGCCTGTCCAGGCCAGAGGTGACAGTTTCCATAGCAGAATGCTGTGAGAAACTGTGTCTAAGGCTTTGCTGAAGTCCAGGAAGACCACATCCACAGCCTTTCCCTCATCCAACAGCCGAGTCACTTTGTCATAGAAGGTGATCAGTATGTGCCAGTTTAGGAAGCTGAAGGGTCAGGGCAGATTTTTTGCTGCAAGTTCTGTTGCTCTGTGTAGTGTGAGTAGTTGGAGGGGACACTGGAGCCATAGCCATCACAAGTGGAGGTGATACTGCTCCTTTCTCAATGAAAGGGAGGACTGACCCAACCAGATGTGGTAACAGGGTCAGTCCTCACCTTGTGGACTTGCAGCTGCAGATGTAATTTAAAATAAATAAGTAAAAGAAGAGGAAAAATAAAATTTTCTAAAGAAAAGGAACTTAAATGCTCGAACATTTCTTCAACGGCCCTGAATATTTTCTTTTGCCTGATGTTTTCTGAGCCAAATGAGACTCTCCACATTCTCTGTCTGTCCCACTTGGCCAGTGTAAGCTGGGGCGGCTCTGAGGGGAAGCTGGGCTGGTTTGTCCCAGCTGAAGATCTCGCCCTTGAGATTTTGGGTGTAATTCCATATAATGAAACCTAATTTATGAGCCTTAATAATAGTAATTTAAGGCATTTGAGACTACAGAAAGACTCACAGCTGTGGTTTCTGCATCCTTCTGTGTTCTGTAAACATAGCTAATATTGCCAAAATCAAGGACTGAAATTCAGAGCCAGGCCCCAAAAGTCAGGAGTGTGCTGCACAAGCGCTGCATGTTGGATGAGTTTTATTTGCTTTCTCTATTTTTCTGAGTCCAAGGAAACAAAGTTTTTGAATTTCGCTCACTTTTTGCAAATGCAAAAGCTAAGAAATACATGCTTCTACAGCTGACTTGAATTAGAGATTCATTTGTGACCACCTAATTCCCAAGCAATGGACTTTTAAGAGCAGCAGAATAGATTTGGCAGCACAGCTCCTTCTCTGCAGTTTCTTTTCTTTTCTGAGGGAAGGGGAGTGTAGGGGAAGGAGGCTCCAGCATCCCTGGTGGGGTGGTGTGTTCCTGGAGCTTGCAATACTCACCCGAGATACACATAAAAGGTGCAAATCATGCATCTCTCAGGGGCATATGAAAGAAAATGTATTAAAATATGTGTTAGCCAAAATGTCACGCTAATAACTTGTATTTCCCAGAATATTTAGCCCTGCTGGTTCACAAACATGCTGCATCTAAAAAACAGTAGGGAATCGTAGCAAATGACTGCGGAAAATAATTAAGAGGGCATTGAAAGCCAAGAGAAAAATGATATGTTGCTCAGAGCCAGCAGATCATTGCTTTAATAACCCGTGTACCTAAGCAGCAGTGCCTTAAGTTTGACAGCAAGTTGAGATTCGGTCAGCATCAAATGAGATGATAGTTGGGGGAGGATAATTAGTGTATTCACACCATTCAATTTGGGCTGTTGGTGTGGATCCAACTCTTTGAAACGCACACATGCAAGCCAGCGAGGAGGGTTGTTTTTTTCTCTCTCTTTCCCTAAGCAGCCAACAGGATTTATTGATTTCTAAGAGGGGGCTGATTTCCATGTAAATAAATGGGAGGGTGGCCGGGTTGTGGCGCACGGTCCGGATGCGGTGACTTTGGCTTGCTGACATCATTGCTTATTAGCATGCAGGAGAGGAGAGCAATGCAACAGCAGAGCCCTGCGCTGCTCCCGCGCCGGCAGTTATTCTCCACGGGCTGCATCTCTTCTCATTAATGCCTTGCGATCAGAGAATAAATTGGACATCCTCTTGCCACCTCGAAGGGTCATTTAGTGAAAGGCTGGATTCATTTGGACAGGGAGCGGAGAGGGGGGCACCCTCCGGAGCTGGAATTCAGAGCGAGGCAATTTAAGCAAAAGATTAAGACGCGGGGCAGAAATGGCACATTTATCCACGACCGGTTTCCTTCAGAGACACGGCAGGGTCAGTGCCTGCCTTCTCTGAAAGGTTCTGACAGAAGCCTGTGGGTCGGGGTGGTGGGCTCTGGTGGGGAGCTTGGGATGGTTTAAGGCACTGTGGTGCTTGGGCTGGTCCCACAAGCAGCCCATCAGCCGAAAGTCAACTGGCACAACTAGAGCAGCTCAGCAACCTGCTGGAATTTTTCCTCCTGCGCTGCCGTTGTCAGTGGGAACAGGTAAGAAACTGCTTTTTGCCAGCAACTTTCAAGTTGTTGTGGATTTTTAGGATGGATGGGTAATGGAAGTGAGAAGGAGGAGGGATAAATGGCATTCTGTGGATGCACGTAGCTGTGGGCTAACTTTGCTCAGCGTGCGGAGAGATGCATTTTTTCCCCAGCCTTTGCTGTTCTTGTTGTTTATGGATGTAAAAGGTTAATTGTTAAATTGCATTTCTGCAGCTGCAGGAAGTCGGGGAGAAACACTGATGCCACTGTAATGGATTTTTCATTATTAAAATCATCAGGAAGGCTCAGCTAAATAGGAATAAATGTTAAAAAATCCTCATCTCTCCTAATTTTACTGCCCTGGTAAATGCAGCTTCCAGAAGGTTGGGTTCTCTGGGCATTTTATGAGCAGACTGGTGTCGTGGAAGAGGCTGTTACTGTTCAAATGTTTATTGTGGTGGATTTGTCTTACGGAGGATACACATTTTAAAAGTAATAATCTTTCTACCTTCTTTTTCGTGCCAGAATGCCTAACTGTAAGCCAATCTAGAACTGAAGCCTGGGGGTTATGTTTTTCAGTGTAATCTTTTCAAGTCAAATTTCCTTTTTTTCTGTTCTTTGAAGAACATTTTAAGCAGATGTGACACAGACATGACCTGTGACCATGGAAGGATTTTAATCCAGTTACTCTTTGTTTTGTAGTCATGATTCTTTGGCAGTGCTAAACACTGATTGAATCTTTTCGAGCCGCTGAGGATTAGCACCAGGCAGAATAATACCAAAATAATTATTCGCACCAGATGCAGTGTCATCCTTTCAGTTATAGCTCTCTTATCTTGTAACTTATCTGACTTAATTTTATACAACAATTATTTCACCTGCTGTGGGAGCACTTACGTATCTCCTATCATTGCGTTGTATTTATATGGATGCTGACTTGAGCCTGCGATAAAGATTTGTAAAGTAAAACTATCTGCAGCTAACAAGATTATATTTTGCTTCCTTTTTTTAATCTTCCCCTGTCGCGTCTTTCCTACCAGCCAAATTCAGCTTAACAAAATGACCCAGCCTTGTGCACTTGCTGTTGGCAGACTTTGCTGAGGCTTAGCCGGTGCATACACAGATCAGGCTGGCAGTGATTGCTTTCACAAGCGAGTCGGTATTGCCTGTCTCAGGGGACACCGTCTAAGCCTCAACTTTTGAAATAATTACAATTTTCAGCCTAGCTCATCCTGCTTCTGAGTATTTTGCCTATCAGCTGGGTTTTTCCCTTTAGGACATATGGCCTGGGAGGTGCTCGAATTGCAGCGTGTTTACTACTTCCCATGATTTCTGCTTGTCATGCTGCAAATGCAAACTGGTAAAATCCCTTAAAATAGCACATAGAGCCTCGGGGCAGATCACTGGGAACCTGCTTGGCTTATCCTGTCTGTCCCAGACTGGGCTGGAGAGGTGAGCCACAAGCTTTGAACAGGGGTAGGAAGGTAAAAACTGCATGTAAAGAGACAAGGGTTATGAAAACTGGAGAAGGCAGTGAGGACCCACATGCTGAATGGAGACAGGCTTCTTCATGGAGATCTGGGTTTGGATCCGGAAGTAGAGCCTAAACCTTGCTAGGCTTGGAGGTGATTTTCCTCCTTCAGTTAAGCAGCAGAAAGAACCCCCCTGTAATATAAATCTGCATCTTATTAGGCTGAAAAAGCCACTTAATGGTATAATTAAAATCTGCCAATATAACCCGTGGGGCAAGACAGTAGCTTTGCAGTACAAGTGCTTGGCTCTTGTGTGGGGAGCTCAGGTCAGAGAGAGTTTGGCAGTGGTCTTGCTGTTGCCCACACCCTCTGCTGCTGCCGTGCTCCATCCCTGCTCTCCAGGGACCCCAGTGGGCTCCAGAGCCTTGGAGTTCTCTTGCCATGGGGAACACTGAACCCCTTTCCAGTGTCCACAGCTCCTGCATCTGCCTATCTGGTGGCTCTCCTTGCCTTTCAAAATCATGAGGTTGGCTTCAACATTGTTTGGGGTTGTTATTGCTGTTACTGAGCCTCTCCTCTTCAACTTGAAAACTAGTGGTTTGCATTTCTTCTCCATGACCAGGGGAAAAATACATGGTTGTTATCATTTCTGTCTGCTAAGAGCTGGATCTTTACGTGTGGGGAGGGGAAAAAGCCCCTAACATAAATATATTGAGATGGGTGGCAAGCCTATGAGCTGGGAGGCTGCCTCTGTCATCTTGGATGTGACAGAGCAACCTGTCAACACCTTTTCTCCTGGTAGCATGGCTGGGCAACAGGCTGGGGCTCACTGCACTTTATTTTATTCTTCTTTCTCTCCCTCTTGCTTGATCTACAGCTCACATGGGTATAGCACTTTGACCACTTCTGTCTAACCTCTGTTTCAAAAAATAGTATTGCCTTTTCTGCAAACATCTTGAGAGCTCCAAACAGAGAGTTCTGAGATCTGCCGAGTTATTAATGCCCCTTATCATCTCATCTTTATGCATCAGATTGTTCACGGTTCATGTCAGAGGTTGCAGCTCACTAGAGCAGCCCGGCAGTGCGGTGCAGGTCAGAAAGATGTTTAAGCTCCCTGGGGCTTCGATACATCTCATGAGGAGAAACTAGAGCCTAAGCTAGGACCTGTGCTCACTGCAGAACACTGGGGTGCACCTGGGATCCCTAAAATGATGCACTCCAGCTCCCCTGATGTGACTTAACCATGGGTTAGAAAGGTTGGATGTGTTTTAATTCATCTGCAATGATGCTGGGAGGCCTGGACACAATTGTGGGATTTGGTTGTGGTTCCTTGTTTGCCTAAAAGGGCACCAAAACAGTCCAGATGAGTGATCTAGGGGGTCGTACGTTGTGTCATGTTTTGTCCTAATTTCTTGGTCTTAACTGGAGCACTGCCTTGGTTGTTCTCAGTCACGTGATGGCTAAGACTACAGACAGCAAGATTAGAAGCAGCCTGGAGGCTGCCCGGAGCTGTGCCGCAGGGAGGCAGTGGTTTGGGGACAGGGCAAGTGGAGACCCACAGACAGATGTTCTACTGCTTCTTGGATTGATGGCCTTTACGCACCGTGAAGGCAGACTGACTGGAAAGTCCTCAGAGACTGTTTTTGCTCATATTTTGCTGCAACTGGCAAGACTGAGAATAGTTCTGGAGGTTTTTTCCTTCTTTTCTTAATTAAGCAAAAATAAATCTTGCTATGGTAAAGCATTTTTACAGAGTCTTAAAAATAAAATTATTCTCCAACCTGAGACTAAGCATGGACAACTTCAGCCAGAGAGGAAAATTTTTCCAGAAGTGGGAACGGGGATTGTAATAACGGCTTCAGCACCACCCTGGATACCTTTGCAATTGCT
Organism: Coccyzus lansbergi; assembly: GCA_033558105.1. Taxonomy (NCBI): domain Eukaryota; kingdom Metazoa; phylum Chordata; class Aves; order Cuculiformes; family Coccyzidae; genus Coccyzus; species Coccyzus lansbergi. Next base: position 2,052,144 of record JAUMJK010000431.1, read on the forward strand.
GCTATTGGCACTGCAGAGGCCAGAGTGGATTCAAAATAAAGCAACACTGAAAATCTAACCTGCCTTGAGCAAATCAAGCGAGTAAAGATAGTACGGATGGGGAAGGTGAAGTGTCTGACTTTCAACTCTTCCATCCTCTCAGTACTTCCCTACCTACTGCAGACCTTTCCAGAGATGTGCATCTACACGTGCTCCCATGGCCACTGAGACTGGAGAGTTTCATACATAGGACTAATCTGGTTGCTGAATTATTCCTCTCTTCCTTAGCTTCTTGACATTGCTGTGCTACCTGCTCTGTTCCTGCCACCTGAAGTTGATCTTTTAAACCAACTATTCCTACTGCTTCTTGGGTCAAGTGAGCATTTCAGGCCACCAGAGGCACCTTGTTCTTAGACTTTGTATCGGTGTAATCATAAATGTCCACATCTAATTCACCAGCTTCAGCCTCCCGCACCCTAGCTTGGCAGATAAAAGCTTTCACTAAACTTCCTTTACAACCTAGGTTGCACAAGTTCTTTGCAAATCATTTCCACTGATAGTTTTTTTTTTTTCAGTTGAAGTGACTCTGGAAGAGCTGTAAAGTCACAGAAGTGTTTTGTCCACAAGAGACACCACTTTGTCACTCAAGGCCATGGGCAACAGCTAGCTGGGCTACTGAGAGTGTTTGGTTCAAAATACCATGCTAGAGAAGTTTGAGATGGAGGCAGAGCTTCAGCTCCAGCTGTCTGGTTTGAGCACAAAAGCTTGGGGCTCTTCTGATGAAGCTGGTATTCAGGGAGTCAATGGGGAAGCCGCAGCTGGGTGCTATCTGTAGGTTAATTTTTTCAGTTTAGATAAATGTTTGTCTTGCCTGTGGATTCTGGAGAAATGAGTCTGTGTAGCTGAAGCTGGCTCAGGGTGGGAAGATGCCTCATTAGCTCTCAAATGAGGGGAGGAGATAACAGGCAGGGATATTAAGACGCCCTTGTTAAGAGGCTCAGGGGTCATATGAGCTGCCCCAAATCCTCAGCCTCTCCCATTTCCGAGAAGTCTTGTGATTTACTAACTGACGACTGACCCAAAAGCCTCATTGCAATCAGAATGACAGCACAATGCTGGAAAAAAAATCAGGCTGCTGTATATTTCTTAAGCCGTGCAAGGAGGGAATTACTTCTTTGCTTTTACACATCCCATCCAAGCTGAACAGACAATGGCTCTTTGAGGAATTCCCACTCTTGCATGTTAATGTGTGCACAAATGCATGCAAATCCTTTATTATGGAGCACAGCAGAGGCATCGTCTGGCCCGATGTGGACCGTGGCGTTCCTGCTCCTCACATCCCTGATCTAGCCCATTTATTTCCATGCCAGAAGAAACAAGTGAGAAGCAGAGATAAGCAACACCACGGGGTGATAAGGGCTGTTTGCTGAGTTACTTCTTTGTTTGAGAGGAATTTTAACATTTCTGGCACGATTTCAAACTCTGCCTTCATCCTTGGTGCTACCAGGAAGGTTTGGGATCTTGTGCTGCCCGTTTTTAATTCGCCCACCCAGTTGCAGCTGGAATAGAAGACCCCAGCAGCAAGCAGGAGTCTGCTGCCCTGGCAGCCCTAGGGGTGTCTGATCCCCTTGCACTGCCTCAGACCCCAACCCATGCAGGGTTTTCACCAACTCCTTCGCTGGAGCTACAGAGCAATTGCAACGACCCACTTTGCCTTGGCTTCAAACTGCCCCTGTTCCCTCTTCCCTGGCTTTTTAGCTCTGCTTGTGTTTTCCCATTCTGGAGTCTTTTTTCACAGCAGGGAGACCTCAGCTCTCTTCAGAAAGCTGAGGGCACGCTCACGGCTCTCTCCAAAGCCTCTTGCGTGGCTTTAGTGTTTTCAGTGTGGTTTGAGTTATTGTTGGTGCCATTGCTGTGATGAAAGGGCTGCGGGAGGCTCCAGCAATGGCATAGGCTGTGCTTTGCTAACCACAGTGTACAACAAGAGAAAGCCATGTCCCGGAGACCTCACAGATCAATTGGGCTCATGTGGAGCTCTATGTAGGTGGACCTGGGCTAGAAGTGTGATTCTACAGCCCAAATGACAGGGATTTGAGTACCAGGGTCGTATTTGCTTCTGATTTCCCTCATGTGTGCCTGGCTTTGTCTATTGAGAGAAGAGGGCTGGTGTGGGGTGGTGGGTCCAGGTTGCACCATCACCCTGTGCCAGACAATGGGTGGGGATGGGGGTTAGAACCTATTCTGTGGAGAGGACTGGCCACTGTGCCAAGAGCACCACATAAAAGCAGCCGTTGCAAAATAAAATACATCCATCTTGTAACTTCATCACATGAAGTGCTGGCCTTGAGCAGAACAAATTTTTCAATCTGTTTTTTAGTTGCTGCTGCTTAGTACCATGTGAAGTCAATTCAAGGCAGGCTCCTTTCCAGCTAAATCTGACACCAGGAAATGTTCTTTTTCTCCCTGCTTGCTTCCCGCCGTCCTGGCCTTGCTGCAAGGCAGCTCCATGCAAAGCTCCGTACCTCGCAGCCCTGCTGGGTGCTCCCCAGCCTGTACCTCCCAGAGCTGCATGGCTGGCTCCCTCTCTTCTTTCCTCCCTATCCACAAGCTACAATGGCTTAACAGCTCCTTTATTTACCCTCTGTGCTAGAAACTGGTTGTGCTATCAGCTCTCTTTGCTTTACTGGGAAACACAACATCACTGGGTTTCTCCTCACGAGCCCTCAGCTCCTGGAGTCAAGTGATATTCCAGGACATCCCACCAAAATATCTCCAACCCTCTGTCCTCCTGGATGCTGGAGAACTGTCTCAGGTACTTCCCTGAGACAGATTTGTAGGCCCTTCACTGGGATGAGAGCAAGACTGGAAGGCTCAGCAATGAAGATGGGATTTCCAGAGCATGATTGACATGGGTTTCCTCTTGCTTAAAAGAACAGCATGCCTGTGCTCTTTTCTGACCGTGTGGGGTTCCTTGGCTGCACAGGCAGCAGAAGTCACTGATGAAGCTCTGGTGGTGGTTAGGTGAGGTTTGTGTCTGGCCAGAGCCCAGGCCTCCCTTTGCAGGATGTGCCACTCCACCTGGGCTCAGCACCCTTTATATGGTAAGGTATGCGGCACGCCAACGCGCTGAGCATCTCCAGGCTCTGCCTCTCTTCCCCTTTTAGTGACTAACGAGCTGTTGCTGGCAAGAGCAGCCAGGCAGGCTCTTGGCCATGGCCCTGCTCCTCTCCAACGCCCACCAGTTCTCTGCCATAGCACTGGCACCCGTGACACATCATCACTCTGGTCATTGTGCGCGCTGTCGAGCGCTGCCACGTGTGTTGTCTCACTTCATGCCACTCTGCTTTGAGTGCAACGGGGAGATATTGCTGTTACAATTTCATCTCACATTTGAAATGTACATTTTCATATTAAGTTTTTACTATGGGGAATTATTTTTAATTATAGTGAGCTGGAAGATGATAAAATAAAGTTGAGTAAGTGAGACCTATGTGTAGAAGTCATGGAAACTATATCATTGGAGTGGAAAGACACTCTTAGGACACTCAGTATTGTTCCCATGAAACAACATATCCCAATGTAAAGAAAATAACTGTAATTAAAGCTGTTAATCATCTGCTTTTAATGAGGGGGAAGGAGGAGAACTGAATATCTCAGGGGCAAGATCTTGACGTTTGTATGTTTTGCCCAGGGAGGCCACAGAAACCCTATGCCTGGAGATGCTCAGTTTATAATGGTGCAAAGTTTTACAGAGCCCGTGGTCCTGGCCTGGAGACATCGCCAATGAGCAAGCAGGCTGCCCATGTCCTTTTAATCCTTTACTTTTCTGACCAGGAGAAACCATCCACTGATGGTGCTCACTTGCCTGGGACGAGGCAGGACTGAGGGTGGGGGTAAACTGACTTCCTGACCTGGTCCTTGCACTCCAGGCTGTACATCAAGCAAGCTGCAGGATGGCAGTTGCATCGAGGGACCTGTGGGGTCTAACTGATCGTACATCTTCACCTATTAACTCTTCAATACCATTATTTAAAATCCTCACAATGGCCTGGTTTATCTCATTTATAGCCAAAGACTCTGACACTCTCCTGCCATCCTCTTGTCTCCTGTAAGAGTTGTCTGAAGCAGGGAGGAGGGCAGAAACGTGTGGGATGGCATTTTCCTCATTGCAGCACTCGTGCTTCCAGTGTTGCTGTTATCCAGGCATGGACTGTTGCTTTGTTTCTCTTTGAAGCTCGTGACCGAGATCCTGAAAATTAGAATTTGGGTAAGAAGTCCTAAACTCCGTTAGAATAACTATCTCCCATGCCAAATCCAGTGCTCTGGAGCTGTTAATTATTCTTAGCATCTTGTTGCACGTTGAGCTGCTTCTAATCATATAATGAAGTGAGATGGAAATGGCAAAGAAACCAGTGGCTTCGCTGAGGCAGAGCACCCTTCCACAGTAGCCGATTAATTAAAGTATTCACATGAAATGGTGCCTGGATTATTTTTTAATGTAACAGCCAGAGGCGATGCCGAGGCTCTCTGACTGGACGCAAACCAGATGTTGGGGGTGCGTGGGGGTCACTGTGTGGTTTAGATCTGATGAAAGGCAGGAAATGGGAAAATCTGGCAAATCTCCCTGGCTTGACTTAACGGAGCCTCTTGACTTTTGCTGGAGTGCATTTTTTATGTTGTAATGGCCAAGTGGAAATTTAGACTCGAATCTGGATCCGAGCACTGGTATGCTTAGTTGGCTTGTACACAATGGTGAAGAAGGAAGGGTGTTCAAAAATTAAAGCCCTTGATGTTTAACTCTTGCTGCCATCTGAATTTCATTGTTTTACCTTAAAGCAGAGAAACCTGCAATCGCAAGGGTAACTTTTCCCTTGCGTTTTGTGTGGTACCTTGTTATTTCTGAGATGTCTCCCTTCTGCTACTCAAGTGAAACCATCTCTCAGTCCTCAGAATGCAGTGGTGCTTCATTAGCACAAATTAATTCAGATTCCTGCGCGGTTGCTTTAAAATAGATACCATTGACCCGTATCGTGGAAGAGCATTGCATTTTCAGAAATAGAAACCAATTTATCAGCATTCCCCTTAACCTCTTTTTGTGGGGTGGCAGATGTTTTCAGCCAGGTTAGGGATGTTGTGTCCTGGGAGCTCTGCAGATCAATGCTTAGGTTCAAGCCTATGAAGAAAATCATCTCCCAAATGCTAAGAAGTGATAATCTGCTCTAAATTCAGTTAATGGCTGTTAAATTGAGACCTTTTGGCTGTTTTTTTCAGTTCTTATTGTTTTCCACCCTCACCCCATCTGGCTCTTGAACAGCCAATGCGCCGCTGAATCGCAGCATGTGCCGTCGAGCCGGGCAGTTAAGATGCCATTGCAGTGCGACTGTGGTTTTTGTAGCCTTCCTTAATTTAATTTAGCTTTATACGTTCAGATTATAATCAATTTTTATGCTACTTTAATAAGCAAATTTATGCTATCAGCATGCTAAAGAGACTTGTCATTCCCAGCTTCTCGGTCAATCCACCATTTTCTGTCTCAGCCAGGTTTTCAGCTGTCCTGAATTCTGTAACTGCTCTGCAATGACCGCTGGCAGGCTGATCTGCAGCAGGCAGGCGCGTGGCCCTGGCCTGCGCTGGCCCCTGGAAATACTCCTGGCAGTGCAGTAAAGGGATATATCCCCAAACATTCGGCAGTCTGACTCGGCTCAGTTGCCAAGTATTGTTACAGCAAATATGGACTTTTATTTCCTCCTTATGAGAGACAAAGCCTGCATTAGAAAATGCCTGAGCATAAAAAGAGTTGAGTTTAGTGTCTGCAGGAATTGCTTTACTTTCCTATTTTAAGTGCAACTCACTGGGACATCTCCTCTCTCTTTCCTTGCAGGAAGATTTGCCTTCACTGTAAGTGCTCCCAGGAAGAGCACATCGTAACAGTTATGCCTCTGGACATGGAGAAAACCGTCACAAAGCTCATGTTTGACTTCCAGAGGAATTCGACTTCTGATGATGACTCAGGCTGTGCCTTGGAGGAGTATGCGTGGGTCCCCCCAGGCCTGAAGCCGGAGCAGGTAATCATGATGCCACTGAGTTACCAGAAATTAATTGTTTTAATATGCTTTTTGGAAATAGTTGCCCTGATTTTCCTTCTAGGGGTGCGAGCACTTGTTGCATGGTCTATTTATGGGTGTGCTATAGAGACTTCCAGAGATAGGTCAAGTCTGAATGCACTGGTAAAACAAAAATAGAGATGTGACTTTTGCAGGACTAGTGTTTTTCTGTGTCTGTAGATTTAATTGATAATTGGGGTGGTGAGGGGAGGAACAAAATGCTTGCAGGATGGTATTTGCTGTGGTTGTGCAAAGAAATGGATAAAGACATTCCTACTACTGTTCCATGGGGAAAAAGTGGTGGGATTCCAATGTGCTTGTGGGACTCAGTGCTCATCCTCTCTTCCCCTGGACCAGTCTGCTTTGCATTAAGTCCAGGCAGGCACTCGAAGCTGGTAGATGACTCTAAAAAGCAGGTCAAAGTCTTCGAGGTTGGATTCAAGCATGATATTTGTGCTTTACTGGAAGGAAGTGCTCAAATGAAGCTCAGGTCTCTTGGTACGGGAGCTGAATGGAATGGATTAGACCTCAGCATGTGTTCTGTGTGGAGCATACATTGATTTCTGCTTCTTGGAGTTAACATGACTCGCTTAGTTTTTATGCCGAGCTTTTACTCGGAACCTAATTTGCAGAGGAGATTGCGGAACGAGCTTAGCCTTGATAATTGCTATGGCAATCATTTTAAAACATGTAAGGAGGCTGGGAGAGGGTGGAAAGCTTCCATTCTTGCTGCTATAGTTGCCGTCCTTAAATACTGTGTTTTCTTGAGCTTTTATTCAAAAAGGTTTAGGCATTTCCTGAAATATTTTGGCACCACTCGTAGACTGTAAATATTATCTGTCTGATTAGAGAAAATCCAGTTGTTTGGGGCTTTTTTTTTCCGCTTCTTCTTTGTCTTCACAAGCCTGGTTCAGTGTTGGCTTGATACTCCACAGCACCATGTGTTTCATTTGTGCCATCCAACCATTGCAAATCAGGCAGCAGCCTTGTTTTCTGTCACCTTCCTTATGTCAGAGATTTCCTTTGTGCCTTTAAGGAGGTAGCAGGCACAGTGCATGGATTGATGCAGATGGTCCTGAAATAGCTGTGCTGCTCCTGCTGCTGCAGCGACACAGACCAGTTGGGTTCCAAAATCCCACTGGAGGGTCATACCTGAGCTGGTGCCACCTGCTCTCGGCACTGCCTTCTGTCCAGGCATGTCAGTAGCTTCTGGAGCCCAAGCTGGTCCATGTCCCTGTAGCTTTGGGTGGAAATAGAGCTATTTAGTGATAGGCAGCTCCTGGGCAGGTAAACATGCTCTCTCATTAGTGCATCCTGGCGTGGACAGCAATCGAAACCCACTTCCAGCGTGGTGGTGGCATATACCAGAAGACCTGGATGCTCCCCTGATCTCTCAGGTGCTTTTTAAGAAATAGGATGCTGTCAGGGAGTTTAGGATGCTCAGGAGTGAAAAACATCCATTAACTCTAGCTGTTGGTGCTGGCGCCTCATGCTCAGGTTAATGTATTTTTAGGTTCTTCTAGCGTCTGTTTCTTGCAAAGTTCACGGTGCTCCTTGATATGAATGCCCGCTTTCCAATTACGCTCCTCTGTCTGCGTCGCTGGGTCTTTTAGCAGATTTGCCACTTCAGACCTGTCTCTAATCACCATGGAGATGAAGAACCGTAAGCAGAGCCCAAGACAGACACTGAAATCTTTCCAGCATAGCTCATCCGCCAGCCCTTTCCAGACCTTTTCATGCATCAGATGAGCTGCTAAGGAGACAAAAGCAAGGTGTGACTTATCAAGGCTGTTAAAGAGCCATGACAGGGCTGGGGTTGTTCCTGGGTGAAGGACAGCACTCAGAATTTCTGTGGGCATTGCCAGGTGCCCCGGGTGTCACAGGGCTATAAGGTGCCCTAAAGTGCAAGAGGGTGCCCTTTGCCTCCCACAGGAGCAGGAGGTGCCTCTGCGGCAGCTTGCTGAGGCCATGCAAGGCTGCAGAAAGATGGGTGGCTTTCTGGTCAATGAGTTGAGAGTGTGTACATGATGTGAAGCTCTGGAAAGCTGATGTTTGCCACAGAGCAGCTGGTGAACTCTGCTCTGCCTGTGGATACTGCCATCAGGCTGGGCTGAAAGTTCAGGTTTGGCAGCAGTGATTTTTTTCTTTCCTTTCTGCTGTTTCACTGTCATATTTCTTTGACATGAAACAGATGAAATTTAAACAACTTCTTCCGCAATATTCTTCTTTATTAAAATCTCTGTGCAGCGTATGAGCTGGGGAGGTAAGTGGTCCCCTGAAAGACTAATGCAGTTTTCTTATTATGCTTGGACGACAGCCTTCCTACGTCGCTGTTCTTGGGAGACAGCGTTCATGTCTCACTCAACACAGCCATTTACAGGATTTCAGAGGGGGAAGTTGGCCAACAAACCTGACATTGGTTTTTGGCAGTTCCCATAGGTCATTTCAGAATTCGGAGAGGCCTTCCCATAGCTTAAAATATTAAGTATAGGGAATTGACCCAAACCTACAAGGTCTCACTGGATTTCTGGACACTAATTCAGGCATCAGCTGGTCTGTGGTACATTTCAACTATGTGAAAAGCACATTGATTGCTTAATGCCCACTATTGAAAAGAAAAAAACACGTTAGTCCAGTGTTCACAGGTAATTATCCATTCTGTTGAAAAGCAAAGCTGAAATTTATCTTTTATATTATGGATCATCAGTATGCAGGACTATCAAGTCCTTTACACAACAGCCATAAATGTTATATGTTTCTATATATGTTTATAACACAATAATCAAGATGGTAAAATAAAAAAATACATTACCACTGCATAAAGTATGGTGGAAACTCATCTGGGAAACTGGCTAAAATTCACAACATCTCTGATCAAGAAAGAGTGTAAACTGGAAGGAGACTGGAAATGTTATTTTGTTTGGGAGCCTAGAAGAGCTTGGTTTGCTCAACCTAGCAAATTGAAGATCATTCCCTATGCATTAGAGGAGGAAGAGCAGTTATTCAATCTTCAACTTTGGCACAAGAACGTAGATATAACCTGGCTCCGAATGCATTCAGGCAGGAAATTGGAGGAGGTTTGAAACCATCATGGGTGTGAGGCTCAGCAGCAACCTGCCAACAGGGAGAGCGATGGGTAGAAACCCAAGACTGAGCTCCATAAATTACAAAGTGATTAGAAAATGTAGTTTCTTGTAATGCCAGTCAGTTACACAGGATGGCTCTTTGTGGGCTCTAATCCTGCTTGGGTTGGACCTCTATGAAAAGTTGTCTAATGGCAGAAGGGGGACTTTTCTTCTGGAAGATATGGATGCAGATGGGAATGGGAGAGGTAGCTGTGCGGGAGGTGAGGCAGAAGCTCAAAATGTGGACTTGAGAAATACTCTTATTTTCCTGCCAGTTGATTGATGGTTGGATAAAAAAAATAAGTGTGAAAGTCTTGAAATGGGCAGAGACCAACAGAAACGTGTCCTCAGCAGAGCAAAATCCCAGTCCAGGCCTGGCTGTGAAGACGGGGGAAGGCAATTTCGGGAGCCAGTTTGTCTGCTGGGGCTGGCAGTTCGACAGATGTTCCTCCTTGCACTGACATAAGTTTGAGGGCAGATGCTTAAAAATAAGTACTTTCGTGATGTGTTTTTCACATTTTTAGACAAGGCATGTATAAATACATGTGAGTGTGCAGCCTTGAATTCTTTGGGCCTGTGGTTTGGAGAAATCCGAAGGGGTTATAACTTGCCAGTGTAAATTTCTGAATACAAGGGATTTTTGAGGACTACTGTCTTTATTGTGTCTCAATAATAGAAGCAGCTGGTTATGAGCCCAGATTTCCAATTAAACATAAAATGGGACTCTACTTCAGCTGTGGTGTGGCTTTCTGCGTGGTTCTGACATGCCTTGCATATGCCATAAGGACTTAATTCCCTCTTGCTATCATCACAGCTTCTCCGACTGATTCCCTTAAAAAGTTATGAAAACCTCATTGAGCTAAACTTGGTAGCATGAAGATTCAGGGGACGATTTTCCTCTGAGGCGGCCATTAGAGCTTGGACTTTGAGAGCTTTGCAGTGTGGTGTGAAACTCATAGCTGTTATGAGGAATTTATTCAGGGGCAAACATAAGTGTTGATTCCTGTTCTGGATCTTTTTCAAGACCCATAAGAAGGGCTTGATTTACAAAACCTCCAAACCTCATCAGTTGCTGTTGAGGTCACAAAATGAGGAAAGGAGAGCAGACATGAACCTCCACTGAACATGCATTTACACCTTGCCTAAGTAGACCCACTTTCACTACCTTGGTGTGGTGGAGAGTACATTATCTGGGCCAGTAATCTCTGGGGGACATGTGCCTCAATTCTGCCTTTGTACCATGATCAAGTACCTTTTACCTTCTGCTTCCTTGAGCCCTATAAGTTCAGCAACCTGTTTCACTCCTCAGGAGACTGAAGTCTTGTGTGCAGAAGGGGGTGTTGGTTGACAGCCGACTGAACATGAACCAGCAGTGTGCCCAGGTGGCCAAGAAGGCCAATGGCATCCTGGCTTGGATCAGAAATGGTGTGATCAGCAGGTCCAGGAAGGTTATTCTCCCTCTGTACTCAGCACTGGTGAGACCACTCCTCAAATCCTGTGTTCAGTTCTGGACCCCTCAGCACAAGAAGGATGTCGAGGCTCTGGAGTGAGTCCAGAGAAGAGCAACAAAGCTGGTGAAGGGGCTGGAGAACAGGCCTTATGAGGAACGGCTGAGAGAGCTGGGGGTGTTTAGCCTGGAGAAGAGGAGGCTGAGAGGAGACCTCATTGCTCTCTATAACTACCTGAGGGGAGGTTGTAGAGAGGAGGGTGTTGGCATCTTCTCCCAAGTGACAGGGGACAGGACAAGAGGAAATGGCCTCAAACTCTGCCAGGGGAGATTTAGGCTGGACATTAGGAAAAAAATTTTCATGGAAAGTGTCATTGGGCACTGGAACAGGCTGCCCAAGGAGGTGGTTGATTCAACTTCCCTGGAGGTGTTTAAGGCACGGGTGGACGAGGTGCTAAAGGTCATGGTTCAGTGTTTGATAGGAATGGTTCAACTCAGTGACCCAGTGGGTCTCTTCCAACCTGGTGATTCTATTATTCTATGATTCTATGACTCTAAGAAAGGAACAAGACAGACCAAAGCAACCCTGTACCCCAAGCCTTCATAGTAATGGAGAACAGATTAGCTAATTTTCTGGCCTGATAGAGAAAGAACAAAAGCCCCATGAAGAGCTCTACTTTGCTTGGCAAATGCTGGTCCTGAGAGCAGAGCATTCAGAACTGGGAAACTGTGGGCACCCAAGAGGAGCTGTAACTCATGTACACCAGTGCCAGAAGCTGCAGCCACCTCTAGCACGTGCGTGCTGTAGTATTTTATCCAAAACCTGCATTTCAGCACATTTTTAAAAGCTCTCCAGTTTCACTTTGAGGTAGCTATAAGTCCATCACCTCCCCAGTGAACTCTTTTAAGTATCTCAATAGCCTGGCTGTTGGTGGTTCTTATTTCAAGGCTAGAGCTGTCTAAATCCAGCCTCCAGGCATCGAACCGTGCCGAATGCTTGCCAGCCGGATGGAGCGGCAATTCTGCACGCAAAATGCTTTTTCCATGTGCAATACTTGTGCTTCATGACTTGGGGGCAGCTGGGGTGAGTTAGGAGGTCCTGGAGCTATTCTTTCTGGCCCAGAGCAGAGTGGATGGAGGAGGTTTGAATGCATCCCATACTCTAAATAAAATAAAATACCCATGACAAAACCGTGTGTTTGGGCTTTTGCTCTGTTTCTGTGTCCTGGGGTGTTTGCTATTGAGAGCTGATGGAAGCTGTTAAAATTATTTAATTCTTGAAGAATTTTGCTATCAGAGAGGGAATCAGCTGCATTTGGTGATATGCAGAGAGAAAATCACCTGACGGGGTTTACCTAGTTCTTAAATTTGAAGTAGCCATGTGATGGGCAGCAGAGGTAAGAGGCAGGGGAAGAGCAAGGAGTGTGGAAAAAAAAACAAAAACAAAAAAAACAACAGAGAAATCCAGGCAACACAATATGAACTTGTCCTGGAACTTTATTCCAACATACAATTACAGCTTTTCCTTGTTTCAGCATTATTCTAGTGTGCTGCTCTGTGCCTTATAAATATGAGAGCACATTAAGTGGCAGATCCAGGGAAATTATCAGCTATGATCAGTGCAGCGGATGATCATTATAATTGCTGTTGCTCCTGGGGAGTCTGAGCAGTGTGAGAGTGGCTCAGCCGGTCAGTGCCTCACAGATGCTTTTGAAAGCCTTGTTTGTGGCTTCTTTTGATCCAAATTCATTTCTGCTTAAAAAAGAAAAATCATGGCATGCACTTTCACAAGTCTGAAACTTGTGGATGTACGGCCTTCATTCAAATGTCTGTCTTCGATGCCAGCAGGAAGCAATGTTTCCGCGGGATCACTTACAGAGCAGAACTGCTCCAAAGTCTTGGCAGGAATGGATGTCATTTTTCTCAACTGGTAAGCAGCACCGCTCAAACGACTCAGCTGCCGTTAGCCGTGGGAGCGGAGTGCACAGAGAGCCCCAGAGCGTGCCAGAACAAATAGCACTTAGGAAAACGATTTTTCCTTTGTTCCCTGCCTTTGTCCCTGAGACTCGGGAGCGGGTTTCCAAGAGCAAACTCAGCATTGCAGGATGCCGGACCGCCCGGCACCAAGGGTTGCATCTGCCTCCCCCTGCCGTGTGCCGGCACACAGAATGTGTTCATGGATCTGGGGGTGAGAACGACTTCTCCTAGACAGGGTTGTGGAGTTTCAGGGGAGACCTCAACTCCATCCCAGGGTGCATGCCTGGCTGCTGCCTCGCACTCGGCAGACCCCACCAGTAGTTCCCACTCTCCTCTGCGATTTGAAGCATCTGGCCTTGTCGCAAGGATTGTTTGCTTCAAGAAATAAATAAGTGCTTTGTATCCTAACAGCCATGAAAAAGGAGGATGTGCCAGACCTTGGCCAGAGCACACTGAACCAGTTTTCCAGTTTCACACGTGCTGTCATCTGTGGAGCTCGTGTGTTGACCTATGTGTCCAAGCACTTGCAACATTTTGCAGACACGTTGAGAAGGTTATTTGTGTGTAGCTTGTGTGGGTTTTTCCCCCTATTTACTTTTCCAAGGGAGGCCAGCAGGAATGAGAGAAATGGCCTCAAGCTCCACCAGGGGAGATTTAGGCTAGAGATTAGGAGGAAGTTTTTCACACAGAGGGTCATTGGGCATTGGAATAGGCTGCCCAAGGAGGTGGTTGATTCACCTTCCCTAGAGGTGTTTAAGGCATGGGTAGATGAGGTCCTGAGGGACATGGTTTAGTGTTTGATAGGAGTGGTTGGACTCGATGATCCGATGGGTCTCTTCCAACCTGGTTGTTCTATGATTCTATGAAATAGCAAAGTTGCCAGATTTGTTTCTCTGTTGATTTTAAATCTTGATGTAAAAGATCATTTAATGCCTGACGCGTGGTTAAAAGCCAGCGCTGGGGAGGAGCGGACGAGCTGCACTGCTCACCCGGGCCAGCACAGGCTTGTTGGAAATGCTGGCTGCCTTCTTCCCACTGCAGCCAAAGCTCATGGGAGGTTACACACAGCAAGCTGTGGGACAGGGTCAAGAACAAGTGTCCACACACACATGCACCAGAAGCCACTTTTTCACGGGCAGCTCCCTGTGCCAATGTGGTACCCAACTGGCATGGGGTGGACTGCTGGGGCTGTGGGACCATGCCAGGACAGTGCATTCCTGGACGTGATGGGGATGTCAGAGAATGTTGGCATGCTTTGATTTTGAACAGACTCCATTGCATGTGATGATTTATTGTGCTGTGTCTAAGTGGTTCCTGACCCACGAAGGTCCCGTTTTGGGAGACATCCATGTTCTGGCACGCTGCCACGCACCGGCCAGCATGTACTGCCCTCAGAGGGCTCATTTTGCAAAAGCCTTGCACCAGTTTTGCACTTTGTTTGGTTTCATGGAAGCCAGGCAGGATTGCCCAGCTGGATGTACCAGAGCTGTTATAGCTGAGCAAGTCAGCACCCATCAGCTGAGCTGCGCCAGGACTCGGCATGCTCCTTTGTAGTCCATCCCAGTGGTACAGTCATCCCAAACAGCCCGGTTTGGTGGGTGCTTTCTGTGAGGCTGTTGCACTCCAATGTGTACAACCAAATGCTGCTTCTCAACAATTCATGGTATAAGAAACATGATCTTTCCTTTACCCTCCACCTCCTTTAATTCACTGATCAAAGAGATCCTTCATCAATGACGTAACTTCTCAGATTGTTTGCAAACTTTTCCTTCAAGGAGGAGGTGTAAGACTTTGCCCACAAAAGTGTTGGTGTGGCTTTTGTCTTTGGTCACCTCTGGGACCTTCAGGAGAAGCTGCAGCCCTGCCTTTATTTAGTGGGCATGGGGAGGTTTATGAACTGTCAAAGTCAAACTGGAAACACACCCCGAGCCTAGGAAGACTGTGGAAACACAAAGGCATTTGTAAACTAATGTAATTACTTTCCTCAGTGCCTTTGAATAAAATTGGCTCAACTTTAAAGGCTTTTTTCCTACCCTTTTTCACATTATGTTCTTTCCTTTCTGTCTTTATTTCTGTTTTCTTCTCTGTGCCCTCCCCTTTTAGCTCCAAGTAGCTGATAATTTCCAAAACGTTATCAGTTTTCATTAGCAAAAGTTGGCATTTGGACTCTTTCCTTTTGAAGGTGAGAATAACACCCTGGGAAGATGGGTATCTGCTGCACAGAGCCTGTCTGAGCACCTGGTGACCTCCCCAAGGCAGGACAGGGCTTGCCCAGCCATCCAATGTGCCACAGCAGCCACACCAACCTGGCTTCCAGGGCACTGACCAGCCCATCCCCATGATATCAGGGCCCCTGACATTGTCTAAAACCTAATTTTAACTCTGCCTGATGTTTTCCATATTCCTCTGGAGTATCTCCCATCCAGATGTGAGCAGAGGTCAGAGGGAAGACGGGCAAGTCAGGAAACTGAAGACAAAACCTAGCCTGGCCCCACACATGGCTCGTGTGGGTTAATGATGCTTGTTAGGATAATCGTGGGCAGAGCAGATCTGTTGCAAGGGGAAATGGCAGGATATGGAGCTGCTGTGTTGTACAGCCAAAGTATTTAATAATTAAACAGTTGAAGATAGCACATGATTTAAAAGGGATATATTATCCGCCCCAGGTCGTTGTCCCACGCTGTTTACCTTATCTAGATACAGCTCATGTTGCAGGGCCTGTGAGGTCAGTGAGGAGTCCTGCGCTGATGCTTAGGGGTCTGGATCAGGCCCTTTGGCCACAGTGGCCCTGCAAGGCTCACTGGTTATAAAGGTTTGTGCGTGCTCCAAACCAGAGCTTGCTGGAGGAGGAGTTATTTTCACAGAAAACAGTGACCTTTTGTGCAAAAGCAAAGTGCAGAGTGAGCGGTTTTAGTTCACAGAATCATCAGGTTGGAAGAGACCCACAAGATCATTGAGTCGAACCATTTCTATCAATCACTAAACCACGTCCCTCAGCACCTCATCCACCCATCCCTTAAACACTTCCAGGGAAGGCGAGTCAACCCCATCCCTGGGCAGCCTCTGCTGAGCCTTTCCATGAAAATTTTTTTCCTAATGTCCAACCTGAACCTCCCCTGGCAGAGCTTGAGGCCATTCCCTCTTTTCTTGTCCCCTGTCCTTTGGGAGAAGAGCCCAGCTCCCTCCTTCTGTAGACCTTTTCCCTGAAAAGTTGAATTTATCTGAAAATCCCACTTTCCTTCTTTATTTTTCCTATTAAGCATCTCAACTGGGCTGTCGGCCTCTCACTTGCAGGGTGGGAAATGCAGTTGGCAGCCAGCTGAGCATGGAGGCAGGGGATGGAGGTAACCTGTGACCCTTCTGGGCCTGGCTCTCCTGTCCGGGAAGCTTTGCACATCCCACAGGGAACCAGTGTTGGATGAGACAATTTGGATTCATGTCAGCCTGGGCAAGGGGCATCGTGCTTTTCCCCTGCACTTCAGCAGGACCTCTTGGGATAGGAGCAATGCCCCAGATCCCCCTGGCTTGTCTTTGACCCCAAGAGGAATGGTGGATGTAAAAGCAACAGCAGAGGAAGCCACTGACAGGCATAAGGAAAGGTTTATCTCCCCATGAGATAAACCTTTCCATGGGTGCTGGGCGAAGACTGGCAGCTGCGTCTGCTCCATCAGCACCCCTGCAGAAGATCCCTTTGGCTGATGCAGATCCAAAGTGAGCCTTTTTGGGTTGTTTCAGGCAATAGAACACAGGTTGGAGCCTGTTATATTTATTTATTTTGTTTTTCAAACCAAATTGCCCATCCCTGCTGAGCTATGTTGCTGGTGTAAATGGGAGCCAGTTCCTGCAAACCTGCTGAGTCTAAATGGAAGGCTTCCCAGCGGAAGCAGGAGCAGAGCATGGCACATATATCCCACTACACTGGGCTCTGGGAAGGCAGCTCTTGGGCTGCTGAAGAAGAAACTCATATTCCTGCTTTTTGCCTGGGGTGAGCGTCTCATTGCTTTAGGGACCAGAGCAGCCTGATGGAATTTGGCAGCTCTTGAAAAACAAAGTCATTTCTAGTCTCCATCAACTTCAAGGATTCATTGGGCAAAAAAAATTTGTTGCAAGAAAAAAAAAAAAAAAAAACCCTGAGCAGAGGGGAAAGCAAGCAGCCTGTTTGCATGGGGGGGAGTTTGGTGAGAGAAGTCAGCACTTGTCTACACTGGCTGGGAAGGTGCAGCATGGCAGCACGGTAGCCTGGCAGCCAGGTAAAACATATGGCACCTGGTGCATCGCTGGGAGATTTTGAGCTGCAAGCTCTGCTGCAGACTAGCTGCGTAAACTCAGTGAGCTCATTTAATGTCATTATACTGCACATAGCCCTTTCCAGTGCATGTATTTGCTCCCTTGTGTAGGGTGTCATAAGAATTTAAGTGTTTTTAATGTACTTTGATGTCCCTGGATGAAGGATGCTCTATAAATGCAAAGTAAGTGTTCTAATGTACGTAGTTTGTTTTCTTTTTAACATAACAAAATCCTTAGCAGCCTTTCCTTCTTTGACAGTTTCCGTAGCTGGTGGGTCTGTTTCTGCTATGCCTTAGCAAAACAAATTTAAGGTTTTGCAGTGGCATATGCTCAGTCTGTTCCTCAGCTTCATGACCCGAGTAGTTTCCCTGTTTTCAGCACTGCAGAGTTACAGGCGGAAATCTGCTAAAAATCTCTCTTTCTATGAAACCCGATGATGGGGAAAGGTGGATGTTAGAGTCAGTTAGGGGAAGAACCATAACTTGAGAAGAAAAGCAGCTCTGCTTACAGGTAGCTCTGATTGAGACCAGAGTGAGTTAATGCAGAGTAATTATTCCTAGATAGTGCCAGTTTGGGATATTTATTTTGGAATACAGTGTGATTTCTTCCTGTTGAAGTTAACTCTCTGTATGAACTGCCTGCAAGCCCAGCAATGAGCTCTCCTGCCAGGTAGCCCCATTACCTGCCTCTCTGTCCCTATCCCTCGTGGTGACTTGTCATCCCACAGATGCTGTGGAGTGGTGTGGACAAAGAGGGCTTCTGTGGGGAAGGGCAGCTCAGGTGGTGCTATCCAGGCCAAAGCCAAAGCATACAGCTGGAAATAAAGCTGATTAGAAGCCACTGCAAAGGAAGTGTCATTTGGGAAAAGCCCTGTGAAAGCTGCAGGCTGCGCAGCCTTTCTGAAACAAATCGCTGCAGCGTCTGAGCATCAAGGGATCATCTCAGGGGGTTAATCCAAGCACAGCAAAGGCAGAAAGCTGTATGCACCAGAAAAACAGTGTGCATCCGCTAGGCAAGTACAGATTTAAGGAAGCCAGCCAGCCCCCTGCTCCTGTCCCAGAGGCATATGGGGCTGCCAGGGCTCCCAGTTGCAGCTGAGCAGTGAGAGCTTCGCCTTACCTTTCCCTTTTCCTGGTTCTTCCCAAGCCACTGAGCATCACCATGGCCACCTGGGAGCTGGTCCTCAGCCAGCAAACCCCATCCCAATGTGTGGCATGGTGCTTGAGTGTGCATCCCAGGTGTGGCAGTCGGAGGAGAGACGCTGGGGTTTGGAACGTTCTTCCTCTCCGGTCTGCACCGGCCTCTGGCACTGGAGCGCCAAGGCATGCCGTGCCCCACCATGCTGCCTTTTTAATAGCTGATTTTAATGAGACTCTTCGAGACAAAAGAGAAAAAAAGCCAAACCTTCCAACAGATTTTTATCTACTGTTTATTTCCACAAATTGCTGCAGAAAAAAGCCTGGAGGGTTTTGATGGAGGTGGAGGCTGAGATAGCCGGCAACACGGAGGCTGCTGGGGCGCAGCCTTTTTAACCTCCCCTACTAAGGCAGGTGCCGACACATCCCTGCAGCCAGTGAAACATGCTAACGCTATGGAGGCTGACCGAGCAAACGGTAACAAGCTCTGCTGCTTCACCGGGGCTGCCGCCTGTCTTCCTTGGTGGAGAAAAGGCACCTGGCTGCATTTCCCTGCTCAAAATCATCAGGAAGACCCAGCATCCGCTGGCTTGGGGGGTGACTGCTGGCTGGGCATGGGGGCACATGGTCTTGGTCGGGGAGCCCCATTGCAGTCCCCTCTCTTGCTCCGTAGGTGCACCAGTACTACAGCTGCCTGCCCGAGGACAAGGTCCCCTACGTCAACAGCCCGGGAGAAAAGTCTCGCATAAAGCAGCTTTTACACCAGCTGCCACCGCACGACAATGAGGTTGGTAACTGAAAAGTGTCCTTGGACATCAGTAAGGCTGTGGGTGGGGAGGGGATGCTCCTCCTGGGGTTGCGTGTGAGAAGCGTGGCTGGTCCCTTCTCAGTCCTTTCTGCTTTTTGGGGGCCATGTTGCTATTGAAGTGCTATTTTTGCTTCATGCTTGGATTGCGTTGGAGGTGGGGAGGGACTTGTTTGTTTCTAAAGTTAAAATTTTTTTTACATGAGCCTTCTTCAAATCTCTGAAACAAAAGCACTTCCTCAGCCCTCAGAGGCCAAAGCCGTATTATAGGGGTCTTGAAATGCTGTTGAGATCAGCTAGGGCCAGATCCAAAGTTGAAGAAGCCTTTTCCCAAGCACTGCTTCCTAGTCACCTTGGGAATGGGAGTGCCGCGGAGAGGGGTTTCACTTGGGCTGAGCTTGGGAGCTGGCAGAGCTTGGCAAGCTGGAGGTTGAGCCAAAACCAGTAAGAGCAAACAAACCTTCTTATATCTAACAAAAAAGATGTGAGACAGAAAAGAGGGTCCAGTCTTTGACGTCTTGTTCTCACCATTGAGAACACTGGCTTTTGGTTGGCCACAGAATTTCCCTTTGTAAACAAAAAGAATTATTTTTGTACTGCTTTCTGAAGAAACCGCTCTGGAAAATGCGTCCAGGTTACTTGTTTGATCTAGGTCAGATTTTAACAAGTTTACCTGCACAGGGCTGGGTGCCACAGACACGGTGCAGTGCTGCTAGTGCCTGGGGAGCTCCAGGTACCAGGCGGGGGCTTCTCCCCATCTACCCTGGGGCCCCACATCCTCCAACAGCCGAAAAACATAGGAATAAGTGCACACAAACTTTGCTACTGCAGCCCGTGCTGCTACAAGCCAGAGGCACGAATCTGCATGCATTTCATGCAAATTGGCAGATTTTGCATCCAGTTTCCCTTGTGCTCAGTTCTGCTCTTCTGAAAATTGCTCACGTGTTAATTGCTCACGTGAATAGTTCTGTTCAGCTCCACGAGTCTGCTCCCCAAAGTAACAGAGGCTGGATTGGGCAGCGGTGCTACACGTGGCCACCTTGGCTCTTTAGTTGTATTCTCCACTGAGATGCAAGCCAGCCAAGAGCTAAGCCTACAGCGTGAAAACAGCCAGGAAAACCTCAGAGTTTCATAAGCTTTGGGGAAACTGTATCATTCATTTTTTTTATCCTTTTATTTTACTTATTTCCTTATTACTTTCCAACACAGAGGTTTTGCAGATATGCAAATTTTACTCTGTGCTGGAAGAATAGTTGGAGTTCCCAAATAGCTGGAATTCCATTATTTACATAGGGAAAACTAGCTGCATACTAAAAATGCCAGTAAAACATTTTGAAGCTGCTATAGGATGTCTGCCATAAGTGGACGGCAGGAAAACCATCAGTCTGATTGCTGGGTCTTAGTGAGACTCAGAGGACCCAACTTCTAAGAGCTTCCTAATGTTTGGAGAGAAACCTTCCTCCTGCCTTTTCTTCCCTTGAAATTTTGGCTAAACCCTGGGCTGACCGGAACCCCAACAGGAGTGGCACTCCAGCCTCCCCTACGCTGAGGACAGAGGCTGTTGGTGTAACTCCCTCAGAGAGATTTGCAGAGCCCATGGGACCAAGGCTCGTGGCTGGGGAGGCAGGGACACCCATAATGCTGAGCATCACTTATTTTTTTTTTAGGTCCGCTATTGCAATTCATTGGATGAAGAGGAGAAGAGGGAGCTCAAACTCTTCAGTAGCCAAAGGAAGAGGGAAAATTTAGGGAGAGGCAATGTCCGACCATTCCCTGTAACCATGACGGGAGCCATCTGCGAGCAGGTGAGTAGGGGCTGATGAACTAGTGCAAGCAGGGCAGCTTTTGAATCACCAAAATTAAGTGAAGCTTACAGGACCAACACCCTCCCCATGCTCCCTGTGAGCTACAAGCACTGGGGTCAGTCAGTATGCATGCGAAAGCAATCACAATATTTGATGTGGAGTGGTTACTTCAGCTCCTGGCCTTGTGCAGGGAGGAAGCTGTTGATATCCTGGTCATAGAATGGGGAGGAGGAGAGATTAAGAGACAGCAGAAAGGGACTGTCATTTAGCATCTTCTTCTGCAATGGGTGCAAAAGCAGCTGGTTGGTGACGGGCAGCAGTGGGCTCACCAACCGCTCGTTAAACATTGGCTTTTCTGACAGTGCGGTGGCCAGATCAATGGAGGGGACATGGCTGTCTTTGCCTCACGAGCGGGACACGGTGTTTGCTGGCACCCTCCCTGCTTCATCTGCAGCGTCTGCAACGAGCTGCTGGTCGACCTGATCTACTTCTACCAAGATGGGAAGATCTACTGCGGCAGGCACCACGCTGAGTGCCTCAAACCACGCTGTGCAGCGTGCGATGAGGTAAGAGCCAGCTCACCCCAGCTTCTGTCCACTTAAAAGATATGTGCTGCCATGGATGTTACCTGTGGGGATGGCAAGAGATTGCTCCTCTTGCCAGCTGGAGGGTATTTCTCCTCTATCTGCCTTGGCAGCGCTGGGTGTGTTAGTGCAGGATTAGCCTCTGCACGGAGGCATGTGCATGATAAACAATGGTTTGGCTTTACCAAGGGTTTGTGCAAGCTTTTCCTGGGGTTTCAGGTGAGCATCTCAGGGATTTTTTAGCTGCAGTTTGCCTAGAGGTGTCCTGGGAGATGTCCTCATCTACATGGAGGGAGGCTTTGCATGAGCGTTTCTTCCTCCACGCTGTGTGATGTTAGCCCAGCTCTGTCTGGTGGTCCTGCCTTCTCTGTTCCCCCAGAAGAAGCTTCTGGTAGGATGAATGCTGTGTTTCCTACAAGACAGTAGTGTCTGAGAACATGCCAAGCTGAAATAGGCTTTGAGAGAGGAGATTAACGGGCTATAGGAAGCTGAACAAATGGAATACAAAATGAATATAGAAAACCGTATAGAGTCGCCTCTGAGCATTTCTCAAGTGTCAATCTCTGTTTAAAAGGCTGGTGAAAGAAATTGTTCTGGCTTTTAAAGTTATGAAAACCATAGTGTGGAAAACCATATGTACTATAAAATACCACATCCCATCTATGCAAGCATGTAATAGTAAAAATCCAAGGCTATATGCGCTTCAAATATGAAGAACATTGACGTATGTATCCAATTAAATTTGTACTGTTACCAGTGAAAAAACAACTTCTAACCGTTTGACTAGCCCTATTTCCTTGTGGCTTAGGCTGGGTAATTTTTTTTTCATGTACTTTTTATCGTTGCAAATTCTTCTACAAGTCCTTCATTCAGCTCCTTCTTTAACGTGGACTTCTTCCCCTGAAGCATCCAACACTTAATTGCGAGAAAGAATAACTCAGGGGTAAGAGGAACTGCAAGGAAAAATCTTTCAGTGTGATCTGTGCCGAGGTAGAGAGCCAGGGAGCAGAGCTGGGCTGCTGCTTGCTCTCCCAGCTTGGCTTTGGGGGTGGAGGTGGTGTGGGGATGGGAAGCAGAGGTAGCAAAAAGCATCTGCTGAAAACCTTTGACATGTCTACTTCACCAGCCCACCCTTAGCAGCCATCCATGCCCATGCCTCAGTTTCCCCGCTGGTATAATGACTTTGGAAGCACACAGACTGGCGTAGAGGTGATGGTCAGGTGCCAGGTAGCTCCATCTGCTCTCCACTCCACAGACCTGCCACTTTTCCTTGTGTTTTTGCTCATCCTTTGTATTCAGGTCCCTGCTTCAGAGACAGGTAGATGTGTTTTGAGTAAGTGGCTGCTCTGTTCTTCAGAAGTCTGCCAGATCGATAGATTGTATATAAGCGTGTTTATTACCCTGATCGACCCCTCCTGCTGATGGATGTGCTTAGGAGCACGTTATATTAGCTCTGCCTTAACGCTTTGTAGTCCATGCACTAACGCAGTCCTGAGGTATTTGCATTTTAATGGATTTCCTTGAGAAGTGATGGATGCCCCTGCTACAGGCGAGACCACAGGAGTTTCCCATGCAGGACGGGAAGGTTAGCGGTAAAATTTGGAGGCTGTGTGAGCCAAGGGGCACAGCTGCTGTGCATGGGCAAGAGATGCAAAGGTTAGTGCCTGTATCCCAGGTTCCCTCTCTGACTGACTCTGCTCCCCATTTGTGTTTCTCCCCTCCAGATCATTTTTGCCGATGAATGCACCGAGGCCGAAGGGCGGCACTGGCACATGAAGCACTTCTGCTGCTTTGAATGCGAGACGGTGCTGGGAGGGCAGCGGTACATCATGAAGGATGGCAGGCCCTACTGCTGCAGCTGCTTCGAGTCCCTTTATGCTGAGTACTGCGACACCTGCGCCCAGCACATCGGTATGGGCCCCTGCCCTTGACCCTGGGGCAAATCTCTGCTTGCAGGGTTGTTGCTGGCAACAAGAGCTATTGCATTAGAGTCTTTGACAATGACATTGGGCTGGGGGCAGGATTTCTTGCGGCTGAGGTCTACCCTAGCTCTGGGGCATCCAAAGAGGTGCGTGTCCCTTTCACATCTTGCCAAGGAGCTGGCACAGTAATTTGCTTAGTTAAACCCCAGCTTATCCATTTTTGTGGTCAGAGAGGGGAGGACTGTCAGATAGCAACTTCAGGAGCTGTTGCAGCTTGTGAAAGATTTCTCTGGTCAAATGTAATGAATACTTTTTTTCCTTTAAATCTCATTTTCCTGTAAACAGCCTGGCTTTTTGAGTCCCACATTTTTTCCAGCCAAGCTTACCAAAGGCTTGCATGAATTAATGAGCTACTGACAGGAAAGATGTTTGTTCATTAGGCATCATTATTGTTTCTGTTTACCTTTTTTAATCAACTCACCAATAGATATTCTCAGACAGAAAGAAGGCATCAGAATCAGTCTACGTTTCTAGAGCACTGATTTGCAATATACTTTATTCTGGGAACTAAGCACTCAGGGGATGGAAAGCCAGGCAGGCTGGAAAGCCACCTTGCTACTCTCCCCCATCCCATTTGCCACTTGGTTGAGCATCTGCAGGCGCTCACAAGCGCAGGGGCAGCCCTTTCTTTGTCCGTGGAGGTGAGCTCACATGTTAAAATAATTCATAGGCTGCAGGGAAAGAGAACAAACCACAAACCATTTGCTCTTGTGCAGCAGCCATATGGCATGGGAGGGAGGGCTGGGGGGCTTCAGGGAAGTACTTGGAAGAGGTGTTTGCTGTGACCTGCAGCACATCCTTCCTGAAAGCGCAGCTGCAGAGCGGTGAAGAAGCAGCTGTTATCGCTTCTCCTGTGCTCCCTTCTCTTCTGCTTCTCCCATCTACTGTCCTTTCCTGTGTCCATCTGTCCAGAGCATGCTGACTGTCGGGTTTTGGGGGCAAGGTGCCTGTTTTGGTGCATATCTGCACATTTCTAGCCACGGAGGGACTGCAGCCATTTTGTTGCAAGTTGCTTCTAGTAGTCACTGAGCATTGTGCTTAAGAGCCACGTAAGTCAGAGGTAAGCACGTGCTTCAGACTTGGAAAGCTTGGGTTGGGTAGCTGAGGACAGAGTAAGGAGGTTATTCTCTTCCTCTGCAAGATGGCTTAGAGGCATTGGAAAACGAGCTGATAAAATCCCACCCACCGTCTTATCTCTCCTTTGTCCACAAGTGTAGCACTCCAGTCTATGTAAAAAACCATTTTGCTCATTATAAGGGAAGAAAAAAAGAACCCAATTACACTAAAGCAAGTTTAGCTTGAAATAAAATAAACCGTTAACATACTGTTCATTTGTAAATTCTCTAGCAGCAGGCGGCTCCTCCAGCGACACGGCTGAGGCAGGGTGCGAGCACGTGCCACGAACACGTGTGGTGCAGCACCATGCCATGCCAGCCTGTGCTTTGCATGGCAGTTTCTCAGGTAACAGGGGCTTTTGCCATGAATGGCAGCTTAAACAGGCGAATGAACATTATAATTGAAACCTCAGGAGCATTGCTCACAGCTCTGACCAAGAACGATGTGCAGGTAGAGCCAGTACCTGCCAGCAGCCCCAGGGTTTCACTGGTGAGGGACAGGCTCTCTGCATCTGCTTTACTTAACCCAAGGGGCAACCTGAGAAATGTGACTGGGTACAAGGCAACAGGGTGCGCTGAGATCCCTGGGACTGGCTCTTTCCCCTCTCTTTTGGAGAAGAGGCTCCAGTAGCCAAAACAGATTTAGGATGGGGCCACAGTAGCAGCGAGGGACAGGGATGTGATCCGCTGTTACATACTTCACCAAGGCAGCACAAATTCCTAATTAGGGTATGGTTGGAGGGTTTCTGTTTTCTCAGAGAGGCAGCATATTATTTCTTTGACTTCAAAGATTTTATGGAGAACTTCTTGCATTCCTTTGCTTTATGATCGGAAATATCCCCATTTAATACAAAATAGCTTGAGGCTGAATTCTGTTGCCTTTCCCAGTGTTGAGTAATTACCAAGCAAAGGCCTGCAGCCTGCAAGGAATTAGGAATGTGCTTAACTTCATGTGTTGGAGAAACCCTGCCGAGCAAGCCTGAGGGTGTGTCACTTGTGGAAGATGCACGTGTTAAGTGCAGTGTGTATTGATGCACATGAGGTGACTCTGATGTTGTGTGTCTTCCCTCTCAAGGTATTGACCAGGGCCAGATGACGTATGATGGTCAGCACTGGCACGCCACCGAGACCTGCTTTTGCTGCGCACAGTGCAAGAAGTCCCTGCTGGGACGGCCCTTCCTACCCAAGCAGGGGCAGATCTTCTGCTCCAGAGCCTGCAGCATTGGCGATGACCCCAATGGCTCCGACTCCTCTGACTCAGCTTTCCAGAGCGCGCGAGCAAAGGAGTCCCGCCGCAGTGCCAAGATCGGCAAGAACAAGGGGAAAGGCGAGGAGGGGGCACGCAGCCCCTGCAACCAGTTGCAGGTCACCTCCAACCGCCTCTCCACCGATGTGGACCCCCTCTCTCTGCAGATGGATTTGCTGAGCCTGGCCAGCCAGACACCAAGCCTCAACAGGCAGCACCTGTGGAGGAGCCGGGATGAGCTCTATCACTATGGGAGCAAAATGGAGCAAAGTCAGTCGCAAAACCCTCTACAGCTTCTCGGCCAGTGCAACGTAAGGACCTCCTATAACCCCAGCCAGGTCCCAGGCTCGCAGACAGATTTATGGGCAAAACATTTCAGCAACCCAAAGAGGAGCTCCTCGCTGGCGATGAAGGGCCACAGTGGCAGCTTCATCCAGGACTGCAGAGACGACTACTACTCAGGGAGGCTTCGTTCACAGGAGAGCTACAGCGACGTGTCTAACCAGAGCTTCCCCGAGACCAGAGGAAGTGTCAAAGTCCCCAAGTATGAAGAGGAAGGGGAAGGTGGGATGCCGACACCACAGTGCCGCACTCGGCACCCCATCAATGCCCTTAAGTTCACAGAGGACCTGACACCCACTGAGCAGACTCCCCGTGGCTCCATGGAGTCCCTCGCGCTCTCCAATGCAACAGGTACATCACCCCTCTTTCAGTCACCCTGCAGCTATCCCGGAACCTCCTCTGTCTGGTGGGGTGCCTTGTGCTCCAAGTCCTTGCAGGTTTCCTCCCATTTCAAGGGTGACCCGTAGTTTGGGGACCTCCCTTGGTACCACTGCTTGGCTTTGGTGTGCCTGGCAGCCCCTCTCACCCTCCTTGCTTGTATACCATCTGCAGGGTTTTATAGATGGCTGCCCTTTCCATGTAGAGAAAAACAAACCTTTCCAAGCCTTTTGTGAACGGAGGTGGGAAATCAAGGCCAGCTGCTAACACAGAGGCAAATTCCAGCATTCAGCGCTTCAAGAACTGCTGTCAGCTGCCCCTGGGGACTAAAAATATTTCTGAATGCTTTGAAATCGGCCCAGTTAACCCCTTTTGCATGTTATATGATGCTCAAGCACATGACGAGTTAAAGAGAGTTCTTCCCTTTCTATGCATCGCTCTCTTTATCCTCTGATAGAAACTGCCAGGAAAAGCCAGGAAAGATGCTTGTCCTGTCAGGCTGAGCCCATTTGTCCTGAGCACATCCATGTATAATAGTCCTCGGCTTTCTCACCCCAAACCTGTTTGGGTTTCATTTAGTGGCTGCGGGAATACGACTGCATGCAGGGACACGTTTGCAGCAGGGCTCTGGTCCGTAGCTGGTGCTGGGGAGGCTCAGACCCCTGGGCACACCGTCCTGCTGTAGCCTGCTGTAGTTTGCATCATGGGATGGCTGTGCTCACCCAGCACAGCTCTCGCTTGCTTCTAAGACTCTCAGCAGAAAATTTCTCAGAAAAGAGAGCACTGAGCCTGTATTGCTCACCAAAGATAACGCCTTGCTTTTTCTTCACTGCTCCCCAGCTTATCTCTGTTCCAGCCAAACTTTGCTTGGATTCGGATAGGTCCTGCGCCTTGTCCCTGCAAAATGTAGTCGGTCTTGTTGTCGGCAGCAGCAAGCAGCCTGCAGGGTATTGGGTACACAGGCGTGAGGTCCTCCTGTGGGATGTTGGTTCTGGGTGGTGGGGATGCACCAGCGAGCATTGCCAGGCCCCAGAGAGCCGAGCTCCACTGAAAGCGAGCTCTGTGCTTCTGCCCTGCCTGGATGGACAGGTTTGCTGTGCTACGCCTGTGCCTCCTCACCCCGCTTCTGGGTTTCGGTGTGTTTGTTTAGGGAAGTTTCCAGCCTCACGCCAACATGTGAAACAATCTCTGTGTGCTAGGGTCTCACTAACTGGCCAGTAGAAAAGCAGTGGAGCAGAGGAGAAACTAGTGAACTGGAGAGAATTTGGCTTAGTAGGTTATACAGGGATGGGCGAGAGATGTGAAATAGTGAGAGAGTTGGGAATTGCTCTCCAAAACAAGGTTCCCCAAAGCAAAACCCCACATTTCCAAGCCTCTCACGTTCCTGAAAACTCATTGTGTAAACCCCAGGAGTACAGAGAGTCTTGAGCAACACCGAGTTTGGATGAGCAATTGCTGAGAATTGAAGGGTTGTTGCATGCTTTGGAGCTGAAGTGTAAGAAGTTATTAGGGATACAGGTCAAGAGACAAGAAACGTGGCAAGGGTGAAAATCCTTCTGGTTTTCATTTTAGAAATCTTTTTTTAAAATGCTGGGAGGGAGGTTTTCCAGAGACCTTCGTCCTAAGTATGAATTTCCTTACAGGCAGTGCCTGCCTTCACAACTCGCTGCTTTCCTGCTTCCTGGAGCAGATGATTAGCATGATGGGGCTTGCAATGAATTTAAGCAGTTCCTCTGCAGAGTGAGGTGATAACATTTTTATTAATGTGTGAGATCTAATAATTTTCCTTGCTTTGGGATGTGGCTCAGCAAGAACTGAGGGCACTGCAGCAGTAACAAGCAGCTCCCGCAGGGCTGTGTGTGCAATTCCAGAAGACACAGTTACCATCCCACTTAATTGGCAGTGTTTTGAGGACAGGGAGATTCGGGAGCAGGGTTTTGGACAAAGGGTGTCTGGGTGCAGTACCTCACTGCCTGGATTTTTCCATCCCCATTCTCCCCACCACGGCAGAGCAAGCTGCCCAGCAAGTATCCACCCCAGCAAAACTCCCCCTGGGGCGTCTGGTTCTCCCCATGTCCTCCTCTCCGCATGCCCCAGCTCCGCCTTGCAAGAAATTCCCAGGCATCCAGATGCGAGGTTCCTTTTTGCTACTGAAGCTGCACAGTGGCTCCATCCTAGAAATAGTTAATACCGCATCCATCTAGCGTTTTATGGCATTGCTGAAAACGCTCTTTTTTATGGGGTGCTGAAGGGCAAACAGCCCCTGACCTGCAGAGCACACGTTAAAAGCTGGTCCCTCCCTGAGAGCAGATTTTGCTGTGATGTTTCTATTACACCTTAACTACTAATTAGCTGGAGACGTCAGTAAAGCAGATAATACATGGGGTGTGCAGCAGTAGTCCTTGTCCTCTGGCCAGAAAGCTGCCTCTGCTGAACAAGTCCTGTCCCTGTAATATTTGTAATGCATTCAGTGCAGGAGCAGGGGTCACCCACTGGGTTGGTCAAGACCTGCGTGACCCCACATCTGCTGCAAAACCCCAGACTTTCACCTTACCAACCAGACTCTATTTAATTGCTTCAAAGCCAATTCCTCATGGGCTGGTTAAGAGATGTGACACTGTGTTAGTCCTGGGTATTTGCCCTGAAAGTGCTTGTTCTGCTGTGCTGTCTCCCCACGGGGAGTTGTATACCAGCAGACACCAGAGTGGCAGAGGTAGCCGTGAACCTCTTTGTGCTTTGTTTTGGGGTGTGAATTAGATGGGAGCATCTCTGCCGTCCTCTGCTCTGTACCTGTGGTGTTGCCACAAAGGCTGATGTGATTTAACCACATCCACTGGCAAAGGGAATAGTTTCATAGAATCACAGAGTTGTTTAGATTGGAAAAGACCTTTAAGATCATTGAGTCCAGCCCTTAAACTAACACTGCTAACTCCACCACTAAATCATGTCCCTAAGCACCACATCTACACATATATTCAGTTTCTCCAGGGATGGTGAGTCCACTGCTACCCTGGGCAGCCTGTTCCAGCGCCTGACAGCCCTTTCTGTGAAGAAAGTTTTCCTAATATCCAGTCTAAATGTCTCCTGGAGCAACTCCAGGTCATTTCCTCTCATCCTATCATTTGTTACTTGGGGTAAGAGACCAACGTCCACCTCACTACAACCTCCTTTCAGTAACTGTAGAAAGCAATGGGGTCTCCCCTCACCCTCCTGTTCTCCAAACTGAACACCCCCAGTTCCCTCAACTGCTCCTCGTAACCTCTGTGCTCCAGACCTTTCACCTGCTGGTTAAGGACATCGCTCCTTTCCTTCCACGTTTCTGTTTGAAAATCACTTCTCAAAGGCTGTGACAGACTCTGATCTGCTACATCTTCTTGAAGGTTGGGTCCTCCTACTGCCCAACATGGCCAAAGAGCAAAACATTTTTCCTAGTGCACGTTCCAAGAGAGAGATCATTTTTGCTGGATTTTGTATTATCTTTTGTATTTGGTTTCCTTTGGCTGCTTTTGCCTTTTGTTTCTCTAGTGGCGTTAGCAACAAAACAAACCAGTGGATGCTGTAGCAATGTTTACCCTGTTACTCCTTCATTAAGCAAGCAGGATGCTGCTAAGATGGAGCTTGTCCAGAAACTTGTCTTATGAGAAGGAGCCTGACCCTGCCAGAGGTTGGTCCATTGCAATCCTGCTCCCAGTGCTTGTGCTCTGCCTTGCTCTGCTTGTGCTTGCATTGCCCTCTGAAAAGGCTTTGCCTCCCAGTATGTGCTCACAGCTGAATTAGAAATCAAGAGCTGATCTCTGGTGATGCTAAGCAGTCATTTCCACAAAAGACCAGCTGGTCAAATAGGCCACTTAAGAAAGTACCTGCAGGCTGAGTGTTGTTCTCTGGGAACGGTCTCTTTGTGTGCAGCTTGCAGGGAGCAGGGGTGCTTTGGAAGCAGAAGTCATGATGCTGTCGTATGCAAAAGGATAAATAGATTTTAAGTATTCCTTGGGGCATGCGTTTGGGTGAGGGCAACAGCCTCATCTGTCACAGGCATAAATCCAGGAAAGAAAGATGTTAAACTGGTGCCAATACAGGGTGGAATGTGATTTCACGTGTGACATTTCTCCTGTCGTCTGTGTTGGGAGATGCCCAAAGGGCCCAAATAGCTTGTTTTTCCAGGACTAAACAACAACTGTGATGTACCCAGAAAGCAGAGAGAAGGACTGTGTGAATATGCACATGGGTATGAATATGCACTTGGGTCAGTGCTGATCCCTGCAAAAGATGGGATCCCTCGGAGGATTTCTTGCAATTTTGAGACCCAGGTATAACGTTTCCAAATCCAAACTGGGTCATTTCAAAACCCAAGATGTGAAGACAGAGGTTTTCCTTTTCAAAGAGCCGATGCCAAAGATTATAAAACTTACTGGAACATTTCTTCTCCTCCTGCTCTCTCTCTGTTGCTCAGCTTTAGGAGGCTTTTGGATGTGCCAGAGCACATGGTGTAACAACCAAACCAGGGAGAAAACCAAAAGTAAGGAGATGTTGTTGGGGAAAGCAACAGTACATCATCCCCAATCCAGCATGCTGGCCACTCTGCCTTGTCTGGGGAGCACGTAGGAGCTGGTGGTGCCAACGAGGAGGTTACAAGAGTGCTTCTAGGTTAAAATCCAGCCCCTTTCCCAAGCATCCACCATGTAGGGGCTTCATTCAATGAGCTGAAGAGAGGGACTGATCGGGTGGGAATGTGCCCTGACGCCCCTGGGATGGCAGGCGGGAAGGCTGTTGGCACCGTAGCCCACTAGGCAAGCACTCCACTTTCACCCAATTGTTTACTTTCCATGATGTCAAGTTGCATAAGGTTTCTGCTTTATTTCTGCCCAGCTCAAGCTAGCTCAGAACTGAGATGTGGCTGAGCTATAAAAAAAGCCCCAGGCAGGCTGTTTCTACTTAAGTTCCTTTTCAGTTCTTGAGGCTGAACTTGAAATAAACCCTATTTTAGGGCTGGGCAGGATGTGCCTACCTGGTGCTGTGGGAGAGAAGAGGCTCTGGCGTGGGGGACTGGGCATGAGAGGTGCTGCTCTGTCCCCTCCTATAGCTGCGTTAAACACACTCTGGCTGGGCTGAGCACAGGGTTTTGGTGCAGGCAGGTGCCGATATGGGGCTCAGGTGGCGAGGACTGCGATGCACAGGTATATGTGTACATTGTGATAAATGTAAAGGCAAGAAGCAAATGTCAGCATAGCCTTGTTTACTTGCAATATCTTAGGTCAAGGCATTTTGCAGACTGTGCTAGGGTGAAGCAGACGATGCTATCTGTGCAGTGGGGTGCTGGCTGCGGTGGGACCTCGCCCTGTGTCAGCTCAGCTTTGCAGAGAGTTTAATTTAATGGAGGCTGGGAGCTGGTTCCCCTCACAGTGAGCTTCATTCCCAGCCTCACACACCCAGCAAACATGCTCTGTACAGCCCCTGTGCTGTCATTTGCCAAGTGGTTTAATAATTCATAATTAATGTAACTTGCTGTCCCAGTTCAGCAAAGCACACTGTGAGATTTAAGCGCCTCCGAGTGCTTTGTTGTGGCAAGTCTGCAGAGGTGATGCTCACGAGAAATATCTTTGTGCCGTCACTTTGCTTACTCGGTTGTTATTTCCCTTGGCAGTGTTTTATGGGATAAACATGGTTCTTAAGAGGGGCGAAGAAGGACTTCAGAGAGGATTGTACAGCATGTTCTTAGCAAACCTTAATGTTAATCAGAAGCCTGCTTTGTGTTCCCAGTGCTGTAGCAATCTCGAGTGTTCCATTGAACGCCCGCAGACAAGTTACAGCTTTCACTTGTGTTCCTCTGAAAGGCGTCCGTTTCCATGGCTCCAGGGTGAAATATTGAGCCTGGCAGCCCCACGCAGTGGAGAACAGCAGCAAAATAACCTGCTGGGTCCATGTGCGCCATGGTACTGGCTCCAATCTGGCCATGGGATGGCCACTGCGTTGCCAACAGCAGGTGCCATCTCTCCTCCTCCAGTGCAAGAGCCTCTGGGCAGCCACCAGTGGATGGACACTCGGTGTCTCTTGGAGCATTATTTAGCAGAAGAAAGGTCTCATGGGTTCAGCATGTCGTGCTTAGGTTTTCAGCCTTGGAAAGGGATCAGTGATGTGGTAACAACCATCTTGCGCCGCAGTCCAGAGCAGGGCTCTCGCTCTCCTGGATGACCTCGGGAAAGAGATTCTTAGGTTTCCTGTTAGAAAAAAAATCCCCATTGCACAATGGGTTCTCCTCTTTTCCAGGTTAGGGCTTTAATAGGGTTATTAGTGTGTTCCCAGATGATACAGTTCATTGAGAGGGAGCTGCAGTGGCTGTAAATAAATACTGGTAATTCAAGAAGATCAAGCCTCAATGCGCTGGTGTAGCTCTGAAATGGCAACTGACTGCAGGAGGGGAGGGTCAGTGCCACCTTTGCCCCAGCCAGGGCAGTGCAGGACCAGAGCCCCAGAGCCACCCTGCCTGTGCTTGAGTATCTACTGCCTTCAGAACCTCACAAAAGTCTCTGGTGTTGGAACCTCCTTAGCCATCCTCTGCTGTGATTGCACAGGAAGAGTTTTCTTCTCCAAGCTATATTTTCCTTGCAGGAGTTCATCAGACCTTGAGAATTATGTATTCCCCTCGTCTTTGCAAGCATTTTTTTCCACATTTGAAGACTGTTATTATATCCCCTTCAGCCTTCTCGTGTCTAGACTAAACAACCCCTGCTCTTTCAAACTTTATTCCTAGGTCATGTTTTCTAGATGAGATTTTTTAGACAAATGGTTATTGCTGTCCTTGGAATTCATTGAGGTCACGATAGAGCACTCCTGGCTTGTTTCTGCTATGCCTTGCTGGAGCTTTGCAGATCCACAGAGAGGAGCAGGATCATTTTGTGAGCTTTAGAAGACTAATACAGATCTAACCCACCTTATGATGCTTTACACTTTTCATCGGTGTAAACATTAAGTTAAGCCCAGCAGTACTTCTGTGTGTTCTGTTGGTTAAAAGTCATATCCTTGACCTTGTACCTGCTCCAGCACAGTAAGAGCTGTGCAGAGCTCTCGATATCTTCAGTGATGCTATAAAAACACAGCTTTGCTCCTGAATGAGCCGAAGAAATCCTTCGCTGCCACCATGAGCAGATAAAGTTTCCCTGGCTACGCTGCTTTGCTGAGTCACTTGCTAGTGTGGCTCACAAAAAAAAACAACTTGTGCACATGCAGCCTGCCAGATATTCCTGGGAAGATGCCTTTGGTCCTCAGCAAGGAGCATGTCCTACTCTGTTGTATGGAAAAATGAAGCTGCTGGATCTCTGTGTGGTTTTGCTGCAGTCTCATGAGCATGGGCTCCATGATGCCCTGAGCTCCATGTGTTGGTGATGGTCTACATGCTCTATGCTGGATTCCTCTTATAATCCATATTTTCCCAGTGATTCAGGATCTTAAAATGGGTGTGCTTGGTTATGATCAGGCTGGCTGAATGAGCAGCCAGAAGCCTCCCCTGAACCTAGTAATCACTGATTAAACCTTATGCTCTCGAGTATGAACTGTACACGTATCTCAGGCTCCTTGTCTGAAATTGCTTCCTTCTGTGCTGACCAGAGCTTTGAAGAGGAAAAGGAAAAGCACTGGCAGTGTCTGCTGGAGTCCCTCATCCTCCATACGCCAAATCTGTGAAGCACTGGTTCTGCCTGTCCCAGAGGCAAGGATCCCACGCGTCACGGCTTGCTTTACTCCCAGCAAAAAGAAAAGCAGGTTTCACTGCAGGTCGTCCAACTCCCCCAGTGATGTGGAGGATGGAGATACGTCTCACTTAATTTTAAAATGTCATTCTGCTTTTTCCATGTCTTGGGAAGCACTCCCCAGATGCCAGGTTTCGTTCTCACTGGGGGCGGGACAGGAGGAGCAAAGTGGCTGTGGCAGGGGAACCACGACCTGTGGGTGCTGTCGGATGCGGCTGGCTGTGCAGTGGGGGGCAAGGACCAGTTCAACCCACGCCCCCATGAGAAAGGGCGAGGTCAGCCCCTTCAAACAATGCTACCAAAACCAATCTGCTGATGCCACAGAAGAACTCTACAGTGTTTGGAGCTGTATCCCTGCACAGCGCTGCCATCACACACTCCTATTGTGGGGCTGCACTGATTCTTTTACCAAACGATTGCATAAATGTCACCGAGGGCTCATTTTCTTTGGCGTCAGCTATTGTCTGACAGATCTGATTAAGGCCAGATTCAGCTGTCAGCAGTTGTGATTCACGTTCAGATCAGCTCTACCAGCAATCCTACTGTTATTCTGGCCTTTTGTGAGGTCTTTGTGCATGTTCTTGAGTTGCTTTTCCCTCCCGGGAAGGTACCAGGCTCCTCCACGGTGGCACAGAAGGGACACGGGGACGAGTGCCTAATGCGTCGAACAGCATCAATAGAATCAAACTCAGCAGATCACAGCTCCAGTGGGGAGGTGGTGTGTACTGGGAATCACTCACTCCCATAGCGAGTGGGGAGCCAAGGTGGAACTGATTCAAAGAGTGGTCAGTAAGGCTGGGTTAGCTCACTCGAGATCATTGCGCCACAGGAAAAAACGGCACGAAGTTGGCTTGAAAAGCATGTACTTCTTGAAACAAAACACGGCTTTAACTTTTCTTATAACCCAGCCTTTCCCTTTTCTTGTGACATTCAGGGATCACCTTCACTTTCCCTTCCTCTGTAATTATAAACTCCATAAATGTTCCCATTAACGGCAGAAAAGCAAATGCGCACAGAGAAGTGGCTGCGGTGGCTGGGACTCAGGGAATAAAGCCAAATCATGCTGAAACCCAGAGGCGGCTTGTGCTCAAACGCTAAAGCTCTCCCTGGTGCCAGGGAAGGGAGGATTTGGAAAACCTCAGAAAACAGATCTTTGCAGAATCTGTTGATCTTTTTAAGGCCGAGTCCAAAGAAACCCCGAAGCAGCTTATGCGCAGGCTTAGTGACAGCAACCCTTGTTCTAGTTCAGGTTTGGCAGGCAGCAGCTAATGCCAAAGGAGCTGATGAAATGTAAGCAGCTTTTGTTAAGGGAAAAAAGAAGTTTATTCTTGAATTATGGGCTGGGTTGTTGTTTTTTTTAATTAATTTACAAAGTCATAAATTCTCGGTGGTTGCATAAGGGCTGTGCGTCATGTTGAAAATCCTGCTGATGGTGCACAGCTCTCCGTGTTTGGTCTGCACGGGGAGTTTGTCAGAGAGGGACGGGGAGAAGAATGCCAAAGCAAATACTCTGCGTTTGATTTTGGATGGAATGGATTTCCTTTGAAACAGCTTGCAAAACGTGTCCTGAGTTTATATTGAGAGCACTGGGTGCTGCCAGTTTTCAGGCCAACGTGAATGTAGTCAGAAAATAGATAGAGAACACCCAGAAAACAGGTGGCACCGTGGGGTGTGTTGAGTTTCTCATTGATGGGCAGGTGCTGAGCAGACACCCCACTTCTCTGCTGCTGTGTGAAGGCTTTCTGGGCTGGAGGAAAGCATCTTGTAGGAGCTTCGGGCTGACTGGCACGTGGGAGAGACCCAGTGGGCCGCATTCCTGAGCAGGGCAGCCCATCAAGCTGGAGCTGATGTTCCAGGTTCCTGTCCATGTGCAGCTCCCTGGGTATCTGCAGGGATAGCCTGACCCCTCCGCTCTCCTGCTGCTTACAGGGAGCTCCAGCAGACCTTATGAAGCTTGGGTATTTCCTCAGCTCCTGGGATACCTGGCTGCATGCACATGACCAAGGCTGTACCTTCAATCCCCCCCACAGATGTCATTCAGGGGCCCTGGGTGGTGACAAGCCTGAATTAGTTAGCATCCCAGTTTTCAGCTGCCCTTGACATTGTTCAGTCCTTCAAAACATGTCATTGCACAAGGTGTGGGTGCTAGATCATGGCACCCTAGTTATCTCAGTGTGCAGGAGGCCTCAGGTTACCTCTGACGCATAATTTCACTGGCACCGCTAGTTATTCCTATCAAGTCACAGACAGTGTAGACATATGGGGAAGGAAGTTGTGAAAAGCAACTTGGAGTCCAACTCAAAAGACGTTAAATTGGTGTGATTTCCCCAAAGGAGGAACTGCCTGCTCTTTAAAAAAAAATAAGTTCATCCTCTTGAAGGGCTTTTCAGGACAGCAGCTAAACCATTGAGTTCTTTTTTAAAGCAAAAGTCTTGGGCCAAACCAGCCTTCTCCCTACATCTCTGCTGATAGAAAATTCTTCTCCTTAACTCTCCTTTTTTCC
Organism: Coccyzus lansbergi; assembly: GCA_033558105.1. Classification (NCBI taxonomy): domain Eukaryota; kingdom Metazoa; phylum Chordata; class Aves; order Cuculiformes; family Coccyzidae; genus Coccyzus; species Coccyzus lansbergi. The sequence goes on from JAUMJK010000431.1 coordinate 2,088,701, forward strand.
TTCCCTTTCCCTGCAAAGGCCTCTCCACAGATGGTGGAGCCAAGCGCCAGGAGCATCTCTCCAGGTTCTCAATGCCCGACCTGAGCAAAGACTCAGGCATGAACGTCTCGGAGAAGATGAGCAACATGGGGACCCTGAACTCCTCCATGCAGTTTCGAAGTGCGGAGTCGGTCCGCAGCCTTCTGTCCGCGCAGCAGTACCAGGACATGGAGCCAAACCTGCACAACCTCGCCAGCCCCCTCAGCTACCGAGAGCGGCCGGCACACGGGCGCATGCACCAGAGCTTCGACTACGGTAGCGGAGTGCCCGGGGGCAAACTGGGGGTGCAGGAGGTCTCGAGGCATGCTCCCATGAGCGAGCGCACGCGACGGCGAACTAATCTCCGGGATGATGACAGGCATTACCGCCCACACCGGCCCCGGCGGTCCCGTCGCTCCCGGTCAGATAACGCCCTGCACTTGGCCAGCGAGCAGTGCTACCGGCTGAAGGAGAGACCCTCGCTGCAAGCCAGGGAAGACTATGACCGGTTCATGCACCAGAGGAGTTGCAGAGAGGCAGTCGAGCAGGGTCCCCGCAGGGATGTCTATGGCCACTGTCCCCGGACGGTGTCGGATCTCGCCTTGCAAAACCACTTGGGTGAGAGATGGGGACCCTACTTTGCCGAATATGACTGGTGCTCGACCTGCTCCTCCTCTTCAGAGTCTGACAACGAGGGCTATTTCCTCGGGGAGCCAATTCCCCAACCTACCCGCCTCCGGTACGTGACCAGCGAGGAGCTCCTGCACAAGTACGGATCATACAGCATGCCCAAGTCTTCCACGCTGAGTGGCAGGGGACAGTTGCACAGCCGGAAAAGACAGAAGAGCAAAAACTGTATCATATCCTAATGGCATCCTTGCCACGCACCTTGGGAGAATGTAAATTAACTCATAAACTTGCACTGTTTTAGATCTTGTAAGTGCTTTTATTGTAACAAAAAATGACCCGAAGAGTAAGGATTTGTAAGAAGGTTGTAGACTGGCTTCTATAAATAGTCGTAATCCTGGGCACAGTGAATATATTTTGCACATTTTACTTTGGAGAAAAAAAAAGTTCACTTTAGCCTCTAATATTTACCCAGTAGTTTTTCCCCTTTCTCCCAGATACTGCCACCCTTTTGAGTTCTGCTCGTCCTTATGTTTTGGTTTCCACTCTTGACTCACAGCATCAGTTTGCCAGAAAGTTTTGTTTTCCACCACAGTTTTGTTCTCCATTAGCCATGTTGGTAGGTAATTTGTCTCTCTCTCAGACAGTGTGGGAGCCTAAGTTATTTCCGTGATTGTTGTAAATGCAATGTAAATGAGAGTTTGGAGAAAATATTTTTCTATTTTGTAATATCAGAGGAATTTCTATATCTTAGGAGTCACTGGGAAAATGCATGCGCACTCAGAATTGTTTTCAACCGGAGCTAACCAAACGGTACTTTTAGAACCCACTGTTCCATTTCATCATCAAATTTCTTAAGCATATCAGTGACAGTTTGAGTTGTCATTTGTTTTGAGGTTGGTTTGGTTTTAACCCTTTTTTTCTGTTCATCTGTTTTTTTCCTGGTAAATAAAGCAAACATTTTTCTGATTCATTAAACCTTGAAGAGGCCTCAGTGGCATTTTGAAGTCTCCTCACGCCTGTGATTTTCAGCTACGCTCCATCAGTCAGATCCAGGAATTCTGACAGCTGCAAAAGGGACTTTTTTTTTTAATTATTATTAAATAGGAAAGAACAGAACTACCAAATGTCTGCAATGTTGTAAATGACCAAAGCCAGAGAAGGAATTTTACACCTCTATAGAGAACGCTGAAGTTACTAAACGCTGAACTATTATTCGGAGTAAATAAAAGTGTAAATGGTGCAATTGTGTGATGTCAGCATGACGTTGTTTTGAATATAGATTTGTCTTATGGTGCTCTAGTCTCCTGGGTTATGTTAACTGCTGTTCATTACCAAGTGGAAGTCTCAGTATTGCCTACTGCCTAACACGTAAGAGAACGACTGCAAACTGCTCCCTGCGGGTCTGATCCTGCCCTGGCAAGATGCCCTCGACCCTCTGAGGCCGCTCGGCCCAACAGGGCTCAGCTGTGTTTTGTTACGGTGGCTGTGAGTTTGCTCTCTGTATGCTGTAAATTGTCGGGATACTGACATCGCGGCACATCCCGGCCGATGTGCCGATGCCGGCTTATCCTGGTGCTTCCCAAGAAGGAGCATGTTTGCCAAAGGGGGATCTTGGTGCCCAGAGGTAGCACCTGAGGGTGTTAAGATAAAGCTGTTGAGCCACAGAAGGGCCGAGAGGCTTAACTGGCTGCATCGCCCTTGCCCTCTGCATTGCTGGCACCTCAGGGTGTCCCTGCAGGACCGGCACCCCAGGCACACACAGGGTCACCCTGTTGCCTCCTCAAAGCAGCAGATGCAGAAAAATCTTGAAGATGGATGTCTCCATACCACAGACTATTGCTAGGAATTTTTTTGTTGTTTGTAAAGGACAATGTGATAATTATTATTCCTTTAAATGAAAAAACAAAATGAAAAAAAAAAAGAAATTACACTTAAGTATATTTAAAAAGAAAATGGTTTTTTTCCAGTTGAATAAATGGAAGTATTCATCCAAAAGGCAAAGTCTCTGTGTATCTTTTTGCTTTTAAGGAGAGATGGCGAAGTAGAAAACTGGATTTTCATTTAGCTGGTCTTACCATGAAAGCACAAGATCCAGCTCGGCCTCATCCCTGCTGTGGTTTAGGTGGGCAGGGAAAGGCAATGGAGGAGCATCTCCTGCACACCATGTGTCTTGGTGACCCAGACCTGGTTTTTTGGTGTTAAAAAGGCCAAGTCTTCAACTTGTAACTGTTGTAAGGCAGTGCAGCTCAGTCAAAACCCCACACAGGTCTCCAGCTTACACTGGGCGAGAATTCAACTTGTAATTTAGAAATAACAGATTTTTTTCTTAGGAAGATCACAGATCTTTCCATGTTTTCCAAAACAGACTCGGTAAGTCAGGAAGGGGTATTGCTTTCAGTGAGAAGTATGACACTAACTACAGGTTATCATATAATTGGCTTTTTAATATGTGCAATTTAATTCATTGTCAGTGATTAAAAGCACAATGAACTGAATGTCAGCTGCAGTACAGCTGAGCTGTATTTTGTATGGCAGGAGCTGGCACTGCTTGGCTAAGAACTTTCTCCTTTTTACTGCTTGCTGCCTCTCCTTGCAGCAAAACTGCTGCACCTTTTCTTAGTAGTTTTGCGCCAAAACCTAGGGCCTGGTGCCCTGGTGCATGGGGTGGCTTTGCTGCTGGAAGCAGCTCTTCAAAACCTGCTTCTCAAGTAGCATCTCTGCAGACCACTGTGCTGCACCCCAGCCTTAATGTAATACTGGAGTCAGTACAGGCAGGCAATTAATTGAGGAGATGAGCATCTCGGGGGATACACCCCAACTTTAATGTAATGCTGGAATCAGAACAGGCAGTAACAAACTGGGGAGATGAGGCAATGCTCCTCACCACCAGGCCCTTCCCCAGCACTGCAGAAGGGTCTCAGGTCATGTTTCGTAAGAAAGACAGTGCTGGCAAAGTAACAAGTAAATATGAATTTCAGTAATAAAAGTGTAAATGCAGCTTCCAAACATTTTTAATTTTTCATATGGGCTCCAGAAGTCCCATATACTTTGAGACACATGGTTAAAAAAAAATCCTTTTTTTTTTAATAGCCCTTTCAAGGTATGATTAACCATTTCTGACAAACCCACGGAGCTTGAGGGATAGAGCTAGAAGTCTGTAAAATTTTGCTCCCTCACCATCTGGCCCCGCTGGTTTGCCTCTCTCTGCAGCCTGCGTGTGGTGCCAGCAACCTGTGGCAGCAGAGGGCAAGCACTGCCCTTTTCTTTCACATCACTGAGAAGTGAGTGAAGGTGACCAACCCCTTCCAAAGCTCAGGGTGAGTGTTGACAAGTCCTCGAGGATTCCAAGCCCAGTGCTGGAGTTACAGTTTGGCCATGGCAGTGGGCAACCCAGACAGTTGTGCTGCCAGAGTCAGCCTGATGCTTCTGATGTTGCTGAAAAAAATAATAAAATCTGATCAGGTCTATTTCTGCTACTATTTTATTACTTAAAAGATATTTCTTTTTTCCTTCTTTTCCCCAAAAAGTCCTTGGGGAGGCCAACCCAGCATGACCCTTGTGGTACCCTCATTCCAGTGTGAAGAGCCATGCAGTGCTGACCATAGCTTTCCAAGGCACAGAGGATAAGGCTGCCTTTCTCATCCAGCTCTGAGCATGCCTTGACCCCTGTGAGCTGGTCCTGAGCACACTCACACACCTCTTGGGAGCTGTTACCTTCACTGCAAAGCCAACATCAGCATCGCATGCTCAGCAGTAGCAGAAGCACAGCATCCTTCATGTCTGCTCTCCCCAGCAGGCTGGGGGCTTCAAGACAGCTCCTGCAGCACCCAAAACACCTTAGTATGGGGCAGCATCTCAGCCCAAAAGCCCCTGGGGCTGTACAGTAAAGTTTCTAGCATATTGAGGCTTGGTTTGGAGGAAGCATAAGTCACACAACCTTGAACCCATGCAGATAAATTTTAATCAGATGAACAGAGCTTCTGCAGAAAGATGCAGAGATAGGAAGCGTGAGGTTAGGAATAATCAGAAGCACCCTGATCTGGAAATTGTTACACACCGATAATCCCGTATTTGTGGACAACCCGAGTTGTTCTGGCTCCACAGTGGCAACCAATCTCCTGGGAGCCTGTGCTGCTGGGGCACGCGTGAACCCAGGTTGCCTGCTGCCTTTGAACACCCAGCTGCTCATGAAAAGCTGCCTATGTGCAGCTTTGGCTAGCTGTTTAATTAACGGGCGCAATTAGATGAAGGCTGAGGGCTGTTGAGAAACAGGCCTGTGTTTCATGTCACCTTTTAATACCTCCCCCCCAAAAGAGCTGCCTGTGCAGCATGGGGCCAGCAGCCCCAAACCCAGCTATGCTCTGGCGCTGCTGCCCTCATTCCCAGCTCCCTCCCTGGCTTTCAGATAATCTGGACCCCTGGGCTCAGAGCTGCTGTGTTATCTGATGAACTTTGCTCTTTATGGCTAAAAAAAAGATCCCTGTTCCTTGCATTTACATACAATTATGCTATTCTTGAAATCTAGGCTGTCCTCATTCTCCCAGAGATTATCTGCCATGTATTAGCTGACTGTCCTCCATGGCCAGGGAAAGCTCATTAGCTAAGAGCAATTTCAGAGGACTTTATTTTAAGTATTTTTTTCTTACTGCAAAACATTTTCAACCTAGATCCTTGAAACTATTTAGGAATTCAGCTTCTATTTGAGTACAAGGGTGACCAAGGATGCTCAGGACTGTGAACAAGTCAGTAAAGAGATAGATCCCATTTCCAAAAGCATCCACAAATTGTGGCATATAAACTGCACCAAATAATAATGTTTCTTTCTTGTAAGGACTGGATCTGAATTCAGATTTCAAAGCGGGAGTTGGAGCAACCGCAGTCAAAAGCTGACCCTTTCCCACTCTGTCACAATCACCGCACAGGGTTCACCTACCCCAATGAACACATTAGGTATCTGTTTTCTGAGCTACAGTAGCATGGTTTGATCACCTCCCTTTGCATTTCTAGGTGTGAGACTGTACCTTTCCATTCTTTAACTGGGCTGCAGACAAACACGGACTGTCTGAAGGCTGGCAGCTCTGCAGCCGGGGGGCTCTCCATACAGGTAGTTTTGCTTTGGGAAGTTCCACCAGACCTGCCTGAGTTTGCCTTAGGAAAGACATTTCCATTTTCCACAGCTGCTTCAATATTTTACAATACTGAAAGAAAAGGAAAAAAACAAAGCCTTGTATTACTAGGCAAGCACTGCTAGATGCTGACTTTTCATTTGTTAGACAGCAAGACACTCTTAACTTCTAATGCCAGGAATGTCTGTCTGGAGCTCTAAGCAGGAAAAGAATGAGAATGTTTAAATTATTTGAGTCTGCTGCCTCAGTCTATCGACATCGGACTCCAGCATTTTTCGCAAAGCGCCTCCCTCCGTGTAACAGCCTTGGTCTCATCTGCCCCCAGGCTTCATCCTCACCTGCCAACAGGCTGAACTCGCCTGATGGCACATTGTCCCTTAGCTTGGTGACCAACAGTCTCTTCTCTGCAGCTCCACCTTTCTGCTTCCTCACAGCTTATTAATAACTCAGCAAATTACCAGCTTCCTTGTTTTAGGCAAACCCAGTCATTTGCTAAAGCATTCTCAGGAGAGTTTTCCCGTTGTAAAAGCAAATATTTATATCTGCTGCTCTCTTAGAGGCTCTGGATATGATCAGCTCTTAAGGCAAGAATTAGCTGAAAGAGCTGATTTATTAAAATGGATAAACAAAGCCTTGTGAAGCAAGTGAATTCAGTCTAAATAAAGCATTAAACTCTAAAGAACACACATCAAATCACAGTATATACATATATACACACACATTTATAATTCCTACAATCAAATGTGCAGTCCTCTGGACTGGGATCCCATATCGACATCACCCCTAGGAGAAAGCTGGCCCCAAGCCAGGCTATGTGTATATTAGGCAATGTATATATTAGCATATGCCCTGAGATTTAACGAACGCAGCCCAGCAAGCCACTCGCACCCCAGCTACAATGATCCATGCAGCTGCTGGCCCTGCTTGTGCTCCATGCCCCAGTTTCCCCATTTCCGAACATCCACCACAATGAGGTTTTTACCAACAAGGTACCTAAAACTAAGGGAGGGTGACAAAATAGTTCTAATTAAAAGCGGTGGCTCTGCCTCAGAGTTTGAGCACCTGGGTGGGAACAGACTCAGGCCCCTGCTCCAGCCATAGCTTGTTTCTCATCAACACAACCCTCCCTTAGATCCTGGAAGAAGATCTTTCTTGAGCTCTACACAAGATTTTTTTTTTTTAATTCTTTTCTGTAACTTGAGCTTTAATTGTCAATTATTTGCTCACGAAGACTCCTTTATGGCTGATGCTGGAGCAGACTCAAGCAGTTTTTATTTTAGTACTTGGTTTAATTAGCTTTTTTGGAAGAGCGAGGGAGGGCAGGGATCCATTCTTGCTGCTCATCACATATTCATTATTTACATTTCTCAGTATCCCAAGTAACTCGGCACAGAAAACAAATAAATGAAGACTGAAATACACACAAAACATCTGGAGATGCTGCAGTTCTGTCATTATTACTGCTCATTCATAATGCACAAGAGCTCCACGGAATCCTTGACGCAAAGGACATTAATATATTGTCCCAATGGAGATTTTTGCTTTGGGGCTGGATGCTTCCAGATGAGATGCCCCCATCCTCCCACTCTGCCTGCCTGGGTCTGGTCTTGCCTTGACTCACTGCCAAAAGCCGAAACAGCATAATTCCTGGTCAGCACTGGGAGGCAGCCGGCTTCGGAGCTCTTGGCCAGCAAATACAGCCAGTCAGATTAGGGCTGTTGAATAATTTATGTGACGACTCTTCAAAACAGTAAATCCAGCCCCCAGCCTGCTCCATCCTGTCTCAGCTCCTGTGACTGCTGAGCGGTTAATGAATATTTAGGAAGTTTTATTAAATTCACAGACTATCGCAAAAAAAGAAAAACAGTACAAAAATGCCAACTGCAATGTTTGCATATCACAGTGCGCACTGTTCACGTGGCCACAGGGAAGAAAGGGGAGTCAGGAGAATGGCTGTAAAATCCTCACAAATTTGCAAGACTTGGGGCCAGTGGATGCAGGGCTGCCATGTCCCCCTTTCCTCTCCCCTCCCCGCAGCTCTGCACCCACTGCAGAGTTAAAGAAAACCTCATCCTTGGGTAAGACATGGGTGAAAGGGTCACCTTTCATGTGCCAGGGAGGCCAGACTCTGATGTGTCAGAATCTGCAAGTGTGGGGAGGTCTCACTGAGCCTCTTTGGAGGTGCTGGCATGGCCCCAGCACGGGAAGGGACGCTTGCTGGCAGCCCTGGTCGGTGTCAGCGGCTCTGGTGTCAGCCTGGAAGGGAAAGGGAAAAAGAAAATGGGAAAAAGGGAAAGAGAAAACAGGGGGAAAAAAGGGAAGGGGAAAAAAAGGGAAAGGGAAAAGGGTGAAATAGGAAAGGCAAAAAGGGAAAGAGGAAAGGTGAAAAGAGAAAGAGAAAAGGGGAAAGAGAAGGATGATAGGCAAGGGGAAGGATAAAGGGAAAGGAAAGGAGAAGGGGAAGAAGAAAGGGAAGGGGGGAAAAGAGAAAGGGGAAAGGGAAATGAAAAAAGAAAGGAAGAGAGGAAAAGGGAAAGGAATAGTGAAAGGGGGAAGGGAAAGGAAGAAAGGAAAAGGGAAAATGGGAAAGGAAGAGAGAAAAGAAAGAGGGAAGGGAAAGAGAAAGGGAAAAGTAAAGGGAAAAAGAAAGAGAAAGAGAAAGGGGAAGTGAAAAGCGGAAAGAAAACAAAAAGAAAAAAGGGAAAGGGAAAGGGAAGGGGAAGGGAGAAAAGGGAGAAAAGGGAGAAAAGGGAGAAAAGAGGAAAGGGGGAAAGGGGAAATGGGAATAGGGAAATAGGGGAATAGGGGAAAGGAGAAAGGAGAAAGGGGAAAGGAAACGAGCAGGGGTAGATGCTTCCCCCACACTAGTGCCCAGCAGCACAGTGGGCAGCCCTGGGCAAGGCATCTGATGCCAGAAGCACAGGCCTCGCTCCACAGCCTCCCTCCTATCAAGAGGGCTTCCAGTTTAGGTCCCAGTGTGCAATACTGAGAGTAAGCCTCCCTGACTTCACCTGTCTCAGGTGTGATGGTGGAAGGGTTTGCTCAGAGGAAGCAAATCTTTCAGTAGTTACCAACATAATTGTTTATGGTAAAATATACAAAGAGAGGATGTTGATTGGGATGCATGGAGAATTAGAGAGAACAAGCATCGTTCCCCATGAAGGGTTTATGGCAGCCCCAGAGGTCTCTGCCTTTAATGCTCCTTGCCTGTTCACAGCTAAGAGAGTGTTGGAAGAGTTTCTCTGTGGGGGGAAGAAAAGTAAGAATCTCCCAGCATCACTTTCATAATTTGGAGTTTCAAACTAATGTTGATGAGAACATCATTATTGCTGAGCATCTGCTGGGCTCAAGGAATAAAATTCCTTTTATTCGTCTCCAGTGTCAGGATTTGCAAGTGTGAGAGATTTTCCAGTGCTTGTCAAGGTCCCTGTTTGTATGCAAATGATGTTGAAACATTTCTTAGACTGAAAGACCTGATTTTAGCTAGCATCAGTCAAAGCATCTGTCAGCCTTGTCAGAGAAGACATACTTTGATTCTTTTAGGTCAAAACAACCTAAAATTATTACGAGAATATTGAGGCAGTTTAAAGACATGAAGAGTGAAATGAAAATCGTTCAAAACCATTTTTCCATTCAATGAAGTTCAATTTTTTTTTCTCATTGTATGTGTAATGTAAATTTTTTTTCAGAAGTGATAAAGTTCTACAATCAAATAACTCAATCCAATACTCTATTGGAGTATCTCCAAATAGCAGGAGATGCAGCAGCAGGAGATGTAGCATGAGACGCAGCAGTAGATGAAGCAGCAGCAGATGCAGTAGAAAATGCAGCAGGAGATGCAGAAGGAGGTGCCATAGCAGACACAGCATCAGGAGATGCAGCCGCAGATGCATCAGCAGGAGATGCAGGAGGATATCCAGCAGAAGGAGATGCAGCAGCAGGAGATATAGCCCATTTACTGGGCTGTGAGTAATTCTGGATGCGATGACATGTACAGGAGGAAGCTGAGATGAGGGATGAAGCAGGGAAAGGAATGGACAAAAATAATAATCAGAGGCTTGTGCCAAGACTCGGAGGTAGCAAGCAAGGCACCAAGATCAAACACTTGCAGAGACACTGTAAGTGCCAAGCACCGAGCATGGGGTCCCCTCCAGAAGGAAATTCCCCTCTCCAGAGAGAACACTGTGATCTTGTTCCTGCACACAAAGTTGCTGGAGGACTGGAGGCGTTGTTCATGGTAAAAAATAAAAAAAGGGAGCTGTTGCCCACAGGAATACTTTTCCCATGGTGCGGTCTGAATCCATCTTTTGGCAAGACAACTGGAGTATCCAACATGTGACTTGAGTTGGCTGGAAATGGAAACCCAAATCTGCTTGCATGAAATCATCTTCTTCAGCAGTGGGATTTCTGCTTCCTAAGGAAAATGGTTTTTCAACAGCCTGGTGGAGAGCTCAGCGTATTCCCCTGGCATGGGATTTTGTTGCTCTGCTTTTGGCAGAGAAGGCAAAAACTTCTCCCAATAAATTCCCCCTCATCCATTTCTCACCAGTGAAGTAGCTAAAGGCTGGATAGCTGTGGCACAACCTCCAATTGAAGCTGCATATCTCTAGCTCTACTGCCTGTTCTGCACTTGGCCAAGGAGGATTGTGATGTGCTGGCACTGTCTGAGATCTCCCCCAGCACTACCACCAAGTTCCCTGCCTGTTTGCATCAAAATAGGGTTCAAGGCCCAAGTTTTGCTGGGAATACAGAAGCCTGGGACCAGTGTCCTTCTATGAGCTAGTGGCAGCAGGTTGTCAGGGGTCCCAGCTCATGGATCAGCAACACTCAGAGGTGTGAGCACGCCAGCACGGCTCCGCTCTGCTCCCACCTCTGTCCACTCCCCACAGAACCAGAAACAAGCACTGCTGCAGGAGTGGAGGGAAGCTCCTGGGGACCCTGAACTGCTGCTTTGGGCAGCTGTAGGATCCACGTGACTGCCAGAAGGGCCATATCTCTGTCCCCAAACAGCTACTGTGAGTTTCCCAATCCCAGTGCAAGCAACTTGAGCACCATCATTGACGACTGCTCACTGGGAAAGCCAAAGCAAGCAGACCTTGCTCTGCCTGAGCATCCTCCTCCAGCGTGGAAAGCAGACAGATTTTCATTTACAGAGACACAAGGCTCTCTCTCTCCCACAAGCACTCACACGTGGAGTTCTGCATCACAGCCTCTATCATTCATGTGAGGAAATAACATATTATAATAACAGCATGAATATATCCCTCAAGCTCTGAATGATAAGACAGTAATCAGGCTTCACCAACACTCTTTCCTAAAGATAAGCACTTCCCAGGGATATCCTCTCTCCAATGGTATGCGTGGTCTTCCATAGAAGTGATTTCTCCAACAGCCACTACATTAAACTATAGGCAAAATATCCAGATCTAAATCAGATCCTGATGTGCCGTTGAACCCGATAACCACACTGCCTTCATTTTCATACCACATTATTTATTCATAGTGCCTTGGGAAAGGAAGAGCCTTATGAACACTGGGAATGGACTACGTACCCACAAACTAGTATTTTCCTGTCACTGATGCATTACCATTACTTTCCCAGCAAAGGACTGAACAAACAAATTACCAGCCAGCAGCACCAAGATGTCCAGCAGCATCCCAAACCCTCTAACCATTTGCAGCGCACATGGTCCTTATTCTTCTCCTGGAGCACAGCACAAGGCGTGGGGACATTTTCTGAACACAAGCTTAACCTGATTCTCAATTTCCTCCCTCAGATTGTAGGTCTGAGGCTTTCAGAAGCCTGAATTTCTGAGGTTTATGGTTGGACAACCCATTCGTCCTGCCAAATGCCATTTGCACATGTAAGTTTGAACTCTGGGATGTGCAAGCACTTGAGCAGAAATGCGAATGCTCTGTCTATGGTGTGCAAATATGACTTTGCAAATGTGGTCCATCCCACCCAAGCAGAGCAAGAAGTTAGGATGAACTGACTGCAGCAATCCTGATGTAACATCTCAGTAGTATATAATTTTATCCTTCTAAATTAAGCACAAGAAGTGGGTAGATGGTAGAAAGCACAATTGGACATGTGGTGGTGGTGGTTACAAACTCCATGTTGAAAAAAAGTGGGAAAAAAGCCCAACTGTTTCCCCTTACTTCACCCGTATTTCCAAGGTCAGTCACCCAATCCTGAAAATAAAGAAGAAAACATGAACACCCCTCCAGCTGATCTTGGACTACTCAAACATGTTATATAATGACAAGGCCATTTGGTCCTTGTCTCCAGCTATCAGCTAAAAATGCACTGATTTCTGGAAGGCTCAGATGAGAACAGTAAAGAGAATTTCAAGTTCTTGTGAAAAATACAAGGAGATTCAAGTTCCTGTGAGATTTTTACCTATTTCATCTCACAGCTTCAGTCCCGTAATTAGGTCTCCTGTCACTTCATCCGATGCTCTGCCCCATTTATTCACACCTTTCTGACCCTGTTTCCATATGTGGTAATATTTTTTCCATTACTGTTCTCAAAAGAAGGGAAGGGAAATGGATTCCTGACCTTCACTCAGATGACTGAAATCTGTAAGAACTGTTCTGACTTTGTATTTCAAGAGAGATGAACAAGGTCTTAGACTGGGATATCTATAAAGTAGGAGAAAAGCATATGTATTTTATATATATATATATATAAAGTAAGATATATAGATATATAAAGTGATGATATCCATAGAGCTTGTACACCCAGTCGGCGCCTGGCAGTCCAATGTGCCTCTTGAAATTGGACTCTGAAAGGAGAGGCTTCCGCACTCCATAGCAGCACTGGATGCCAAAAGTCTGATTTTGGGGGGTAAAGCTAAGCATCCAAAACACAGGCAGTGGCTGAGCACACAGTGCAGCTTTCAGCCAGGACAGAGATAGCGTCTGCTCATCTTGTATTTAAATTTGAGCCAAAATTTATTACCAGTAAAGAACCTGCCTGTGAAATGGTACATGCTTCCAGTCTGATCCAGGCGGCGAAATCATGTTCCCAAATGCCAGATCTAAGAATAGATTAGCTGTGTGTCAACCAAATCACCTTTTTATCTGATAGATGTTTATGAAGTGCAGACAGAATATCTGTTGCATAAAAGCAAGCCACCTGCTGCCAAACAGCAACCTTCACTCTGCCACAGATAAACAACTCCTCAGCTAATTTATGCTAATACCGTACTGCAAGTTACACCGTGTTTGCCAGATTCTGAGAGACCGGATTTCTCAGCACTATAACACAGCACCAGAAAGAGCTACCCCCTCCTCTGACACAGCATAAACACACAGTGACAGCCACATCTCCCTCGGAGCTCCTCCTAGCCAGGTCAGTGAGGCCAGCCTGAGAGCATCTGCCAAAGACTAGACCCAGGACATTCGAGAGAGAGATTTTGGATATTCAGTTCACAGAGATGGTGAATTCCTCCTGTTAGCCCATCTCCATTTGAGATGCAAGTCCTGGGCTCATCCCTTTCACCCGCAACAGCTTCACCCCTCTAGTGCATGGGTCCCTCTCAAGCCACCTAGAATGCAATCCACGCTCTGATCTCTCCCAGTATCTCGTGTCCCTGAGGAGGGACGAGCAGTGCTCAGTGGCAGCAGGAGCATTTCACCTGGCTTACAATCAGCCTTGGCATCTCCATGGCAACTCCAGCAGATACTGCACTCCTAATGGCTTAGAAGGAACCGCCGTACTCACAAGCAGCAGTTGCAATCAAGTTCTGTCTCGGTCATCTCCAAGGGGGCAAGTGGATAATGCAGAAGAAATTAACAACAGGCATTGAAATCGCTTTGAATAGAGTAATTGTCACAACAATTCCTCTGGATAAAAATCAGCCTGTTCCTAAAAATGGATAATATTTCTTCTCTCTCTCGGTTTTTGCTCTGCTACTGCTTCTCACTAGTGCCCTACACACATTGATGGAGGAGGCTGAAGTGGACTGAGTGGGGCGTGCTGCCCTCAGACAGGCTCATTGTATTAGGACTGGGTTTCACCAGCAGATGTGAAAGTGGAAAATGGAAAATCCAGCACTGTTAACCTAGTGCACCTTGCAGATGCGGCATGGCAGGGGCAGAATCATCTGAAAACCTGCTGGAGTGTTTTTGCAGTAAAAAACCTAAACCCAGCTTCATTGTAAGATATATGAGAGTCTTGACCTTAACTTCTAGGTCAAAGACTTATCCTGCCCAGAACACCACCTCAAATCCCCAATCTTTTGTAGGTGGGTGGCCGTGCTGAGGGATTTTGTCTTTCCAGATAAGTGAAAAACTTATTTTTAATACAGAAGCTGCTGGTTAGCTCTTCCCAGGGCCACACTGCCACAGGAAAGGTTTACAACCTGACCTTGGGGCAGAAATAGATCCAACAGCACCCAGGCACCTGCTAGACTCAGTGACATCCCACCTCATTGCTGGGATGCATCCCAGAGGATCACCAGGCAAGGCTTAGCCATCCATCACTGTTCAAGAGCCAAAAGACACTTCTATCCCACGGCTCACACCCTGCTCACCTCCAGTCTCTGCTGTTATGGCGGAAGATCTCCTCCACAGCCCATCCAGCTCCATGTGCCAAGATATCAGGGAAAGCAAATTACATGGGGTTTACAATTAACGTGTTCGCATTCTTATTCCAAGCCTTGCTTTCACATCTATAACTCATTTTCCAACATCTTCAAGCAAATTTCACACTGTTGGAAAAATGTCAAGGGTTTAATCTGATATGTGTGATATTTACTGATGCCACCAGAGAGAGAGAAGATCGTATCTTCCACTTCCCATCATGTTTCTTACAACAGAAAAATATATTGGGAGAATTCACTGGGTTTTGCTACACTTGGTGCACGTAAATGAACATAAATTGAACTATGTGAGTACAACAGACAAATAACTTTGCATATAAGAAACTCAAAGAAGAGCTTATCTGTTTTTTCCAGTTGTAATAGATGGCCTTAGGGTGTATGGCTTTGCCAACAAGCCTTGCCATGGCTGTGTTTTAGCTGCATCAGAGAGCAGGACCTGAAGCATAGGACCAGCATCCTGCCAGCCTTATGCTTGGTATCAGCTAGATTAAGAGTGGAATTCAAGACATTAGGGGAAAAAAGGTCAAAAGAATGAAAACTGTAGTGCATCAACACTGCAATTTTCTTTAGAATTATTTATTCTCTGGAATATCAGCAGCAAAAGATTCCTCCAAATCTGCAAGAAATGCAGAGAGGACTTTCAAATGCAGCAGAGAGGTTGGTGGTAATCTTGTGCCATGAAACAAACCAAGCGGATAATAAAGCAAGCAGCAATGTTCCTTCTGGTTGATTCAAAACCCAGGATTGAAAACAAAGTGGCAAGCAAGGCTGGAAATGAGTGGTTTGCAGAGTTGTGGTGAGGCTCAGTCTCCCATGGGGTCTCAGCAAGGGAGTGGCAGACCTGAGCTGGGCACGGTTGCCCTCTCGGCTGCTAGTCTGGAGAGACACACAGAAAGCCACAAAAGCAGCTGAAGCAGCTACCTACACCCAGTGGCACAGGGAGCAGGGACGAGCTGCAGGCTGGAGCTCTGGCTGCTCGTGTGGCACCTGGGCAGCCAGGTTTACACTGCTCTGCATCCCAGGAACAGTGGAAAGGCTCCAGTTAAGCCTTTTGCTGTATTAAGCCCTTTTCTCTACCAGGAAAATAAATGCTCTATTTTAAAGCTGAGGGTATGGTGAGCAGAGAAAAAAAAAACGCCTCAATATTCCAATTTTGGTCCTAATGACCACCTGCAAACCCAGGGCAGGGTGGGAGGCAAGGATAGGGCTCTGTTATCCATACTGGGGAGAACATCCATCGCTGGGTGGAGAGGACTGGGCATAGCAAATGTCATAGAATCATCATGATTGGAAAAGACCTTTAAGATGATCCAGTCCAACTGTCAGCCCAGCACCACCATGCCTACTA
Organism: Coccyzus lansbergi; assembly: GCA_033558105.1. NCBI lineage: Eukaryota > Metazoa > Chordata > Aves > Cuculiformes > Coccyzidae > Coccyzus > Coccyzus lansbergi. Next base: position 2,104,429 of record JAUMJK010000431.1, read on the forward strand.
AATCATGTACTAAAGTGCAACGTCTACTTGGTTTTTGACTACTTCCAGGGATGGTGACTCCACCACTTCCCTGGGCTGCCTGTTCCAGTGCTTCACCATTCTTTCAGTAAAGAAACTTTACATAACATCCAGTCTAAACCTCCCCTGGTGCAACTTGAAGCCATTTTCTCTCATCCTGTCACTTCTTACCTGGGAGAACCACTCACCTCACTACAACCTCCCTTCAGGAAGATGTAGAGAGCAATAAGGTCTCCCCTCGGCCTCCTCTTCTCCAGACCCAATAGTCCTTACTCTCTACAAGTACCTGAAAGGAGGTTGTAGAGAGGAGGGAGCAGGCCTCTTCTCCCAAGCGACAGGGGACAGGACAAGAGGGAATGGCCTCAAGCTCCGCCAGGGGAAATTTAGGCTAGAGATTAGGAGGAAGTTCTTCACAGAAAGGGTCATTGGGCATTGGAATAGGCTGCCCAGGGAGGTGGTTGAGTCACCTTCCCTGGAGGTGTTTAAGGCACGGGTGGATGAGGTCTTGAGGGACTTGGTTTAGTGTTTGATAGGAATGGTTGGACTAGAAGATCCGATGGGTCTCTTCCAACCTGGTTGTTCTATGATTCTATGATTCCAAGTTCCCTCAGCCCTGTGCTCCAGCCCCTTCTCCAGCTCCTTTGTACTTTTCTGGACATGTTCCAGCCCCTCAATGTCCTTCTTGTAGAGAGGGACCCAAAACTGAACACAGGATTTGAGGTGTAGCCTCATCAGTGTTGAATACAGGGGGATGATCACTTCCCCACTACATCACTCCATCCTAGCTGATTCCAATATCCACACCACCACTGGGAGCCCTCTTGGGTTTCAGGATTAAATTCAGCCACCACTAACTCATGACATTTGCTGATACCCAAATATCAATCGATATTATTGACCCTGGTAAATTTTGCTCTGAGCCTATAACTGTAATTTAATTTTGCCCAGACCAAAAGGAAAAAAGGAAACCATCCATGCTGCATGAAAGCAATATTCCTAAAGCTTCATTCTGGAAAGACATTCATATCTCAGAAATAAGATTTGAAGTGTTTGTGGTGAGGAATATGCTTAATTAGATTCATGTCTGAGAAGTCCCCAGCTGTTGTGCAGACAAACAGAAATATCTGAGGTTTCTTCCAGCTCTATGGAGACAGATTGGCTTCTCTCCCTGTTGCCCTAGTCTGAGAGATTTGCACGTATGATTATTATCCGGTGTTGTTTCAGACAATACAGGATGCCACACAATTTCTGAGCAGAGAGCAAATATTCCAGCATTTTGTTTCATGATTACTTCCACCCTGTTTGCTTCAGCATCATGAAAAAGTCTTTGCTGTTTTTTTCATTTGAAAGGCTTTCTGGAAGTTGGCCGTAACACGCATTCATTATGAAATGAAAATACCTCATGTGTTCAGGATGGAAAAAAAATCCCTGGCTTTCAAGAAAGCTTTGTGAGCTTATTAAAAACAAGAGTGCTCACTATGCATGTCCTTCTGCCAAAGGAAAAATTCCCTCCTCTCCCCTCCTCTCTGGCTTCTAAGCTCCTTTGTGTGCTCAAGACATCTCTTTCCAGTGTCCAGCGCATTTTCATGGTTAATCTAATGTGGAGTAAAATAGCAGCTACCTTGTCATGACAGACAGAGAGCGCAGAGCAACCATACCTCAGTTCCATCATCACTGGAAAGTGATCCTGGGAAAGCCACCAGCAACAATGCCTTTCCAGCCCTTGGAACATGGGAGCAAACCCCTGTGCTGCAGGGAATGGTCATATCCAAACCATGCATCTGGGGAGAAATTGAGACAGGAGCCATGTGCCAAAACCACAGCCGGCCATAAACACCACAGCTCAAGAAGAAGTGAGCCGTGACCACTCCCAAAATTCACATCCCCAGGGCACCACGGCAAGTCCAACTGCACATAGAAACATGCAGTTTAGGATCTCCAGCCATGATTCCCAGGCCCATCTCACCAGTCCTGCCACTTTCTCCTTCTCTTCCTTGCTCCTCATCACTCACTCTATCTCTGTTTTTAGGGTTCCCACCCCAAGTCCCGCTCTTGGCTAATGTTTTGAGACAAAGCCCGGTAGGGTGGGGAATGTAGCATTGGGTTCTCCACAGCCTTCTTTCCAGTAATTTCTCTTCCCACCCCTTGGACTTCTCCATAGTCCAATCTACCTCTCATGTGAGCCTGGGAAGAGGTGCAGACAGGTACTGAGCAAATCAGACAACCGGCCACTGTGCATGGAGGAGCCCAGCTGGGTATCTCAGCACATGTACAGCCCTAAGCACGGGACATTTCAGAAAAGCAGTTCTTACCGAGGTTTGTGCCAAGGTCTTGGGGTTGGATACACAGCAGAACTCGAGGACCAGAGAACATCAAACATTAATCACTCTCAGGAAAGTGAAGTTAACCTCTTGCTGCTGCAGCTATCCACAACTGGGAGTCTCTGGGTCCTGGTGAGACATGTCAGGTAAGGAATATTGGCTGGACCTGCTGGTAAAGAACATATATATGGTAAGAATCAAATTAGCAAAGTGCACCCATGGAGGTCACCTCCATCAGACAGTGGAACAAGCCTTGGTTCTTATCAGTCAGTTATTTACAATAACTTATTTCTAGAAAAAAAGCCTTCCAGAGGAAGAACTAGACTTTTCAAGGAAACTGGGGAAAAAGCTGTACAGAGCAGAGCAGCTCAATCTCACACATCACCGAGATCTCCCTCCCCACCCAAGGAGCGCTACACACTGCTGACAAGCAAACAAAGGTTTTCCCAGAACTGGGATTATTTGTTCCCACAGGGCAGAGTGATACACCCAGCATGGCTGCAAAACTGCATTTCATCCGGCTAAGGAAGAGGTGACTAACTAAGAGCAACTCTGAGGATGAACAAACACGTAAGGAGCTTTGAAGAGCTGCTGTTGGTAGTCAGCAGTAGCATTCATTATCCCATAACAATCTCAACTGGGGCCTCTCGGTATCCCTTGCAGGTTACGAGCCAAGTCAGTCACTTGGTAGGTGGTGGCATTTGGTCTAGCAGGTTGGCATTTTGGGATGGTTCAGTGCTGGATCACACAAGGCTCATTTGCCATGGCAGATCCCATTTTCCATGTGGATTATCAGCAAGGCTCTCTCCTCCCCCTAGTTCTTCATTCTCATTTATCTTATAAGCAATTAAAGCTGTTTAAGACAATGATCGCTTCGGACTTTGAAGCTTTTTTCTCTGATCTGGTATGTTTGTTCCTTGAAATACAACTTCAAATATTGTGGCATATTCTGAATGTTTTCTGTTTCAGTAACAGGCCGATAATTGTAATTAGTTTTATCACGCTGGAAACTCAAAAATCTGCTCAGAATGTGTTCCTTTGAGTTTAGTTAAAAGGTACTTTCTGAGCTGACAATCATTCTGACTGTAGTGTGTGAGAAAGACTCGAATTTTGAGTTTACGGGAAAGGCTCATTTTACTGCAGGGCTGAGAATCCACTGTCTCAGAGCTCACTGGCATCGTGAGGTGCTAGCGAGAGCCAGAGCAAATATTTCTCTGGGCTTCCACTTTCATGCAGTATGTTTTAGATTACACTTAAGTGGATTCAGGAGAGGAAGTTGGGGGTGGCGGGAGGGGAAGGACTTGAGTAGGTAAGAATGAAAGGAGGCAGCGCATGGAAAAATGGAAGGAAACGGTCAACTAAAGAAAAATATAATGCAGAGAAAGGATGAGGAGATACTGGCAGGACTGAGAGTAAATCATACAGAAAGCTCAGTTATATGAACCAGACTGAGTAGACAGAGATAATTACAAGTCTTACAAGGAACGGCTGAGAGAGCTGGGGTTGTTTAGCCTGCAGAAAAGGAGGCTGAGGGAAGACCTCATTGCTCTCTACAACTACCTGAAAGGAGGTTGTAGAGAGGAGTGAGCTGGCCTCTTCTCCCAAGTGATAGGGGAAAGGATGAGAGGGAATGGCCTCAAGTTCCACCATGGGAGCTTCAGACTGGACACTAGGAAAACAAATTTTTACGGAAAGGGTCATTGGGCATTGGCAGAGGCTGCCCAGGGAAGTGGTTGAGTCACCTCCCCTGGAGGTGTTTAAGGGATGTGTGGACGAGGTGCTGGGGTTTAGTGATTTATAGGTTTATTGGTTTAGTGATTGATAGGAATGGTTGGGCTTGATGATCCTGTGGGTCTCTTCCAACCTGATTGTTCTATGATTCTATGATTCTAATTACAAAATATATAAATGTGTAAGGGGTAGTATAAAGGGTAATGGTTTAAAACTAAAAGACAGTAGGATTCAGATTAGACATAACAAAGACAATTTTTATGAAAACACTGGTAAAACACTAGCACACTGGCCAGAGAGGTGGGAGATGCCCCATCCCTAGAAACAGTCAAGCCCAGGTTGGATGTTGCAATATTCAATATATAACTCAAAACATTAAATATACAATTCAAATATTCAATTTTTTTAAAAAATGTTTGGTCATCTCTGCATCAGGAGAGTGGCTGTGGAGCAATGTGCCCGGGAGGGAGGATTGGGCTGGGAGGGAGCTGGTGCTGGGGTGCAGCAGAGGCAGGAGCCATCCAGGGCTCAGAGTCTGCACAAACCAGCACCCACACGCAGCACAACCCTGCTCCTGCCATCCTCCTCTTTTATTCCATCGGGTACCAAAGCCGGCTCCACTGCACTCTTGGGAATTAGTGTTGGGCAGTGAGTTACCTTGCACCAGGCAAAGCTAATCTCCTGTGTGAGTCCTTCCATGGGTGATGTGTGCTCTTCCATTAGTCAGAACATGCCGCTCCTTTTGGGGATGAGGTGACTTTGCCCTCCAAATCATTTCCATGGCAATAGGCAGAATGCGATATATATTACTGTAGCCTGCAGCACCCGTATAGTGCCAGTAAGACATACAGGATACATGAAAATAAAAAATTGAACAGAGCATGAACTTCAGCAACCAGATTCTCAGATGGGCAAGGGCAAGGGCAGCTTTGAGAAACAGCAATTTAGGGTAAGGTTGCCATTAACTCTGGGGATAATTGTCATGGAAACTACCTGTAAAGTAGCACAAAACATAAGTAGGTAGCTGAAAATAGTTGCTTCGGGAACGTTTCTTTGCAAAGGTTCTAGATATTAAAAGTCGATCAAATAAACAGTTTAGTAATTTTAGATGCTCTTGGAAAATGGATTTTAAAGGGCAAAATGGGGCAAAACAGAATATTCCAGGAGAAAAAAAGCTCTGTATATATATAACTATTTAATGTGTGGACATATATATACACACTACTGGAAAAAATAATACTGATAAAAGAAGTCAGCACAAGCTAAATACTTCCTGCATCAAACTGAAGATGACAGGGTTCCTCAGAGGTTAACTGTGCTGAGTCCAAGGCTCTAAGCAGGAAAACAAGTTGTTTGATGAGTTGGACTGGTGTCTAAATGGCATCTGACCAAGGACGGTGATGATCAGAAAATACACATTGAGGGTGAAATCCAGCAGAACGGAAAGATGCCAAAGGGCTGAAACAATCAGAAAATGCATGAAACAGGGAGGTCAGCATGTCTGATGGGTGGAAAGTGGGGGTACAGCCTCCAGCTGGCTGGCAGGTATTCTGCAATTAACAGCAAGCATTTGATGGCCACAAACCAGGACACCTTTGTCCCTGCTCAAGAAAGCAGCAAACCGCGTTTCACAAAGTGGTTTTTCTTTGCTGTGAGGAACACCTCCTCGTGCCAGATGGAGGGGGGCATGGTTGGGGTGATTCTTTCTGCCAAAACTGCCAGTGGGCTGGTGCACGTGAGCTGCAAGGACAGGGGAAGAAGGAGGGATGCCAGTGCAGAAAGCAGAGCAGCAGGTACAGCCTCTGCGGGATGGCGCTGCAAACAGCAGGGCAGGATTCAGCATGGGCACAGAGGAAAGCAGATGAGATGTGAAAGTACTGTCATTCAGGTCACCCTCGGAAAATATTAAAGGGCAATTTATGCACTTAGTGAGGAAAGAATTGAGTTGTAACAGCGAAACATGTTGGCTGGAGGATGCAAGAAGCAGAAGAATAGATGTTATGTCATTTGCCACCACACTGCTGGCTGGGGCCAGGATAATCCCCTCCATTTTTCATGCAACATTGGAATAAGCGTTGAACAAATGGGAATAATCCTGTGACAGTGAAAGGTGTCCATGCCCTAGCAACTGCCAAGTCGTGTTTCTCAGCAGGCAAGAAAAAGAGAGGTTGGTTCAAGTGCAAGTACCTGAGAAGTGCTCTGGCATCCCACTGGATTCATGTGAGTTGGGGCAGGAGGGGAGGATTTTAGAGGCAGGTCATTTCCATAGAATGATCAGAAACTCAAATTGTACCTCAAAAGGAGGCAACAAACAGAACCATCTCATTTACCAGAGGAGGTAACATGGGGAAAAACAGAAGTACACAGAGCAAGAGATGAGGAGGGGAAAGTCAGGGAGGCATGAAAGGAAAACAGAATTCAAGGGAGAAGTAAACACCCTATACACAGCAATTCTAATCAGCTCCAAAAGCAGAGTTAAACACAGCTCCAGTCACAGAGCAGCAACTGCCATGGCAGCAAAGGCTGAACCCTGCAGCCAGCTGGGGTGCGGCAGTGTGCTAACTAGGCATTTATGAAACACCATCAAGGCACAGGATTCTTCATCTCTGAGTGGTAATGACACAGAAAGGCACCAAAAGAAACTAATTATACAGGGTCTTTTTTACTCAATAATGTCAAATCACAGCAGAAGAAAATTAAATATGCAACCAAAAGCTACCTATGCTGCTGTAATGCCACTAATAATGCTAGCATTTATAGAGGGCTAAATCATGCTTTCCTTGCTTAAGGCCCTTCTTTCTGACCTTTGAAGGTCTGGTCTCAAGACACGATGTAAATCATCCTGAGAGTTCTTTTCACCTATACTAGATGAAGGATATTCCTATTCTGGGAAAGCAGGGTTATTCTTCCAAACAAAAGAAATACATACACTGGAGCTACCTGGGCACTCATGGTCTCCACTTTCCAAACTTACTCAGATACCCCTGCACAGAGAAGTCTCCATCAGCTGAGGAACGACCCCCAACACTGCACACACAAAGCTCTTGGATCCAGACAGTATAATTTTTCTGCACATCTATTAGTCAGACATAACCCTCCCTAAAGTAATAATCCAGCTGTTTTCACCCAAACTGAACTTTCTCAGGCAAGCAACTTGCCTGTTAGTAAAAGTGCAACATCTGGGGCAGCACTGTGAGCAGATACCCTCGAATCCCACTTGCTCTGGGACTTGTGCTGCACTCAGGAGAAGGGAGCAAGAGCAGCTTCTTCCACTAAATTGATGTTCAAGTCAATGGGCGTTCAGTCGATGCTCCCCGGGTACACCAACAGCCTGCAGCAATGGCCAGAGCTACATTCTCATAGGTTTCAGAGAAGTACCTTGCCCTGTGAATTTAACAGGGCATTCAGACTTCATTTGCTCCACCACTGGGGTTATTATAAAAGACAATACGATGTCAAAACATTGCATTGCTGTTTACATCAACCACCACTCCCCTTGATTAATAGATGTGTGCCTGTTTTGCTACCAGCTATCATTAGAAGTTGTACGCTTCTGAGTCAAGCGCTTTTCTCTCCATGATGTGAAAATGACTTGTAGTTATAAAGAGCTAAAAAAAAATCAACGAGGCTGTGTGTTTGAAAAGAAGCTGTGGGAAATACATCAATATTTGTAATTACAGTGGCAGCTACTGCTCACATGAATGAAGATTGCTTTCCCTCAGATCCCATACACCTTCTATCCACTTCACCCCCATCCCTACCACAGCGAGGCACGTAGAAAGGAGGAGGCACATAACTTCAAGGAACGGGATGTTGTTGAGAGCTTGAGACATCTATCGGATTTGGTTCAAGCTGACCAAGGGGTTCAAATGTATTAGAGCACAGAAACACAGGCTTGATGGGCAGAGGGTATAATCGCATGAGACTATTGCTGTAGAAAAAGAGGCTTAAAGAAATCATCAAAGGACAAAAGTCACTGAGGCACCGCAGGGAAAGCTGACACGGATGAGGAGGAGGAAAGTGGAGTAACTCCCTAGAGGACTGAAAGATTTCAAAATCCTTGTTCTCCATTTCACATTATCTCAGTAAGTTGATAACCATCGCACCAACCGGCCAACAACCTGAGGATTTAAATGATTTTTTTGCTACCAGCATGTGTAAACCCCAATGAATTCCAAACAGATGGTTTATTTAAATGTCGCTTTGTACATACTATAATCAATATCCAGATTACAGTAGGGTTGTTGCAGGGAAAAAGATATAATTGTAGACATGTAAAAACCTTTCAGTTTAGACAGAGAATGGGCAAGAGTATTCAGCACTTCTTAAAGTCTTAGAAATGTAGTGAAAGACCTGAAGTGTGTGTAATTACCAGTGAGAGGCATTGTAGCAAAGCAGATAAAGTTAATTACACAGTACAGGAGCATTTTCAGTTGATGTGGTAGTAATCATAGTCAACAGAGAAGCGCCCAACAGAAGGAACTGCATACAATAAAAGCAATCATGTGCTAGAAGTGTACAGAGCAAATTACCTAAAAACCAAAGGCAGATACAGACACACAGCTGGAGCTGACAGATCTTAATAAAGATTTGTGGATTTCTGCATGCGATAGTATACCACAAAAAGCAGCAGAACTTACCCTGTGGATGGTACCCCTGAAACTGTCACATCAGTCTGGAGGAAGCATCAATCTGCGTGCTCCATGTGGGGAAGCGCGGGTCAGATGCAGCAGGCTGTGACAATAGTCATACCGTTTGTCACGAGAAACACTGGTTACACCCTGGGTGCTGCTGCTGCGTAAGAAAAAAAATGAACCAGCAGGTCAGACTACAGTACCAATTTTCTGAAAGTAAATCTGTACTCAGGAGAAAAGACACAGTAAACAGACCCCATGTTGAAATTCAGGCTCACAGGTTGCCATTTCATATAGGCATTCAATGCCTTTATCCATCAATCTGCATTAAAAACAAGGGTGACAGGAACACAGGATGTAAAATTTAAGGTTCAAGTGTAAAATCATTTGCGCATATGCATAATTTATGCAACTCTACAAACATCTTTCCAGTGTCTTGTGGTTGGATGATGGGACATACATGGCACAGAATTCCCCTTCCCTGCACCAGCAGTGACCTCTCTCACTCCCTATTACAGCCATTTCACCAGGACCTGTTCCTTCCCCATGTGTTTTCATGGCACCAAAATGCTTTCTCCCCTGTTTAGAAAAAGCTTTACCCCCAGGATATCCTGAAGCAGTGATGTTATGTCAATCCAGCCTCGGGCAGCAGCGTCCCATCACCCTCCCCTGCACCCAAGCTGCTGCTGCTAGGAGAGAAGGAGGAGGCTCCCCACTGCCCCATCCTCACCTGCCACTTTGATTTCTCATAGCCAGTAGATACGAATAGCTTTGCAATTCTCTAACTAATGATGTGGTTTTATCCTGTCTTTCCAGGGTAATAAATCCCCCTTAAAATGTCTTTTAGAACACCCCAATTAACAGACTTCAGTGCTGTAAAAGACTTAATTTGAGGACTATGCAAAATGCCCTTCACAGCATCCTGATGCATTAGTGGAGAAGGATTTATTGATTTGAAAATAGGCAGGTAAATAAATAAAAGACACTAATTGCTGTGAAACATACCTGGCTAATCAGACACAATTACGAATATAGAGAGGGCGACAGAACAACATCAGGGAGGTCAAGAGATGCAGAAATCCCACTCCAAGGGCATTTCCTACCTGCCCTTACACTTGTGCCAGGGCTTGTCTGATGCCAGCCAGCAGGGGAGCTGCACAGGCAGAGGGCTTGACCCTCTGCCTTTCCCTTCTTGCTAATGCAGAAAGTAATATCTGAGAGCCAGACTTGCAGAGACGAGAGCAATATCTATGCTAACAATTATTACTTATGAAAACAGATCACTTCCAGGAGCTTAGTCAAAAGAAATCAGTGCCTAACGCCTGTGGGTTTATACACTACTGCTGTAGGGCAAATCTGAGCGTCACTGGCGACATTTCTGCTGCTGAAGGATGAAGAATGAAACCAGACATGACTGAAGTGCCATCTTTTCCAAAGTTAAGTTAAAACAGACCTGCAAATGAAACAAATGTATCAGGCTTCAAGATGTCTGAGGATCACAGCAAAGTAAGAAAGCATAATTGGCATTACTAAGCTGAGTCCACATGCAGCTCATGGTATGATGGTTGTACACAAAATGCTCTTTCTTAGAGCATGGGCATAGAGCGTGCCAGGACCCTTCACACCTTTCACAATGGGAATTAAAGCCATACAGCGACACTTGGGTCCAATCCCAGGTCCTGCTCGGATTCTGGTCTGCTGGCGGAGGATGCTGAGTGTGCCAGGGTATCCCTGTCTCAGAAGTCCAGTAGTGCCACAGGACCTCCTTGGAGAGGAAAGCAGAGCACTGTTGTGACCTGCTGCTGGCAAGTGTCATGGACTTGGAGCTGACGCCAGCATCCTCTTCCAGCTGGGGGACAGGAGCCCTTGAACCCAGTGGGGCTGGATGAGCAGAGGGAGCAGTGACAGTTAGCATCCCCAGCTCCATTGATGGCATTTGCAAGGAAAACACTCATATCCTGACACTGCTATAACAGCTCCCTGCAAGCAGCAAGCCACGTTTTGGGTGCTCTGTCCCAGCTGTGCCCCTGCAGAAGGCTGGCAGTCTCCAGAGCTTTCATTTAACATTTAGCGCTATCACAGCTTCACTTTGCATGCTGGTGGAAAAAAAAAATTAAAAAAGCCTAGCCAACCAAACACCCAGCAGATGATAGAGACGTGGTGTAGTTATTGCTCTGAAACACTGTCACCTTGTGGCACTCGACTGCAGTCGGACACGCTGCAGCCAAAGCGTCCGGCTGGACATTGGGGTGGCCTGGGCACAGCTCTGAGGGCAAAGGGTTGCCCAGGACACAAGGAGCAACCTCATACAGGGCCACAGAAAGCCTCCTTGCTCTGGGCAGTATTTTGTAACAGCTAGGACCGGGCAAGGAGGAGGTCTGGAAATCTCTGTTTGTATTTCCAGCTGTATCTGCAGCATTCGACTGCTGCAAAATATGCATTAATATGAAGAATGTTTGTAAATATTTACAGAAAACAAATGCTGTCACTTGGGGTTTCGGTTTTTTGTTTTTTTGTTTTGGGTTTTTTTGTTTGGTTTTGGGTGGTTGTTGTTTTTAACTAGTATTTAATCCAGTTGCAAAACAAAATACATTTTAGCAATAATTAAACCCAAGAAGATTAAAACTCAGCTTCCTTACTCTCCTCACACCTAGCAACTTATTTGGGGGCTAATTAGAAAGTGGCAAATCCAGAAACAAGAGAATTAAAAACTTTTTCTTCCACAGTGCTTAACAAAACTGCAGCTTTTACTGCCACAATGAACTGTGGATATCCAGAATACAGCAGCATTGGCAGGGCACAGGTATTCCTACTGACAGGAAGAATGGCCAGAGCTGTAAGAGTTATGAATGATGGGAACTTTGGAAGAGAGGCAGACCTCTAACTGTGCTTGCAAACCAGTCTAGGGATTAGAAACAGTGCTGAGGTGACAGCCGGGTTAACTGCTTACAAGGGAGATGCACATCTTCCACCAGTGCTGGAGAGATCGGCTGCAATAACTGAACAGTGAAGCCAAAATTCCATCTTTTCTTCTTCTTCATTTTTTGGGAGGTAATCATATCTGGGATGCTCACCTGCATGTGTAGTTCCTGAGAGTGTGAACCATCAGCCTTATTAGCAGAAAAAATCCAACCGTCCTTTTCTTGCTAAACAAGGCGCGCTAAAAATAACCAGTGCACCAGAGCACCAGACCAGGCTGCCCAGGAAATACAGCTGGGGATAGGAGTCCAAATAAAAATAGGCAAGAGGTCTAAAAGTGTCTGTCATAAAAAAACCCTTAATTAATAGGTCTCTGAGCAAATGCAAAGGCCAATAGGCAAACAGCATAAATGCTGCTGCAGAAGATCCGTGTGCAGTTCTCTGCAAAGCACCAAAGCAATTCCTTATTGTGCATTCAGTGCAAAAGAGATTGCAACTCAAAAAAAGAAACAGAAAACACACAAAAAAAGACTGCTTTATAGAAACAAAGGAGCTGCCCAACCTAAACCATAGATTCTCCTTTGTTTTATACTAAAACACTACAGCAACAAGCAAATGACTTAAATGAAGGAGAGAAAAAAAATCAGATCAGCAAGCATTAGCAGTTATCAAAAATGCAGCAGAGAACAGTTCCTTCCAGCAAACTCCTAAATAATTCACACCCGAAATAAAGAAGCCAATCTTAGGAATACACTGTGCCAAAACAGTCAAGGGAACAGTTTCTCCCACTACCTTGATGAAAAACTTAATCCCAAAATGAAGGCACCAGCAAAAAGCATTGTGTTGAAAATCACGTCATAGAAAAAGACATTGTTTAAAATCAAAAAAGGGACTGAAGGAGGCCCACTGGGCAAGCAAGTGTGGTCCGGGCCGGGCAGGTGGGTTCCTGCATCTCATTGGATGGTTCTGGGCACCCAAGGATGCCCTTTGCAGGAGAAGAGGAGGCTGAGGGGAGACCTCATTGCTCTCTACAACTATCTGATGGGAGGTTGTAGAGAGGAGGGAGCTGGGCTCTTCTCCCAAGTGACAGGGGACAGGACAAGAGGGAATGGCCTCAAGCTCCACCAGGGGAGATTTAGGCTGAACATTAGGAAAAAAAAATTACAGAAAGGGTCATTGGGCACTGGAACATCCTGGTGGCTGAGTCACCTTCCCTGGAGGTGTTTAAGGGATGGGTGGACAAGGTGCTAAGGGACATGGTTTAGTGTTTGATAGGAATGGTGGGACTCGATGATCCAGTGGGTAATTTCCAATCTAGTGACTCTATGATTCTATGAAAGGGAAGTGACAGAACACAACGAGGCGGGGCAGCGGGCAGGGATGGCTACCTCAGCACAAGACAGAATCAAAACACGGCCCTGCTTTGCCCGTGCTCACCCCAACAGCCCCTTACAGCCCGCCGACCCACCGCATCACCCACACTCCACAGTCCAGGCCACACCTCCTGCCGCTCTTATAGCCTCGCAGCCCCGCCCCTTCCCCGTAGCCTCGCCCCCTTTCACATAGCCCCGCCCCCTCCCCAAGCCACGCCCCACCCCGACCTCGACCCTTACCCCAGTCCCTTCCCCCAGCCACGCCCCTTTCTCTTAGCCACGCCCCATCCCCAGCATTGGCCCTTCCCTTAGCCACGCCCCACCCCCAACATAAACTCTTTTCCCACCTCCATCCCTTCCAGTAGCCACTCTCCTTTCGTCTTAGCCGCGCCCCATTCCCGTGCCTCGTCCCTTTCCCAGCCCCTTTCCTTCACGTAGCCACGCCCCTTCCCCTTAACCACACCCCATTCCCTTAGCCACGCCCCATCCCCCAAACTCGACCCTTCCCCCACCTCGGTCCCTTCGCCTAGCCACGCCCATTTCCTCTTAGCCCCGCCCCATTATTCATGTCTCATCCTTTCCCCAGCCCCTTTCCTTCCCGTAACCACGCCCCTTTCAATTAGTCCCGTCCGCCCCTTCACTTAGCCCCGCCCCTTGCCCTAACCCCGCCCCTCCCGCGGCCTCCGCCCGGCAGGGGGCGCTGTCCGGCTGCGCCGTTTCCGCCGGTCGCGGCTGAGTCACTGGGCCGCGCCGCCGCCGAGCCGTCCCGCGCCGAGCCCAGAGCCGAGCCGAGCTTTGCCGCCGCCGCCCCGCCATGCCGCTGGAGAACCTGGAGGAGGAGGGGCTGCCCAAGAACCCCGACCTCCGCATCGCACAGCTCCGCTTCCTCCTCAGCCTCCGGCCCCGCGCGCCCGACCCGGCCGCGCGCGACGAGCTCATGGCGGCCGTGAGGCTGCACAGTGAGTTGTTGGGGGGGGGGGTGTCTGTCTGTCCTGAGCAGGGAATCTGTCCGTCCTGGGTGGGGCAGGGGCGTCTGTCCTTCCTGCGCGAAGGGGTGTTGGAGGAATGGCTTCTTTCCGTCCTGGTGGAGGGAGTCTGTCCATCCTTCCTGGGAGTGAGGTGTCTGTCCATCCTGCGAGCGGGAGGGAGTCTGTCCTGTGGGACATCTGTCCGTCTTGCAAGTGGGGCAAGGGAGGGAGTCTGTCCGTCCTGCAGTGGAAAAAGAGGTTCTGTCCATCCTACTGGGCATCTGTCCATCTTGTGGGGGACAGGGGCGTCCTGTCCATCCTCCAGGGCATCTGTCCATCCTCCAGGGGACAGGTGGGTCCTGTCCGTCCTACAGGGCATCTGTCCATCCTCCAGGGGACAGGTGGGTCCTGTCTGTCCTGCAGGGCATCTGTCCATCCTCCAGGGGACGTGGGGGTCCTGTCCATCCAGTGGGGCATCTGCCTATCCCTCAGGAGACAGGAGGTCCTGTCCATCCTGCAGGGGACAGGGGGCTCCCCTCCCTGCTCCTGGGCTGGGAGCAGCTCTGTCAGTCTGTCTGTCCCTACAGAGGCCTGTGTACGTGGATGAGGAGCCGGTCTGGCTGTCTTCATATATCCCATGGGATAAATGGGGAGTGGGTGAGGTCAGGGCAGGGTGGGGGGTGTGCATTTTTCCCACCCAGAGGGCATCAGCCTGCCCTGGGGCGTAGGCAGCGATGGGGAAGGGGGCTTGGCAGTCATGAGGGGTTGGGACAGGCTGGTGCAGTGCTCTGTCACCAGCTTTGCCCTCTGTTAGCGGCCTGCTGGTGTTTCAAAAGGCAGGAGTTTAGCAGTGGAGTCTACTGTGCTCAGAGTCAGTTAAATAGCAAGGGAAGAGGGGTAAAGAGATGGGAGAGGTGATGGGAAAGAGTCAGTAGAATGAAGTGGGATAGGGAAGGCCTGCTGAAACACCAGTCCCACCACGTTGGGATTGAAGAGATACCTGAGCATAGAAGATCAGCCGTGTTGTCCGTCAGCTCTCTGCTCCAGAAACACGTGCATGCTTGTTGCAACTGTTAACAGCAGAAGCCTTCCTGCTTTTCTTTCAGACATGGCTCCGTATTACGAGGCGCTCTGCAAGTCTCTGGAATGGCAGGTGGACACAGATCTGTTGAACAAAATGAAAAAAGCTAATGAGGAAGAACTGAAACGTCTTGACAACGAATTAGAGGATGCAGAAAAGATCTTGGGGGAGAGCGAAATCCGAGATGCGATGATGGCCAAAGCTGAGTACCTGTGCAGGATTGGGGACAAGGTTGGTTCATGGCAGACGCTTTATAGACTCATAAAACCACTGCATTGTAATCCTCTTGGCCAAGCAGGTTTCAGCAAGTGCTGGTATTCTCTGTGGCACAACCCAGACATGTGTATGGGTGACAGGGAAGGGTTTTACCAAAATTTAAATTATCTAGAAAAAAAAAAAAAGTAGCCCATGAAAGAAAACGTATTTATCTTGAAAGGGGAAAAAGTTATTTTCCATTCAGAGATGTAATCTTTCACTTTCCTTCTGTCTTTAGACTTTTTAAACTATTTTTACGTAGTGCAACTTAATTTCAGGTTACAGTGTTGATTTTTATAGTCCGTAGATTTACAAGATATATGAGGAATGGCTCTTTTAGTTTGATTTAAACTTTGATTCCTTAAGATTATTCAGAATACGTAATGCTAAAGTTTTGTGAGAAGCTGACAAGGTCACAGCTGTCAGCAGAAGACAAAAGGGATGTACTTAGGAAACACATTTTGCAAATACTCTTTGTGCTTTTAATGATCTTACAGTGGAAAATGTTGTCTTGTTAGGAGGGAGCTCTGACTGCCTTCCGCAAGACTTATGACAAAACGGTGGCACTGGGGCATCGCCTGGATATCGTGTTCTATCTCCTGAGAATTGGCTTGTTTTATATGGATAACGACCTCATCACACGGAACATTGAAAAGGCAAAAAGGTACCACTGGGATGGTGTGAGTGCTGTGGAGACAAACCATAACTAAAGAAACAGAAGAGAAACCCCTTGCTGTCAAGAAATGTCTAGGGCTGTTTGAGTGACAGCGTCACAGTGTGTTTTTTATGAGGGAAATTGAAAAATGAGGTTAATGTCAAGCATCAGCTAGAAGCAGGAGGCCTCTGTCATAGAATCACCAGGTTGGAAGAGACCTACCGGATCATCAAGTCCAACCATTTCCACCAATCTCTAAACCCTGCCCCTCAGTACCTCATCCACACGTGCCTTAAACACCTCCAGGGAAGGCAGGTCAACCACCTCCCTGGGCAGACCATTCCATTGCCTAATGACCCTTTCTGTGAAGAATTTTCTCCTTATGTCCAGCCTGAACCTCCCCTGGCGGAGCTTGAGGCCATTCCCTCTTGTCCTGTCCCCTGTCACTAGGGAGGAGAGGCCATTATCCTCCTCTCCACAACCTCCCTTCAGGTAGTTATAGAGAGCAATAAGGTCTCCCCTCAGCCTCCTCCAGGCTAAATAACCCCAGCTCTCTCAGCTGTTCCTTGTCAGACTTGTAAGACTGTCAGTGCAAAGAGCTCTGGTGCAGCTGTCCTTCCCTCGTTTCAACTGCTAACTTCTGTGTATTTTATGCTCACAACGTTTTGAACTTCAGTGGATCCAGCAGCAAGCTTCTGCCAGTCTCTCTGCTGCTGGCATGAGAGACCAAGGCAGAGAGGATCTTCCCACTTACTGTGTTCCCTGGGCAGTGATTTTCTGTGCATTTTCTTAGCAGGTTTCATCTTGGCCTGTGTTCCTGCTTATGACCACATCAATTTTGTGTTTATGTAATTCTTGAAAAGTGGCAATTTTTGCTGTTATGCTAGTTGGACAGCTCTGATTTTTAGTAGCGAAGGCCACAGAAATGTGTTGCCACAGCTAAGATTGACAGTAAAATTTGTGTGTACATCTCAAAAGGCTGTTGTCACAACTGAAGAGATTGCCACTATTTCTTTCAGTTGAAACTTACCATGTGCAAAAGCACTGGCCTCTCCTGTCCCAAGGGAGCCACTTTCCTACCTTGGCAGGTGTGCGAGGCCTGGACTCTTTCAACGTAACATAAACCAGATCATTCTTTCTCTGATCAGATGGTGTCAGTTGATCTACTGTGCTTGTTTCATGTAGCTTATTCTGCAATACATAGTCAATAGAAATCAATATTTCTTTTTGTTCTGTTCTAAGTCTAATAGAAGAAGGAGGAGACTGGGACAGGAGAAATCGTCTCAAAGTGTACCAGGGCCTTTACTGCGTAGCTATCCGAGATTTCAAACAAGCAGCAGAGCTCTTCCTCGATACAGTTTCAACATTTACATCCTATGAACTTATGGATTACAAAACGTTTGTAACATACACAGTCTATGTCAGCATGATTGCTTTAGACAGGCCTGACCTTAGGGAAAAGGTAAGGAAAGCAAATGGAAACGTTGTTTCCAACAAGCATGGCTTTTCTCTGACCTCTTTATCTCCAAGCTGAAAGTGCTGTTTAATCATATTTTTTTGCTTTCAGGTTATTAAAGGAGCAGAGATTCTGGAAGTGTTGCACAGTTTGCCAGCTGTACGACAGTATCTCTTTTCCCTTTACGAGTGCCGTTACTCAGCCTTTTTCCAATCGTTAGGTAAGGCCGTGTGCTTTCCTGCAACATTTCACGTGCCTCAGTTCTTTGTTCCAGAACATCCACAACTTTTGTGAAGTAACTGCTGTCTCAAACTAGAGCTACTTCGTCCTGTAGAAAAAGTAACAAGATAATATGTTTTTTTAACCAGTCACCTGACATTTGCTGCTGTTTGATTTTTTCAAGCAAACCAATCAACCAGCCTTTGCATCCAGAGCTTTTTTGAAATTCCCATTGATGAGGTGGGAAAGCATTTTGAAAATGGCTGTGGAAAATGTTCTTACCTGCTGAGCCACGTCAGATGGGAAAGCTTTGAAAGGTTTTATCTTTGAAAGAAGTTGTAGGACTTGTAGTCCAAAGGCTCCAAAATCTCCACCTGTAAAATAAATTACACAAAGAGTTTTCATTGTTGGTGTTACCATTGGCATTGTTACCATTACCATCTGTGTCAAAGGGTGTCACTGGAGAAAAGCTTTTCAGAAAACTCTCACTCTTGCTGGTTCTCAGACTGCTTGTTTTCTTTCTGTGAAATTTAGAATACAAGAAAACAAAGATATTCAGATATAGATGCATACCAAGCTCTGCTTGTTTCCCAGCACCATGTTGCTCCTGGGTGACAGCAGATTCCAGCACCTGCCCTGAGAGAGGAGGATCCCCTGTGGCAAAGCAGAGACTGGTTCACACCCCAAGGCAGGAGGATCCTTGGCTTTGTTGCAGTATTTTTCACCTGTTGCTGCTGCTTCTGGTTCCAGAACCAGTGCAGATTAGATGAACTGACTTCTTGTCCATGTAGAATTGCCTCTCTTGTTACGAAGTATACAAGAACGCAATATAGTGATGTTCACACTGATTGCTTACTAACCAGTGTTAACTTGTTTGATTTACATAACTGATATTTTAAGTTTCTTAGAGATTACTGACTCATGCTTTTCTTTCTTTTTTTTTATCTTTTCAGCTATTGTAGAGCAAGAGATGAAAAAAGATTGGCTGTTTGCACCTCACTATCGATACTACGTACGGGAAATGAGAATTCATGCCTATAGCCAGCTGCTGGAATCGTACCGGTCGCTGACACTAGGATACATGGCAGAAGCATTTGGAGTCAGTGTAGAATTCATAGATCAGTAAGTTATTTAGCTTTGTAAGTTCACTCCTTCATAGAGAAGTTTCAGATTTTCTAACTTAGATAAGAGTTACAGAAATACAACTGCTGCTACAGTTGAAATGCTCAGAAAAGAGTGATGTTTCGAGAGAAAGCAGAAACAATTCAGTTCAGAGGGAGGCATTTTGAAGTCGCACTAGTTCTTATGCTTCCCAGTTATTTCTTACTAGGTGTAACTTATCTTAAAGTTGATCATAGGAATATTTTCTCCTGCCATTAGTAATGTACTGCAGACCACCAGTAGATGAAGCAACATAATAATGAGAAAAAAGCAGCATATTTAGAGCTATTAGAGAGTAGAGAACTATTAAAAGATTTTTCAACTGTCATGAAAACAGGCTGCTGTTACAAATTACCATGCGTAGTGGCTGCTCTGCAGTAGCAGGTTCGGTACTGTTGAGTCTGCAAGTCCCTGGTGAAACCCTTCATGAAAACTACATTTTTTCTTTCCTCTTCCTAGGGAGCTCTCAAGATTTATTGCAGCCGGGCGATTACACTGCAAAATAGACAAAGTAAATGAGATTGTAGAGACGAACAGGTATGTTCATGGTTCCTAGAAACTTTTTGAGAGCCTAATTAAATTCTGTATGTCTTGATGACACTACAGCAATGTATGTGGCTCAGTGTAAAGCGTATTCTCACTTCTAAATTTTCCGTTTTTTCCCCAATTCCTAGGCCTGACAGCAAGAATTGGCAGTACCAAGAAACCATCAAGAAAGGAGATTTGCTGCTAAACAGAGTTCAGAAACTTTCCAGAGTAATTAATATGTAATTTTTTAATGCAAGGGAATGCAAAATTTAGATGTTTAAAACATTTTGGAAGTAACCTATAAATATATTGTATAACTTGGAATACTGTAGCTAAAAAAATGACTAGAGGGAGAGGTAGTGTTTTTACTTACACATCATTATATAAGCAATGGTCCCTTTGGTGTATGGATTCCATTTCATTAATTAAATGTATGATACAGGTGCTGATCTTGTGTAATATACTTTCTTCCTTTACTTGCCTGCGTGTTCAGCGTTGAAGAGCAAAGCAGGGCCAAGATCTGTGAGCAGAGTAAACTGATGGTGATTCAGTGCTTGCTTTTTTAAGGCTCTATATTTGAATCAAAGCCACTTGCCTAAGAATAGCACATAAGCTGTGTCAGAACTGGGTGAAATAAATCTGAGGATCCCCATGTATAATTTTAATGTTAAGTTGAAGGGAATAGAAACTTAGGAAAACAAGGTTAGCGAAGGCCTCACTCACTCATCACTCCTAAGAGCAACAACCCCCCCCTCCCCGAAGTCTACTTTGTGAGGAAAATAGAAGACTAAAGATTCAGAGCGTGCTGCAAAGTATGTGCAGAGTTTTCCCTTTTCAGTTTGCTCTGACCACCACTGTCACCCTGAGGGAACCTGGCACATCAGATCATGGTGTCCTCTGCTCTGGTGGGTAAAAAAAATCAGGGTCTTCAAAAGGGAAGTGCATATGTCTTACAATGCCAAGTGTGAGTTCATGTTCACTGTGCCACCAGTAGATTATTTATAATATGAATCTTTGTGTTGAGATGTTAGCATTATGTAGAAAGCTAAAAGTAAAGATCCTAGCTTACCTTGCTTGTTTCCTGATCCCAGCCTACGGCCTTTAAAGGAGGATCCAGGCAGAACCTGCATTGTTTCTTGACAAAGCTTTTTAGCCTGGGGCAAGAAAGTCATGGCGGTTTTACCTGAACACTTGCAAGACTTGCAACAGCAGCAGCAACTCAGCTTTCAGCCACACTGAATAGCAGTGGGATCAAATGCTGAGCAGCTGTAGGAAAAGGGAGCACTTCCCAACCTCCCCTGCTGAATGTGCACAGCATGAATGGAGCAGCTGTTGGTCTGTGGAAACCTCATGAAGTTCAACAAGGCCAAGTTGAATACTCCTTGAATCTTGTGTTCGGTTCTGGGCCCCTCACCACAAGAAGGATGTTGAGGCTCTGGAGCAAGTCCAGAAAAGAGCCACGAAGCTGGTGAAGGGGCTGGAGAACAGGCCCTATGAGGAACAGCTGAGAGAGCTGGGGGTGTTTAGCCTGGAGAAGAGGAGGCTGAGAGGAGACCTCATTGCTCTAACTACCTGAAAGGAGGTTGTAGAGAGGAGGGAGCTGGGCTCTTCTCCCAAGTGCCAGGGGACAGGACAAGAGGGAATGGCCTCAAGCTCCGCCAGGGGAGGTTCAGGCTGGACATTAGGAAGAAATTTTTCATGGAGAGGGTCATTGGGCATAGAACAGGCTGCCTAGGGAGGGGGTCGAGGCACCTTCCCTGGAGGTGTTTAAGGGATGAGTAGACAAGGTGCTGAGGTGCATGGTTTAGTGATTGATAGGAATGGTTGGACTCGATGATCTGGTGGTTCTTTTCCAACCTGGTGATTCTATGTCTCTCCTGAAAATAGAAAAAGCAATATAATACACAGTCCTTTCCTAAGGCTGGGAACATTGAGGGATCCAGCATGGCCAGGTCTTCAGCTGACCTTCTTTTAATCTGTTCTATCATTTTTAACCACCTACTTCAATTTCCACATGGGATCAAAAGCAATAGGATTTCTATTTCCCTTAGGCCCTGCAGTAACCTCTGGTTATCAAACCCTGTCCCCCAGTCACATCAGTTTTACTGTTGGCTAATGTCACCTCATGAGTTTCATTCATTTAACTGATTGCCACAGGCACTCCAGACACACATTCACACCTTGCTTGTGCCACCTTTCCCTGGATTTATAGGCCGCGTGCCAAAGTTATAATTCTCTCTCTTGTAATTCAAGCTTGTGCAGTTCCTGGAAAAAATGCTGTTCTCCAATGAGGGAGTAGAATCAGGCACAGATTTCCAGATCCAGCCACACCACAGCTCCTGGGCTGCCATCAAGCTGGGGGAACATAGGAGGGAAAGGACAGGAGACAGCGTGGTGGAGGGTTGGTTTGTCAGTGAAGTTCTGCTCCAGAATGGCTGAGAGCTGGTTTGTGTGTGACCATGCGCTACCGACAGCTCCACTCTGGCTCATGGAATGGAGTGGGTTGAAGGTGCAGCCTTGCAGACAGGAGAGAGATGGTCACTCTTGAAGAAGGGATGCAGATGAAGGGAGCTCAACTGCGGAAACAGAGGACAAAGATTTCCAGCACTCTGGTGGAGAGCAGCAGTGCGATATCCCTGCGGATACTGGAAAAAACTTGTGTAACCGATTTGTTTGCAGATGCCAACAACAGCCAATCCCCACCGGCTTGGCCAAGGCTTTTCCTCCGACTGCATTGCTCAGGCCAGTGTTCATCCTTTGCAATGAAGTTCGATTCCACTTCAGAAAAG
Organism: Coccyzus lansbergi; assembly: GCA_033558105.1. Taxonomy (NCBI): domain Eukaryota; kingdom Metazoa; phylum Chordata; class Aves; order Cuculiformes; family Coccyzidae; genus Coccyzus; species Coccyzus lansbergi. The sequence continues at coordinate 2,126,537 of JAUMJK010000431.1, forward strand.
AGTTTTTTGAGATTCCCCTGATGTTTGGTGGGCTGTTTTTTCCACGACAAAGATCCCATGCTGCTTGTTAGGAAGAAATCCAGCAGCTAATGCAGTTCTGAGCTAAAGCCCTGAGAAAAGCATTCTGTCGGAGTCCCATGGCAGATCCTGCAAAGCCACATGTGTTTGATTATTTGTTGCAGCAGAACACGGTAATAACAAACCAACAGGAATTTACATTTCAATAAATCCAGTTCCAAGTCCTTGGTTTGGTCATTACAGTAGCTGGAGCTCTTTAGTGTCTGCAGACAAAGTGTACCAGGTCCACTAGCCCTGGAGCCACACAGGCTCTGGGTCTAGGATCAGGATTTAGGAGTGTTTTTCCCAACTGGAGGCAGGTCATAGCCTTTGAGCCTAACACATCTCCACCGGGAGAAGTCTGACAGCTTCAGGTGCAAAGGACACATCAAGCTTCTATTTGAAATGCAAAGGGCATCAACAACATGAGTGCATGCACAAAACCGTGCTTGGAGAGAAGCTCTGACACTAGGATTTGCATTTCACGCACTGCCGGGCTCGAACTCCTGCCTCATCAGGTATCTATCTTGGATAGAAACTGAAGTATTTTCCCACGAGACAATTGGTGACAGGAGAGAAACTCTTCCATCTGCTTGAGTGAAGCCTGTGTTTGTGGGACTGCACTCCAGCACCTGGCCAGAAGGCACTGTTCACGCCAAGCCCTTTTACTGAACAGGCCAAGGCACAGAGAAGCAATCGCTTACCGAGTAGCTCTGGGCTGCAAGGCCGGCAGCAGCAACCAACACAGAAAAGAGAGGCAGAATGTTCCAGACCTGCAGAGCTCACAGATCATAGAATCACCAGGTTGGAAGAGACCCACCAGATCATCGAGTCCAACCACTCCTATCCATCACTAAACCATATCCCTCAGCAACTTGTCCACCTGTCCCTTAAACACCTCTAGGGAAGATGAATCAACCACCTCCCTAGGCAGCCTGTTCCAGTGCCCAATGACCCTTTCTGTGAAATTTTTTTTTCTAATGTGAAGCCTAAATCTCCCCTGGCAGAGCTTGAGGCCATTTCCTCTTGTCCTGTCCCCTGTCACTTGGGAGAAGAGCCCAGATCCCTCCTCTCCACAACCTCCTTTCAGGTAGTTATAGAGAGCAATGAGGTCTCCCCTCAGCCTCCTCTTCTCCGGGCTAAACACCCCCAGCTCTCTCAGCCGTTCCTCATAAAGGCCTGTTCTCCAGCCCCTTCACCAGCTTTGTTGCTCTTCTCTGGACTCGCTCCAGAGCCTCAACATCCTTCTTGTGCTGAGGGGCCCAGAACTGAACACAAGATTCAAGGAGCAGCCTCACCAGTTCCAAACACAGAGGGATAACCATAAAGCTTGGGGTTACACACAGCTTTCTTCCTTACCTGTCTTCACCTTACCAGTTTTACAGAATAGAGAATCAATTCTTCAATTCTGAAGCAGGTGCAGTCAGCTCAGAGCCATGAACTTGCCCATAAGTGATGAGAAGTGGAGAGCTCTGCTCTGCGAGCTCCTGGTTCTATATAATCCATGTGCACCATGCGTGCTGCCCGGCACAACCAGCCTCGGGGCCAACAGCTCCCAGGAAAGGCAGAAATTAGAAACTGATACTAGAAAAGAAAGATATTTGCCAGAAGGTGAGACAATACCTAATAAAAGCCTTCAGTCAACATAAAAAGTAAGTTAAATATAGAAATACCAGAAGTGCTCATTATAAAAAGGCGAAGAACAACATGCTTGCTGCCCAACCTCCCATTTGTATCTTGTAGGATTTATTCCATACACTAAGGAAAAGTTTGTTCTTGCTAAGAAAAGAGAACGTAATTAAAAATACAGAGAAGGAAAATAATGGAAGCATCACCATGGATGTAGCTGTGAGGTCCTATGCCACGAGCACAAGCATTACCAGATTTACCTGAAGAGTTACCCACCCCACGTGAGTTCCAGGCAGAGACAAGCCTGCAGGAGCATCCAGCCTGTGGCACACATACACTAGCAACTTACACCGGGAAAACACGGAGGATGCTTTTTTGGGAGGAAAAAACTAATTAAACCGGATCATTCAATGACCTGCACGTGGGGTTGTGAAAGCTGCTTTGCATCATTCTACTTAGAAAACCATGTAAAGCATGAACTGTAAGCAAGGAAATGCCTCTGCTTATGGAAGTCACTGTGGCACCGACCCTGGCACCAATCCATCCAGGTAGCAAACCCACAGCATGTTTGGATCCAGCCCTGCTGGCTGCAGACTCCACAGCCGCTCACACAAGGCTCTGTACGGGGCCAGAATCTGACCACATCCAATTCTCTGAAAGCAGTTCACGTAAGCACCAACACAGATCACGTTGTCCTTTAATGGTGAATGATTTCATAATGAAGCAGAAACGTATATTATTTTCCATGCAACCAACCTCATTTATTGAAAAGTCCTAATTTTATTGCCTTGTTTAGTAACATGTTTGTTCAACAAACTAATCTTTTTCATGAAGCAAAGCACAACTTTTTCTTATAAATAGTATAAATTATTTTATTTACAGAAACTTGTTACAAAACAAATAGACTATATATTTATTTTTCTTTTAAATATCCAAAGTAATTTTTCTATCCCATGACATTTGTTCATGTACTGTACAGCAGCCAACACCGAGTTCAGCTGATCAGATGCTCTTGATTATGTATACAAATTATCAAACTATTCACACATTTTACACAGGAGATTGCTTTTAGAACCAGGCTCAACACCGAGCAAGATGCTGTCGAGGCCTACATTCACATTGACGTTGTGTAGTGCTCGTTTTAAAATTATTTTTAAAACATATAATATCTTGCACAAAAGGTAAAAATGATTCTTTTCTGCTGAGCAGTGAAACATTTGAGACTCTTTCTAAGCCCAGTTCCCTCCTCCAGGACAGAACGAGTGAAAGACGAGAGAGATTCCTTGGCAAGAGAACTCTTACAGGAAGACAACTGCCTTAGAAATGCCATTTGGAAACCACATCTTTGTTTTTTAATGGTTTTAAGAGGTACTTACTTGTGTTTTTTGTTTTGTTTTGTTTTCCTGGTATACCATATGTTTTGGCCATTTTCTCAATCATTTCATCCATGAATTAATAGCCCCCTCTCCCTCCCCCCAAAACGGGAGAGTTAAACAGACTGCAGGTTCAAAACACATTTGAAACCCTTGGTGTTACATTAAATATGAGCCATCAATGGGATTGTTCCAACACAAGGTATTCAAGTTAGATGATTTTACAAAAGTTGCCAGCATCATTTGCTTTTTTTTTTTTTTTTTTTTGTCAATTCATCTCATTAATTTCAGAAAATATATGTATGTCTGTGTGTCCATATCTCTACAGGCACACATACATATATATATCTGCACACATACATTATATAGAGGTGGAAAAAGCAAGCTCCAAATTTTCAACTGAACATTCAAGTCTTTTAAGGAGAAGCTGTCTAAACAGTCCAAGCTTAAAACGAGTTATATCAGGCACTTTCAGTTTTCCGTTAGTTTTAAACCACGTGAGACCCACACAAATGCGCACGCACACACACGCACTCCGACACTAAAAAAAGAGAAGCAGTTGTGTCACTTCACTGGACGTGGTCTGCTGGGACTCAGGTAACCGAGGAGCAAAGCCAGATCGCCCGCCGCGGCCCCCGTCCCGCGCACAGGCTCCTGCCACAGGACCCGGCCCATCGATCGCACGGATCTGCTCCCGGAACACGAAAAGGGACACGGCTTTCACAACAGGGAGGCATCCCTGGCGGCGCAGAGTAGGCATGGTAACTATTGGCTTGGCAGTGAACCACTTCAAATTATAAAAAGGTATTTGCTTTTTTTTTTTTTAATTAATTAATAAATAAATACTAGATGATCTCAATTGTACCAAAACTGGATATAAGAAAAAAAGACCTGTGCAAAAATACATATTTAAATATGTACAATCAATTAACAAAATATGTCTTCTGAAATAGGGATACTTCAATATTTATAATAGAACAAGAAATTCCAAAATAAAGATACAAAAGTATGTTTTTTTTTTTCCTTGTATAATTCTTTGTTCATCATTGCAGCAATTTTTTAGGTTAAGAAAACTGCAGGAGTCGTAACGACAAGTTGGAAAGACTATAAAAACTGTATCTCTTAAATTAATACCAAAATCTGTCTAGAAACAACCCAGCCACTGCAAATTCAATTTTGCAAGGAAAATTAAATTTAAGCTTTCTAATTATTTACAGTAAGAACTACGTGACAATAAAAGCTTCAGGAACGATGCTCTATGGTTTAGATCTTGGTTACAAGCAGTTTTTAAGCAGGTCAATGCTCAAGGGCAGACAGAATTTACCACGTTCTAACTCTTGACTCCCAATGGCTTCAACCCACGCGACGCAGGCGACTGCAGACACTGGCTCTCTACGAGCAGCCATCAGGAATTCAATTTGAAACATATCTGCGTGCTTATCGAAGGAGCACGAATTTGCCACTTATGTTTTCCGATCACCAGAACTTTAAAAGAACGGAGGAGAGTTTGATCACAAACTCGCCAGCATTCAATCTTGCCAAATCTGTTTCCTTTGCCTTTGTGCCCACAGAGAGTTGAGCTGCACCTCTGGCTGGTGCTGCCCTGGAGGGGAAGCTCTGCCCCGGGGACAGCGTCACAGCCTGGGTCTCACTCCAAATGCACCGAGTGTCATACGCTTTGCTTTCTCCATGTGGCACATCACTTGGGTTCCTGTTACCTTACACCAACTGCAGCTCTAACAATTCTTTCACAGGGTATCTTAACCAAATACAAATCCTTTTGTTCCTGAAAAGTTGTCAATATTTTTTTTTTTTTTTAGGTTTGCATAATGTGTGTTGCTTTCTCAGCATGATCTTCTCTATCAATTCAAAGCTAAAGTGTCTGCATAGAGGCTTCTTGTTGTTTTGCTGTATAACAATGACTTTCTAGCAAGAACTGAAAGCATCATTAGGTAAACAACTCAGCAACTGCTACTCCGAGTGGCTTTGGATTCCCTGATGTACTGCTTGCCTCCAGAACTGGGGAGAGGCTGGGCTGCGCCAACCACCGGACAGGCTCAGATTGTCTCATCTCAGCAACAGCTGGTGCCCCTTTAAGGCAGAAAAAAAACCTTCTCGGTTAGGAATTCAGCTTCCTTTGCTTTCCCTCCTTAATAAAAATTTAGTCAGTTTTGAGACTTTACCTGATGTTTCAAAACTGAACCAAAACACCCAGATGAATCAAATCATAAGACAAAGAGCCCTTTAGTGGAATTCATTTTTGAGGTGTTTTGAAGCAAGACAAAATAATTTCAAGAAAAACTGACTGGACTGTAGAAACGGTGTCAAGCTCCTTTGTCCACAAAGCTGGCCACAACGTTGGCGCCTTAGGGCGAACTCTGTGTCCAACTGGCCTTTAGTCCAGAAAGTAGACAACAAGATCTCACCGAGTGGTTGGAAGCATAACAGTTAACAATTCTGTTATACAAACACGGTGTAAAGAAACTAACTTCTATGGGGTTTAGAAAATAATTAAATACGTTAAATACTTTGTTTTAGAAGGGCTATTTTTACCAGCTGGAAGGCAAACCCAGCCTGATTTAACCAATAGTTACTTTTTTTAAATAGCAAAGGCTTAAGGTATACAGCATAGGTCAATAAATACGTTCTTTGGGCATACAGTTTTAGAGGTTATTTGCCTTTGTCCGTTTGATGTTTTTGGATTCCTTAAAAAACAAAATTAACTTCTATTTTTTTTTCTGCAATCAAATCTTATTCAAAAGAATAGAAAATAGGTTTTCTATGATGTGACTATGACATTTTTATACTTGTTTTCTGAGCAATGGCCTCAAACAAGTTTTTTGCTTTTTTCTGTTGGACTTGGTTTGTTTTTTTAAAACTCCTGATAGCTTCTTATCCCAAATTACTTGCAAAAGGCTGGGCAAAACACAGACTGTTTTTTGAATTGTGCTATTTTTATATTCCATGACAGGAACATTGCTATAAAAACACTAAAGCCATTTTCCCTTCTTGAGGGCTTCTTTCCTTTGTGCCTCACACACTTTTCCCCTCGTTGTGGGGTCCTCTCCGTTGAGGGTGTCTGTCTGGTTAGCTATCACCTACAAAAGACACCATCAGTATAAAAATAAGTCCACAGTAATGTTTATTTCCCCCCAGAAAACATTCGCTTGCCCAGCCCATCTATGTCAAATAGTGGCAAGAGGATGGACTCCTGTAAGGAAAATCTCACAGGTTTGTAGCCAACAGTCCAGACCACCGTTAACACTGATACGAGCAATGATGTGGCTGAACTTCATCCAGTGTCCATTTCTAGTATATACGCTGCTACAGACATGGCTTCAGGGAAATTCCTTGTTTAAGTGACAGTCCAGTAGATTTCCACACCTGAGGACCATGGGAAGTTGGGAAAACTCAAGGCATCTTGGAGTCCAGAAATCCAGATGGAGGTTTTGCTTGTAGTGAAAACTGTCCAGTTCGTTTCTCACCGCGGTGCCTTCAGCTCTCAGGGACGTGCCTTTGGCTTTGGAGCAAGCAAAAGAAAGAAAGGGATGAGTGATCCAGGCTGTTAGAGCAGCTGCCCTTCCATGACATTTTCTGGATAACAAAAGCATATTTTGGGGAGAATCAGCAGGCACAATGCAACCCCAAGAGCAGGCAGTTGGTTTCTCCGAGACTTGACAACTGTCAGGCTAAAGCTCTTTGAAGTTTATATTATATTTCAAATTACATTTGTCCTTTAATTGTATTCCAGAGCTGAAATAGTAAATCCAACCCTAAATTCAGCCATCTCAAACTTCTTTTTTTTTTTTTTTCATTACAGTAAACAACACAAAGGTGAAAATCTTCCTCTACAGGTGAAACTGAAAAGAAAGAAACCATTCTGAAAGATCATAGAATCATAGACTCTTTGGTCAGAAAACACCTTTGAGATCGTTGAGTCCAACCATACCTGTCTATTACTAAACCAGATCTCCGAGTATCCCATCTACCTATCTTTTAAAGTCCTCTAGGGATGAGGACTCTACCACCTCCCTTAGCAGCTGTTCCAGTGCCTGAGAAACTTTTCCGAGAAGAAAATATTCTCGATGTCTCATGTGAACCCCCCTGTTGAAAAAAGCTCTTCCTGAAGTCCTAGCTCTCTAGGTACACAGATTGCAGGTTATTAGCATCAGAGGAAACAAACTTTCTTGGGTTTTCAATCTCAAAAAATCTAATTCTAGACCTAACTCTCTAAGAAATTCTACCCTCTACTCCTTCCTCGACCTCTAATCAAATTATCTTTAGCCCTCCAAGTGATCCCCTCAAAGTCAGTTTGAACAGTGTTAATAAGAAGTCTGAGCTACCAGTTTCTAAATTATCTCTCATCCTAACTTACCAAGAATTTTCCCTCCCTATGCACTACTTTTCCAGTGCAACTTGTTTAAAAAACGAACCCCCTAAACTAATTTTTAAAACAGGATCTTACATATTCATGATATCTGCTTCCTTTATAGTAAAACTGTTTGCTTTACCGACTCAAAAGGTTTCTGTCTTATTTATAACATTTAATCTCTTTATTACTAAGAAGTGAGTCAATGACACCTTGGGATAATAGGCTTATTTTATCGCAGTATCACAGTTCTGTTATAAGCATCGTTACATTCCACTTCGTAGACTGATGCAGAAACAAGAAGCTGGGCTGAGATGCGCAGCTAAGCTCCACAGCTGCCTGGCAAGATTGGCTTTAAAACTACTTTTTTAAAACGTGAGACTGAATTCCATCTGACAGCAACTCCCAGGCAATGCCTAAGGAACCGGAATGTCATATTTAAGGTTACTTTGAAAAAAAAAAGCTACACTTTATGAGAGTGTTTATATAAAATCATAGTATCATAGAATCATAGAATCACCAGGTTGGAAGAGACTCACTGGATCATTGAGTCCAACCATTCCTATCAAACATCAAACCATGTCCCTCAGGACCTCGTCCACCCGTGCCTTAAACACCTCCAGGGAAAGTGAATCAACCCCCTCCCTGGGCAGCCTGTTCCAATGCCCAATGACCCTTTCTGTGAAAAACTTCCTCCTGACATCCAGCCTAAATCTCCCCTGGCTGGGGAGTGTGTAAAAGTACTATTAAAACCACTCCAAATGAGTAGTGGACAATTCAGAGCACTGCATTTTAATTAAACAGGATCTAGAAGTGGCTAGCTAACCATCAAGAGATCACACTAATCATCAAGAGACCACATTCAATATAAGCACGTGGAAAGGCATGTTCACACTGGCTTAGCTCAAGACAAAATTTCCTACCTGATGAAAAAGAGAGTTGTTCATCAGTCCTTGCGTCCCTGGGATTGCACCAGTGTGTTTTGTATGAACATTGTTCACCGACGTCAATTTGGCAACTTTGTTTGACTTGCTGCTGCTGCTGCTGCTGTTTAAGCTGCTTGAACCAGGTGAGCACTTTCTTTTCTTTCCTATTAATTTGTCGAGGGAAGTATGCGAATGTGAAAAACTGCTGTGTGAATTCACAGTCAGCTCGCTGGACTGATGAACAAACGGCCCTAAGGAGAGCGTGGAGTCACTGCTGTTCATCATCACACTCATTCTCTTTATGGATTCTGCAGGGCTTCCAGTTGGAGGACCCCTCCCTGATTGGTCATGTTTGAGGCTAACAGAGTTAGCTTTGCTAGTCATACAGTTGAGGCCAACGCTGTGGGATGAAGCTGTCACTGCGGGATGATAGGAGGTCCCCGAGTTTCCAGAGTTAACCACGCAGTTCTTTCTAAAGGACTCTGTGGAATGAGAAGGTGCTAGCAGTGCGGAACTGTTTTTACGCTTCTTTCCTGAGCCGCTGCTGCTACTGACGCTGCTAGGACAGGTGCCACTGCCAGCAGAAGATTCCTTAGGTTTAAAAGATTTGCTGGATTTCATTTTCTGAGGTTTGCTGGGCATAGGTGAGGGTACAGAGGAAAGCACTGTAGGTGTTGAAGGGGATGAAGACACTTGTCTTGATTGCATACTGCAGACAGGATCCACTGCACCCAAAGCAGCAGGATTGGCATTTAGTGTCGTTCCATGTGATGGTACCGATTTATTATTTAGAGACACACAGGAAGGAGATACCAATGCTGGCGACGACATAACCGTGGTGGGCAAGAGGAAACCTGCTGCACCGACACCATATTGTGAGGCAGGCATTGAGTTTGTCCGATGTGGTGCACGAACTGATGCTGTGTTACTGGATGCTGGAGGGATTTTCCTGCAGGGAAACAGAAAAACATGCAAAAACCTGGAATGATAGCCAGTCTAGTAATGCTACATGAAGTGACTCAGGTTGATCTTGAGGTTGATTAATTAAATCAAGTTAATTGTTGCAAGAAATATAACGCATAAACTATCAACCTTTGACCCAGCTAATCTAAACACAAGATTACTGCTCTTTAAGTAGAACCACAGGCTTTGTCTATTTGTACAAATACCAAGAAGAACAAGAACTCTTTAACTTATACTCACTTCCACATCTGTGAATTAAGATGCTTCTCCAGCATGAAGTCAAGTGCACATCGAATATGGTTCCACCGCTTGTCAAATACGTAATAACCTCTTCCAATTTGCCGACTACCAAATGTGCAAAACTGAAAAAACAGATTTTTATTGGTGTCTTCTTGGTACTACATTCAGTAACAACTCTCTGAATAACAATGAAGACATATTGCAAAATGAACATGCTTTTAGATGATGTAATCAAGGATTAAAAAATTATATGTTACAATTTTTATTTCTATGGGATAACAAAATTCTTGGCCTTGGAATATTGGGATAATTTTCTTCCTATCTATTACTCCCATATTTGCAACCAAAAGCAGTAGTCAATTTTGAATCCCCCTGATTAAACAGAGAAGGACAGTATCAGCTACCAGCTCACAATCTGTTTTAAAAAAAAGAAGTAATTTGAAATAAAGGCTAGGCAATAAAGCTGGTGCTTTTGGTTAGATTTACTAACTTTTGTCAATATTTAAATATTCATAGAATCACAGAATGGTTTGGGTTGGAAGGGACCTTAAAGCTCATCCTGTTCCAACCCCCTGGCCAGGGGCAGAGACACTTTCCGCTAGGTCAGGGTGCTCAAAGCCTCATCCAATCTGGTTTTGAACACCTCCAGGGATGGAGCAGCCACGATTTCCCCAGGCAGAGAACATTAAAATCACACATTTCCACCACCTTTACAGTGATGACTGTCACCTTGAGTAAAATATGTGTGTGTGTCTGTGAAAGCCTAATAACAAAATGTCACCAAAAAGGCACTATTCACATGTTCTTATTCCAAAACCACAGCCCTTTAAAGTCAATACTAATTCAATCTTCAGTATTTTGATATTTTGACATTTTGACTTCTTCTGGATTGCAAAAGTGAGATCCAAACAAGTTTCTTTAACACATTTACTTCACAGCTACAGTCAAGCCTTTACTGCCTACTAGGCAACAAAATAATTTTCTTAAAAACTAAGAAAAAATAGATCAGATATCCGAGAGAAAACAACCCTCAAAACCCTCAAGTAATCTGTTTCCAATTTCAGAGCCGGCGAGAGATCACGATTAGCTTTTACTGAAAACGTACCGCGGCTGGTTGAGGATGATGACCTGAATAGTGACAATCCAGTTTTTCAACAGGCTCTTCTTTCTCATCACATTCTCCCTCATCGCTGGATAACCGAGATGCTGGCTCAGCTGCAGGCAAGGGAGGGTGCGGGGACTCGTGGACAGAAGGAGACTCACTCGGGGCATTCCCACTGTGCTGGGCTGGACAGCCTGGAGGCCTGGGAAAGGCAAGCAGTAAAGAGGTCACTGAACTAAGCCTAGTGAAAAATCCAAGCTTGCTTAAGTGCTTATTATTCTGACCCAAGGAAAGCTATATTAACAGATTGCTGATATTTTCCACTGTCTCACCACACATCTACCAAAAGGAATAACAGAAGGCATGGAAGCCCTGGCAAAACAGCATTGCCTAATCAGTGCTGAGTCGCTTGCATTGATGCAAGTCAGCTCTTCCTCTTTCAAACACCAAACCTGCCGTGCCACAACTTAGCTCAGCCTGTAATTGCTAATTGCAGACAGTTACCAGGCCCAGAGCAAAATCACGTCCCCGTCTAACAGATCCACATCGCTCTTCCCAAATCCACCCGATGAGGATACCGGTGTTAATTTCATACCTTTGGATCTGCAGATTTTCCTTACCTTGGAAGACTGGGGGGGTGAGGTTTGGGTTTATTAGGTAATAAAGGCTTTGATTCTGTAAGAGTAACTCCATGAGAATTTTGGTGCAGCTCCTGGGAAGTTTTAGTAGGTGAGGGATGTGGTTCCCTGAGAGGGGGCATCTGCTGATGATGATCCGAATGTCGAAGAAGTTCCTTTTCCCTGGTTTTGCTTTTGTGCTCGGCTAATAACACATCAAATCGTTTTCTTCGACCCTGTACTGCCCTCCGCTGGGTTAAGGAATGTGTCTGCAAAACCATGAATAAATCATTAATCCCAGGCTATGAGATTTGTAGAAATTAAACATCCAAAATGTGCCTAAAGCTCTAGAACAGAGAAAAAGCATCACACTCATGGTTTGGTAATCAATGGAAGAATACTTAGAAAATAAACTTTAAAATTGCTTCATGAATGATTATAACCCTGTCTGATACAAAATAACAAGAACCAGCAATCCTGTAAAATGCTGCTTTCAAATTTCTTTTCAGAAAAGAAACTATCCAGGTTCTCGTCAGGTTAAGACTAGAATTGTAAGAGCTTTTTACATCGATTTTTGAATTGCCAACTAGCACACAACCAAAATTATTAAATATTTACTTCCACTTCTGAAAATATTTCACATATTGGTGCTTAAAATCAGACTTTTAATGGGAGACATGAAAGATATTTATAAAAATACTTTCCTTCCTTCTATACACTAACGTACTTCTTGAAAACTACTGTAATCAAATAGATATGAAGGAATGTAAAAACATACAGCAGAACCCGATCAGACTGAACTCAAAAGTCCTTTGAATGTCCTGAATGCTACACATAGTAAGATGAGAACATGTATTTATGGCACAAATTCTAGGTAAACTGAAATAGATGGAAGTTACTTTTCTGAATCATTAAATCACATATCTTTCTTCATACGGCATAAAAGGTTTGACTCGGTTCGTTTTAGTAGGTAAAAATTATCATCACATAATTCAGACACTAATAGCAATTCCAAAAGATATTTTATGAGTAGGTAAAAATACAAGGAATTGCAAGAAACTTTTTTACTTCCTTTCCCTTTTACACTTTTGATTTGCTGAGTACTCTCACAGAATCCTGAAGCTTTTCCCTCCCTCTACCAGGAAAACAATTGCCTCCCCCCTGTAATTTCAAAAGGGCAACATGTTCAAGTTCAGTTCCTCTGGGTCATTAGTACTAGCTTCGTGCACCTTTGTTCCATAGGTGGTTGATTTACCAGAGCTTGTCCCTGCCGACAGTTTAGTTGCTTTGCAGGGAAGCAACTACCTATTACACCGCTGCAGGGGATCTGGTTTGTTGCATCCTTGGGACTAAGCAATACCCTCTGACCTCAAGATTTTTCAGCCAGAGGACACATTTAATCTGACTGAAAGTTTTTTACAGGTTGTTTAATGAACGGTTTGACCTCTAGGCACACTTTGTGGCTTCTTCTGAAGACTCATTTCCACGCTGATTGTACAGCAAGCAGCATTAGCATTTCCTCAAACACCTCCCCTAAGTATCTGCTGCAGACACTGCTGGGGGAGCAGAGGGGAGAGTTTGATTTATTTAAATCCTGGATAAACAAATAATACTTTTAATGCTCATGAGGAAATCTAAAATGAACGATCTATGACCCAAAGTTTATCCCCAAGAAGCATGTGCAGACCTCCTACTGCCTACACGTGAAGCAACACAACCTACCTTTCCCATGTCAACATCTATGTTCACGGAGTTTATACAAAATCACAAATCTCACATAAAGAAATATGTTTTTGAATAAATAATTAATTGAACTTCAAACCCAATTGCTCCTTGGCTCTGGGCAATGCGTTTTGAGAGGTACCACTTACAGTGGTCATCAGCGACAGCAAACACTTGTAGTTTCCTGTTTTCTGTCATATTTCTTGGGAAATTTAATTAAAATTTTACCGAATCTCATTCCAATTAAGATATCCTACCTTGCATGTCAAAGACCTAGTACAAGGTTTCCTGGTTTCCACATCAATGACACCACAGTATATATCAGGATCAAATTCTCTCTCTGTCAAAGGTAGACATATTGAGAAGTTATCAAAAGACATTTTTAAACACTAACACTTACTTTCATTATAAAATTACTGAACATAACAGAGGAAAATGCACAAATATTAATGCACAATAAAATTCTACAAATACAGTTTTCTCTGCTCTTGGCAAGTTCATGACGTGCTGAAATACAGATCCCCAGTCTACAAAGAGAACAGAGAAATTTACAGCTGTACAGGATCCTAAAGGAGGAGCAGGTCCTGCGTGTTAGGTTGAGAGGTCACCAGCAACATGAACTGTGACAATCAGACGTTGGGTTTGGGTTTAAGAGCTTCTCTACCATTCTGATAGTGCTCAAATTCAATATGTCTAAAAAGCGGAAAGAGCAGACTGGGTTTACATTGCTGAGTCTGAGGTGTTATTTGTTCTGTTTTCTATGGATATTTGGACCTTCCATATAGAAAGAAGGAAAAGAAAACCTAAAGACAGTAAGAGAACGCAATTTTAAACCATAAGAACTGACAGATCTTTTGAGGCCTGCATGGATTCTGAAAGCAACAGCCATATATCAAGATCTTTGCATCCTTTAAAAGCATGTCCAGTTATAGATTTAAATTCTAATATGCAAATATACCTAATTACAAGTTAGTGTTACAAAAGTATTTAAGCTTCTGAAGCTTATTTTTATATATTCAATATGTGTATTTCTATATTTACATTACTACAGAGGAATACAGCAAATAATAATAATAACAAACAACAATTACCTGACAATCTTTTATGTAAAAATTTCCTGTTATTTGTATTTTCTTCAGGTTTCTTTTCCAAAAATGGAGGCACAGAGAGAAGACCTTTACCATTCAGTATCTGTCCAGGGGAAGGCAAGGGTGGCTTTGGTATTGAGGGACAATTAAGGCCAGTCTTTATTGAGGAACTCACAGTAGTAGAACAAGTTGGACCAACAGCAGCTTTCAGTTGGGCACCATCTATCTTTGGATGAATCTTTTCCACTTTGACAGATGGAGTCATACTATTATTTATGAAAAACAAAGGGGGATGAAATAGAAAATTATAGTCATAAATTATAAAAAGTACCTAAAACATACTGTCAGTGAACAATATTCTAACCTATTCACAGTGCAAATGCAGATCTTCCTTCTTTAGTCCCCGTTACCTTACTCTATTTTTTTTTCATTTTCATGTTTTCTATATCTATAATCTCTTCTTTCCTCTTTTCCCCATTTCCTTTTAAGTATTTCAGATAGTCATAAGGGATTTCAGAAACTTATTTGGATTCACAGATACAGCACATCAGCAAAGCAATGGGAACGGGGCTGCTATATCCAGTAAATGAAATCACCAGTCCTGCAATCTCACATGTGTCAGTGAAAAATCACCTGAATTAGAGCTGAAACTCTGTTATGATTAAATACGCAGATTAGATCAAAGAATTAAGAGTCCTCAGTAAAAATGACCTATATTTCTAGTTATTTATGATGCAGCTTTGCAAGAGTTCTTGTTAAAAAGTCATGAATATTACCTATCAACCTGGACTAGGCTGCTGGAAAAGATCTGGAGGAGTTTAAAGTGACTATCACTTAAACCAAAACCTCTCTGAAACAAAATAAAAATCTTCTGATACAGCAATGTCATTTGGAATGACATACAGGAATGACATTTAATTCTTTATCAGAACACATACTCACATTTTATCATGGGGAACTTTGTTATGCTGTACCGGATGCATTAACCTGTTGTTTCCGCTGATCTGCAGCTTGTCTTTGGGCGATTTCAACAACTTGGAATTTGATGATGATGCACTAGTACCTCCACTGGATGAACGATTGCTCCCACTTCCACTGCTTCCTTTGTTTTTTGAAGGGAAAGATGAAATGAGGGAAAATACTGAAGAGGAGGGAGGAGTCAAAGGCGGCTTGCTGGAGGAGCTGTGTCTTCTTTCTGAAAAGAAAGGAAAAAAGGGGTTTTAAGTTCCCATATAGAAACAATTCTTAAACGCTTCATGTTGTCTTTTACTCCATTAACATTTGTCCTTTACTGGCTTGGAAGGTCCCCTGCCACACAAAGCACAGAGGATTCAGGCCACACTGTAAACCATGAGGCTCCATTCTTTGCCGATCCCAGTCAGTTACAGGAGTCTCTTAACTTTGGGAGCTACATTCCTCTTTTAGTAAAGCTTAGCTTTTAATGACTCTCCCAGTTTTCTTTCCACCTTAAAGAACAAGAAAGTGAGAATCAAACCTATGCCTCAGATACACAAAGCGAAGAGCCCCCCATCCTCAGACCAACCAAGTTTAAATATCAGATTTCCTCAAAGGGTAATGATTATCTCTGTACGTCTCCTAATGGTCAAAACCTAACATTTTAACTTTCACTTCATAGCGGCTCAAGCATTGACCTGCACTCAGTTTTGAGGTATTGTGGGTTTTACTTGTTTTGCTTTCCTCCTAAAAATTCTTTGATTTTTTTTTTTCATAGTAAATGAAAATTGATTCATGACCTGTTTAGGGATGATTTCTACTTAGGAACCACATCAAAAGGAGCAACAGATATTCTCCTACAAAAATAAATCATGGGATCATAGAATGGTTTGTGTTGGAAGAGACCTTAAAGATAATTTAGTTCCAATCCCCTGCCCACAGACACCTCCCACTAGATCAGGTGCCCAAGGCCCATCCAAGCTGGCCTTGAACACATCCAGGGATGGGGCAGCCACAGCTTCCCTGGGCAACCTGGGCCAGGGCCTCATCGTGAAGAATTTCTTCCTCATGTCTAACCCAAATCTCTCCCCTTGTCCTGTCACTCCAGGCCTCTGTAAAAAGTCCCTCCCCAGCTTTCCTTAGCCTCTTCAGATACTGGAAGGCCACTTATAAGATCTCCCTGCAGCCTTCTCTTTTCTAGGCTTAACGATCCCAACTCTCTCAGCCTGTCCTCACAGAAGAGGTGCTCCAGCCCTCTGTTTATCTTCTATCTGAACATCTGCATTAAAAGTGGTCAGGTTCTAGCTATGAATATGTTGGAAAAGAAATGATTTCATTAGCACTAACATATTGATAGTACTACTTCAATTAAAATAGTGTATATTATAAAGAGAGTTCTTTGGAACAATGAATTCTCAGTCACAAAACACTCAAGAGCTACAGGTTGCTCCCAGCTCTGTCTGCACAGGGACATGTTAACTGACTGTTCGCTCCACTGGTACTCCAACATCTGTGATTCCTCGAGGATCTGTGTAATCAACACCTGCTCAAGGGACGTGTCTGGCGTAAGTGCATACAAACCACAGATCTAAGAAGGAACCAAGAACTAGAAGGTCCATCAAGGAAATAGAAAGGTACCTCTCTGTCAGCAGTAATACCTCTTTTTCAGCTGGCTATTGTTAAAGGTGCCCAAATCCATCATGGATCAATACCAGGATCAGCTTACAGATTTTGACTTAAGCTTAGTTAAACTGTGAAAGCAGCAGGCTACCCATGACAGCACAACAATTATGGCCAAGAGGAAAAGTCAAGTCTAGTGCAGCCTGTACAGAAGTCTGTAACGCTCTGGAAAATGTAAATCAATATTCACGTCCTGCTCATATGACCTATTTCCCCTCAGTCGTAAATACAGCATATGCTGCTCAGACGATGACCAGCCAGGACACCATTAGTAGCTGGAAGGCATCACAGAAGACGGCACCAGCCCTGCTCCAGTATCATCAGGCACATCACCCACCGCACAGCTCCAGCAAGCAAGGCTGCAACACAGTGCAAGGATGAGGGGCGGAAAAGTTAAGCTGCTCCAGCAGTGCAAGAGGAGGACACAAAAGCCTAACACAAGCAAGGTAATTTCTTATGAAGACGGGAAAGCAGCATTTTTAAAATGTTCATTGTCTTAGGGAAAAAAATGGAAAAGTGCAGAGCTTAGACTGGGAAACTCCAGTCAAGAAATTATCTTTGAGACTGATCCAAGTGATGTGTGTTTCTCTGTTTCACTGCAAAATGGGTGCAAACTACCCAAGGAACCTTGAGCAAAAGAGCCCTTGCTGCTTAATTAGTCTTCTCCAAAAAGCTCCGAGAGCTCAGGTGAAATCCCAACAGAAATACATAACAAATGCAGTGATTCCTCACCCATCTTGAGAAACAACTGCTTTAGCATTATGGTATTTAGAACAACTAGTTATCTGTGGTGTTCTAAATCATCTGCTCAGTTTTCTAGAACCAGATGCCATTGAAGAGTTTGTAAGCGAAATACGTTGGTATATTTACATTCTAGTAAACGTCTGTGCTTCTAATATGACACACTGCTAATTGCCAAATGTCTTTTTATAGCATGGCAAGAATCCCTGAGCAGCCCTGATAAGTTACTATTTGAGGGCCATTAGTTCAGCAATGCTACACCCTGCGAGATTACTCTGCGAGATAATGAGAAAAATTGCTCAATACTCTTCCACCTTCTGTATATTTAGAACATCCAAAGTCCATGTTCTTATCACAGTTACAAATAATCTCTAATAAACCAGGGGATGACTAATGCAAACTCTAGGAGTCTGTTTTGATTAACATTTTTTTTGAAGGAGAGAGGGTGTTACTTCCTTGGTGAAAACCTGGTAGATGAGAAGAGACAGGGACTAGAATAGGACTAAATACCTCACTGCACGTCATCATTAGGAGTAAGCTTGACAAAATATCAGCCTCAATTCAAATGATACGAACACTTCTTTTCTGGAACTTTAATTGGCACTGTTCTCACACTCAATGGAGACGTTACTGATTACTATTGGCATGAAGGTTTCATAGCACCAACCTCAATACAAGTGTGTTAATGCATAAATAAAGTGTTTTGAACTCTGACAGTGAAATAAAATGAGCTAACAGACTGAAGGCTCATGGTTGATCACCCACCAAGATTACAGACCACCTGCCAGACAGAATTTCTATTCTATAGATAGATATAGGATTTGGAACACATACACACACACACATAGACACACACACAAAGCCAAATGGGCTTTTTCAAGAGTTCTGGGACAATTTCTGAAAGATATATTATCACACTGTCAGTCTGCGAAACCTTCACTCACTCCTGTGTGTAATCACACTTGAGTAGTTTATCAACAAAATAAGAAGACTTTGCAGCTCATTTTTTGCAACCTGCCTGGACCTGTTCTGTGCTGAGTCGTCGAGGGAGGGCTGCTCTCAGGATTTGCTTATATTTAAATGTTTCACTTTTTTTACAAACTTCATGTTTTTATGTAAAATCTGCTTAAGGTCTGTTCTGTAAACCATCTGGATACTATGGATATCTTATCTTCTAGGAGAAAGCTGATACTATCTTTGAAGCCAGGCATATTTTAAGCAATGCCTACTTGATCTAATGAATGTATTTATTGACAGACTGACACAGTCTCTTAATGGAAAAATGACTACACAAACTGCCACTGAATAATCAAGACCACCATGCTTATTATGCTAAGCATATTATAACGATAAATTCTACTAATCATCTGCCAATCTAAAACAGTTTTCATTTGCCATTAGCTCTGACTCAGACTGAAAACATTTCAAAATATAATTATCTCCAGGTGTTCAGTTTTCAAGTTTTAAAAGTTGACACTCCAATCCCTTTCCTTCACATAATTCTTCAAAGCAGAAGTATTTTTTATGTTATGATTGCTTTTTACAACACAAAGCGATATTTCAAATACTGCATCTGATGGCTCTGAACCTTAAAATTTGGAGGATTTTTTTTTGTTTGGATTTTGTGTGTGTAGTTTGGTTTTTGTTTTGTTGT
Source organism: Coccyzus lansbergi (assembly GCA_033558105.1). Lineage (NCBI taxonomy): Eukaryota > Metazoa > Chordata > Aves > Cuculiformes > Coccyzidae > Coccyzus > Coccyzus lansbergi. Next base: position 2,145,652 of record JAUMJK010000431.1, read on the forward strand.
ATTAGTTTTTTTGGTGTGAGGTTTTTTTTTTAATATCAGAAAGATGTAAATTTTGGCTGAAAAAGAGACTGCATTTTGGCTGTGAGAAGAGACTGCATCCCAGCAACAGCCGTCGCTGCTCAGTGACCAGGATAGCTGTTTGGAAAAACAGAGTAGTAGTTCATGTGCTACCAGACTTATGATTGAGCAAGAATTATATACGCATACTGACAAAGCATACAGAACCTCCAGACAAAAGGAATACTGATAATTTAAATATCTTCTAGAGCTTTTTTGTCTGTTTGTTTTTTAAAAATAAGCAGTTTCACTTGTCCCTTAGTCTTGCTGCAAATTTTCCTGGGTTTAAAATCTTATTTTCCATGGTATATTTCCTACTAAACATGTATTAAATTCTGACAGATTGCAAAAAAGTAACCTGGAAGGGGAAGAAAAAGAGGAGAAAAAACCAAAAGCTTCCCACTATGTTTGGCTACTACTACTTATTCTTTCACCAATGAGCAAACACTTGGAGTTACAGTGATTTGTGACCTTATTTCTATATTAAATTAGAAGAACGTATCCTTTTATAGAGAAAAATACTCTGTTTCTCATAAAACATACTTTCTTTGCTAGCTTCTTAACAAAAAATTAAAGCAACAATACTCTAAAATTGTTCAAAACGTTCTTCCCAGGTATGCACTGAGATCCCAAAATCTAGGAAGTGTTTTGTGCTGTTCACTCTCTCTGGGCATCAACTAGTAGCTTTGGGCAGCAATTACAAGATGTACAGATCAAATTTCATAACTCCTTTTTTTTTTTTTTGTACTGATTTCTTACGTAAGTACTGGGCAAAAAGTCAAACTGACCTGTGTCAGAGCTAGCAGAGCCACACTGAAAATGAAGCACACCCATTCGAACTCAGTTAACATTCAGAAACACATTTTAACACGGGTTAGCCTAGCTGTAAGAGTATCATTTGGACCACAGAATTAAATATGTATATTGAAATAAAGCATAAAGATGTTTAAGTAATTATTATTTCCTCTAAATCTCACTTAAAGCAAAAGCATTATAAAAGTGCATGATAAAACTATCGTTTTCCCCCCCATCACACTGAGCTACTGTTTGACTTGTCACTCGAGAAATGATTCAGCCATATTAAAACAAACACATTTAACCTGAGGATAAAACTTACTTTCTGACAGTATGACAATTTTATTTTTAGTGTAATTGTTGAAAGCCAATTCATTTGATCTTCTAACTTCTCCAGACAGGGGAGATTTAGACTGGGTATTAGGAACTATTACTTCACGGAAAGGGTTGTCAAGCACAGGAACAGGCTGCCCAGGGCAGTGGTGGAGTCACCAACCATGGAGGCTTTAAAGGACCTGTAGATGTGGTGCTTAGGGACATAGGTCAGTGGTGGGCTTGGCAGTGTTAGGTTTACATTTGCACTCTATGAGTTTAAAGGTCTTTTCCGACCTAAATGATTCTGTGATCAGACGCATGATATGACAAGAGAGCACAGGCTAGGACACTCCTAGGAAAGGGCACTACACCAGAACTCCAGATTTTGCTCAAAAGGGAGCTTAGTTGCATGTTGCAGCCCTAACCCCAATGCCTGTGTTGGGCTCCAGTGCACCCTCACTCTGACCTCACCACAACAAAGAAAAAAATCAGATCCATGAGGAGAAACTCGGGATTTAAACAATCACGGGCACAGAAGGCAAATTACTCTTCCTTTGATGGCACCCTGGTAGCACGTGGCTACTTGGAGCCACTGCCTCTGCAGGATCGGGAACTGCTACTCACTCACACACTGCTGCTTCGCTATCCCTCTAATCATTGTGTCTGGATACTGAGGATTCTGCCTTAATCTTCCACTGATGTCCTTTTAATCATCCTATCAGTTCTGTCTGCCTGGTAAGCCAGGATGAGGTCACTCCACCTTCCACTGCGTGGTGTTAAAATTACACTCGGCTGAACAGACAGCACCTAAACAAAGATGTGTTTCACACTCCAGCAAGAAACTTAGAGAAAAGAATATTTACAGAGTCCACGCTATCAGTATGCAAGTCTGCCAAGGTTTGACTGGCACCAGTACAGCCTGTCACGTCTCCAGAGAGAGTTGTTATTACTATTTCATAAAACCCCACAGCTTTGCAACTGGCAGCTGATATTATTGTTTATCACCCAGTGTTAGCAAAACCACAAAGAGAACGTCATGTTTGCTTAGGGCACTCTATTCACAGAAAAAGAACACTGCAGTAGAAGAGAAAGAAAAACAATAAAAAAAAGGAAGCGTATAATTTATATTGCAGCACACCTAACATAAGTCAGGGTGGCTTTACTTTGCTTTGTGTTTTCACTGCTTACCACAACGAGGTCTTCCTTACCTTGACCAAAACTCTTCACCATTATAAACAATACTAGTTTGGTGCAAAAATAATTGCTCTTTTAGATCATCAACTTTAAAGCAGTATATGTCAACTTGGAATAAAATCTATTCATCAAAATGAGAATCATTAGAATCTGCTTATTTTTCACTAACAAGAAATCAGTCTGTTTATTCCAGTGGCATCGAACTATGGAGTCCTGGAACTGATGAATTCTTCAAAGGTATTTTGAGCTGCTACTTTATGGTGGAAAAACTCTTGCACCAAGTTGTTAAGATGGTTGGAAACGTGATAGTTGGTGGGAGAGAGGTTTGGGGAATAAGTTTTGCTGCTGCCATTGAAGAAAACAAAGGGAGGAGCGGAAAAAGATTTTCACTTCTAAGATCCTGAATGCCAAGTTCAATACTTTAAAACCATGTTTCAAAAAGGAGATGATTCTGTAACTATAATTTAGGGTATTTAAGTGATGCTATTAAAAGTGGTACAACCATAGTGTCGCCAGGATGGTGGTGTAAGAGCAGAACACTAACTGGGTGGGAATGGTCATCTCTGCTATGGTAACTGCTGCAAAACAGCCCCAAACCCAGCATACCTTTGCCGATACTCAAGATTACCACCACAGAAAGAGAACGAGCAGCAGATTGCAGACAGAGCTATTAAGAACATAACAACAAAATAGTCTCTGTTCTTCTCTCAGTTTTCCCATTTTTCCAAATTTGTTACTAACACCTTCAAAACCCCTTGTACATGTGTAGCTCTGACATTAATTTTCATACCATTTCAAACTCCTCTTTAAAATACACGGGGTTTGCTCCCAAGAGGTGTCAAACCAATACATACTTCCACCCCAAGCGCACAGACAGACTCAGGCTTTGCTGTGTTGCACAGTTCCCCTCAGTGCAGAGGCAAACTGGAATTAGAGACATTCCTGTCAGGTTAGTTTCAGCTATGCAGAGCCTCCTGGAGATCAGCAAAACTCTCAAGAGCAATGTGAGAAAACTGATAAAAGCAGGACATGAAATTATTCATTGACAGATCCACAAGCAAAATGGAGCCAGGGAGATCAACCACTAGGAGCTCCCCCATTGTCATACAGATGAAGGATGTTTTCCCATCCTTTCTCCATCCCCTTCTTTGCCCAGATAAACCCAAACACAAGGGCTTTAACATCTCGAGAAGACCCCAGCATAATATCCTACAGTAAACTTCTGGTACACTTTCCTGAGCAACTCGCCAAGAGGTGGGGAAGATCAGGACACATTTCTCACCAGGGAACTGGCCCTGGACCTTTTGGTTGGTAGCTGCCATGTAAATCTGTCAAGAGCTGTAATATAAATATTGCAAAGTTATTACAGAAGGACAGTAGAATGTCTTAGATGGTAATCGGGCCATGGAGAGATTATAACATCCACATTGTAAGCACTAATCTCTGTGTAGCTTGTTGATGACATGACAATACCCACACTGTCTGATTAGAGAGCAGACACTGAAAAAATAATTTTTTTGCTATTAAAAAAAATGTTATTTGAAATAAACCTCGGAGAAGCCACAGTGATGAAAAATAAAAACATCAAACAAAGGTAACTGGTACAGATTAGTACGATGATGAGTATGGGTCAGCTGCCTCAAAAATACAGCTAGAAAATTGTTGTCTTATATAGGCTCTCTCTGAACAACATTAAAGAAAAATTTCAGTTTTTCAAAACAAGCACAAGGCAAACTTAAAACCCCCAAAACATTCCAAACTTTTAATTGTAAGTTGGATAAAGAGAAGTTTAATGGAGAGCTCTGTTGAAAGCACAGGAATAAGGAATTAATAGAAGAACCACAAATGTCTGATTTTCTCTCTCTGCTCATTCTCTACCCAGAAGCCAGGTTTACACCTTTAACATCATGCTCTTCCCCTTCAGTATCAACGATGCTCCTAACAAGACCTTATCACACAGTATTATAGTATTGTGCAATGTAATGTATTCAGATGAGTTCACATACCCAAACGCCTGTCTAGCTTTCATCTTGCTAATGCTTCTATTCACGTCACAATCAGGAATTTTAATGTTTTCCCCTGTAACTATTTCTTTACATGCAGCAAATTTTAATCATTGTATGTTGGCTGTCGGACTCAGCTCTGCTAGGAAAAAAAATATGCTGACATTGAAAACTTGCTTATAAGCTGTTAGTGAACCAAAATACAAAGAGAGTTAAAGGCTAACTGATAAAGCTCTGGGGTGTAAAAAAGATGGATGTAAATGAAATGGGTGTAAAAAGAAAGGTCGTGAAATGGAAAGTTCTCCATACAATAGAGTTCAAGAAGAGTGAATTGACTTTGTCTTGAGCCGGAGAATATGAGGAAGTATCATAGGATATATAAAAATAGTAGCGGCAGCTAAGAAAATCACATTCTTTGGTTCCGTCAATAAGAAACGACAGGATAGAAAGACATTGAGTACATATCATTTTCTTAAGCACTGCACAGCTAAGCAGTGACATCCACTGCCATGAGAAACAAAAGCTTGGTAAGATTAAAAACAGATAAATATACACATGGCTACTCAGTGCCAGCGCTGACTCCAAGAGCCACCCTGCTCCCCCAAGGAGTCAGTGCTCACAGTGGAGCAGCAGGAGTTCTGATCCATGGAGCTGGGAAGAAAGCTCCTGTTGCTGCCTCTCACCTTACCCATCTCTCACATCTGTCCCCTCACGCACGGCGCTGACGGTGCACACCCTATGGATGTGCTTCCCTACACTAAATAGGACAAAAGCACTATCAAGCCTCTACAGCTACGGGCAATGCCCACCTGCAGGAAAACCTCACGAGAGCTGTCTGAGCAATCCAGGCTGGGCTCTGCCTGTAGCTGACACTCTGCTTTTTGCTTAAGCCTTTAAAAATGAGACCTGTTCAACTTTCTCAGGATGGAAAATGAAGATAAGAAGCAAACCTGTGGTAGGGCGAATCGCGGTATTTTTAAAAGATGTTTCAAGAGCTGAATAACGTCTCTTAGAACAGAAAAATCGATGGTAACAGAAAAAAAATTTTGGTTTCTTGTTTTAAATCAGATTCTTGTTTTATTTTGCAATGATTTAAGATTTCTGGGGCATTATTCATTTTTCAATTATAAAAATGGATCATCATTAGCTTATTTCATTAGCAACGGTCAATCACGATTGCTGTGAAATAGCTGCTATCATGTTTATAACACTGACCATGTTAACTATACACTAATTAAAATTTTCAAGCAGCATTAGCACAGCAAAGTCTCAGAGAAATCACAAATACAGTCAAATGAGGGCATGCACCTACTGTGTTTGCACAATAATGTCCTTCAAATTAAATAAACCAGCCTTTTCACATTTCGTTTCGAAAGAACCAAGCAATCCTGTAATTAGGACGTGCTAACTAAGATGTTTGAGCAAATTCAACCTTTTAAATGAAAGCACAACTGCACTTGACACATCCAGGCTGTCTCTGCATTTCCTGTAGCCTCTGGAACAGAGCTACAGCGGCACAGACCATGCTGTGCGCAGCCAGCCAGCCGCCAGCCAGCCGCAGAGCCGTAACAAGGAATGCATTTGCCCTCTGATTTATAAATTACACGGATCAGCACACTCAGGAAAACAAGCTAAAATGAACATGCTCTTAATAGTTTCTTTCTTCAATTAACACTTTGATTAACAGCTGCCAGTTTATCTAGCAGCCTGACAGGACTGCAATTGCCTGCCTATAATTTTATTGCTGTTTCCTCCTTGGCACTCTCCTTATCAGAATACTTTCTGGGGACTTCAAAGTTTCTGTAGAGACAGCTTGGAAGTAGAGGCTGGGGCAGTGGTGCCCAGGCTGGGGACACCCAGGGGAATGCCACAAGACACTCCTAGTGTGCTTCAAGACAGCACAAACCCACTCCAGTATTTACTGTCCTCATCTTCCAGATAGGTCTTGACCTCCTAAATCTCCACTCTGAGAGCTGAACATCAAGGCAACTTCTGCCCAAAGTCAATACACAGAGACTAAAACCTAATTTCAACCGAATAACTAACATCTGGACCACTTTCTAAGTAATCACTCATAAAAATTACAGAGTATCTGCTGATAAAAATGAATAGGAAGAAACAGCTGAAGGCTTTTGCTCTTGATTTAAATTACCATAACCAAGGCTGCAATTTCTGGTCTTTCCCCATGTATCGAATTACACTCAAATTTATTTTTAAGACCAAACAAATCACTTTGTCACTAAAATAAAAAGTCTGCCAGGAGGAAAGGCAGTTGGCTTGTACAAACATCTTTGTGTATTAGCACCAGCATGTTAACATATTACTCTCTTTTCATTAAGAAAGGTTAAGCAGAAGCACAGAGCATCATTTCAGCAAAATGGGGTTTGTTAGGGTTGTTTTTAACTTTTTTAAGTGGAGCACAGAAACACTGAGACTCCAGCTCCTATTAACAAGCTTAGAAATGAACACTAAATCTTAAATCACAAATCTAAAGACTAACTTTCCCATCCCTATGCACTCAGAACAAAAGACAGCAACCACCTTCTCTTTTGCCCTGAATTACAGAAGAAGTCAACAGCTAACACCACCTACCCATTAATTGTTAAAGACAACTCAGGAATACATAGACATTTCCTTGGATTACTCTGTTTTTTAAAAGACATCTCCTTCCATCGCTAAAGTTAGTACCAGAGGCACGCATGTTTTTGGAGGATTTGTTTGTACTGTGTACTCTCCTACTTGAAACATGTAATAAAAATTGGCTAAGTCTCCAACAGATTTTTGTGGTTCACAAAATTCTAGGCTTTAAACTATCCCGTGGGGAACTAGCACTGATATATTTGTTGTCATAAGAATTAGAATTTATCCTTCTTCAGTCCTTGATTAGGCTTACTCTCATTTTAGGACCAAGAGGGCAAGTAATTTCTATTTTGTTGCTTCTTCCATAAATAAACTGACCAAGATCAGGCAATTTAATTCCCACATGGAACAGTATACAGAAAACTGTCTTCCTTCTGAGCTACAGTGAGGACAAAGAGCCCAACCACTAAGCAACCCCAGCAGCTGGGCATCAAAGCAGGAGCTGGAATGGAAGGGAGAGGCATGACGGTACGTTCCCATGGGGAGAGAACAGCAACAGCCCATGGGAAGGCGCATAATAGCCCAGACAGAATTCAACAGGATTTTATACTTGCTTATGTTACAGCAGCAGCATATGCATCAAGGACCTCAGCCTGTGATCTGGTTTTTATTTACTATCTTCCAATGACTGAAGACTTCTAAGTAACTTTATACAATAAAAATTAATGGGGTTTCACCTTGGAACAGATTGATGCATGTGCCACTTAAAACACACACTGCTAGTGTATTCTGACAAAAGTAAAAGTAACTTTACTCAATGTAGTAAAACCAACTCGTTATACAAGGCAACGAAATTATGATGTTCTTTTCCTGGTACTAAATATCACAGGAAGTTTTATTTTCTACCAACACTCCTCAAGTCATTAAAAAAACCCAACCCCTAAACACCAACAACATTAGATTAAATCTAAACACTTTTGTCATCAGTTAATACCAGAGTTCAGCAACCTAATATTAGCCTTGCAGGCTGCAACAACACCTTGTGCCGATACATAGGTGGAGGGACACATCTGACATGTTGTTGACTTCCAGGGAACCTGGCTGGAGAGGGATGAGGCTCTTGCTCAAATGCCAGCTCAGGGCAGCACAGGAGGGAGAAAAGGGGATCAGTAAGTACTGCTGCAGAGAATCTAACCTCCAGGTCTGTGCTGTTGCAAGACCATCCAAGAGGGACAACAACTCAAGATATCCTACTACTCAAGATAACGTAAACAGCACCATCTATCTCCTCCTTTCTTCACTGAACACATGTAACATGAAAATATGTTTGTATCATATGCGATGCTATCACTATACATACACAGACAGGAGCTCCCTAGTATGAATGAGTACTGCAGAATATTAAGAAGTGCAGATTCCTCCCCCAACCCCGAAGTATCCTTTATCTTGCATTGCCAAGAGAATTGGTTTTGCAATTGGCTAGAGAATTTTTAATCTTTTATTTACACTATAACTTCATGTCTGGTTTTGTGAAGTGAGATAAATACAGCTCTACCTTGTGTCTTTCCACTTCTCTACATTTTATTGTCCTGTGTTTAGAAATGCTAGGTTAATTTTAAGTAAACAGGTAAGGAGAGAGTGACGGGAACTTCCTTCTCAGCTCCATTGGTCCCTGGATTTGAGATGATGTGCGCTCCTGTCCCCTTTGGATATGGGGGGTTTCTCATTAGCATTGAAATCAACATTCAGAGAGCAAAGGCAGGACCTCTCAGTGCTCTTATGGAAGGAAGACAGGAAGGTCTTTGCTGCCCGGTCAAGGAGACAGCAAAACACACAGGATAGCCACAGCCACACAGGCTTCATTATCTCCACTGCATGTAAAATGACTGATCTGTCCTTTCTCAAAATTCAGCAATCTTAGGCACTGATTTTACAATCACTCTAAGTTGGCTGGTGTGAGCTAACGCTGCCACTGCAAAAAAGCATCCCTGCCCTCTCGCCCCATCCCATCCATCCAGTTCAAGCCTTTGCACCATCTGCTCCCTCATAACAAAGAGCAAAACCATCCACTGACAGTCTCTCAGACCGCAGGGCTTCTTGCACTAAAGTTTGCAATTAACAGAGCAAGGACTAGCAAGAATTAAAGCGTGACTTGATCCTGGGGAACAGGCTGGAGGCTGAAGCAACTGGGGGATGACGGAGAACCACATTGTGAGCTGCAGTAAGGATTAGCGTGCCAGTTCCTAGACATTTTGAGGGGTACATCCAAAATTGAGCCTTCCAAGGAATTTCATCTGATTGATGTCAACACAGCATAAGCTGGGCTTGCCCATGCTGCAGTCTGCTGATGTTTACATCAAGTACCGTCTAAACCGATTTTGTTGTAAATATTTTGCTCTAAAGAGATTGTTTGGTTACTGGCTACTATAATTACTCTTCCTGGAAGGAAGAGAATGATGGGCCTTGTGCCAATGTCAAACTTCTTACAGTTGATCAATTGAGAACTCCAGCATGGTTACTTGGAGAACCAACTCAGTTGCCATGGGGGTGCACAGCAAGGATCCTGCCACATGAAAATTGGCTTAGTGAAGGGAGCAGCTAAATAGATGAAAAAGTAGTACTAGTAACTTGTATTCACTTTGGAGAGTGCCTTACATCCCACAGGAAACACAAATACATCAGCAAGTTTCCTGGTTTTGGTGTTTTCTTTCCCAAATGGGCATGTTTAGGAGTTCCTCGGGTTTCAGAAAAGTGAAGTGAGTCCAAAATAAAATTGATAACTGAGTACGAGGAACAACTTGACAGGCTTGTTGGTGCACGGTCAAGTGACAGCATTTTATGGCTTAGAATCAACTCCACTTGCACAACGTGCTTGTTTAAACCAGAAGTACAAAATAGAGCTGTTATCCATATACTACAGTCAGACAAGGCTGAAAGCGTATTCTATATAGACTTAAGCCATTTTTAGGAAAAAAAATCCAGAAAAGGACATTTAGTTTGTTAGATTTCAAGCATACAGCTGCAACTATTGTGGATCACTGCAACTGGACATCTGGGACAGGAAGCAGCCCTGGAGCTCTGCAGCGCTTTCCGCACATTCTACGTTGCTGACAAGCCTCCAGCTTCCTCGAGTACATTCTTGTGACCCACCAAAGAGGTGGTGGGTACAGTCCTAAAGGTCAGTAACTATTTTTTTTCTGAACACTGATCAATCCTATGGGAAGAGAAAGGAACTGGCCATTACCAAAGTGATGCTAATGACATTTGCTGTCCTTCTCAGTCATGACAAGTGAGATGTGAGCATCAAGCCTTACAATACAGTGCACATACATAAGTTTATACCATTTCTGTGGCTATCAAAGCAGTCCTGGGTATTTTTAAAACCTAGCTGGTGGATAGCTTTGTGACCCACACGATGACCTTTAGTCAAAGAGTACATGGCACTATGATGAGGTGGGGACTGAACTATGGCAGTTTTAAAACCGCTCCTTTGACCTTAGAGGCAAGAAGAGGCCAAGATGGCATCTTTCCAGGCATATACATGGTTACATGTGGCTTGTCAGAGGCTGCGAGCCAAAATGAAATTGAAGAATATGAGTGCTAGCTAGTCCCATGCCAATGATGAGAAGGGCCACAGTATTACAGAGTACTGTAAGGTTTCTCATTATGATCTAGAAGACTGACAGAAATGAACAAAAATGAACAATTACCTCAGTAAGTCCACCCTAATACAATAGAACATCAAAATCCTTAGCCTGTGAACTCAAATGATAACTTCAGCTACACAGTAACAAAGCAGACACAGACAATTTTTTTTTTTTTTTGTAGCAAGGAGAGGAGCCACGAATTCCACATGAATATCTATTGGCAACAATGAACAGCTCTTGAAACTACTGAAGCACATCACACAGAGCTTTCGACCAACTCAAATTCAGCTCTACGAATAATCCACAAACACCTGCAAGTTTCAGGCTCACAGGTGGAAGGGCATACTGAAAGGGGCACACCTTCCATCTAACCCACAGAAGCAGCTGCAGTGCTCTGCAGAAATTAGGGCTTTTCCCACCACCAGACATGACAAACAGGTTCTTTGCCACCCATGGGGTCACACAGAGAATACAGGGCATAATACAACTTCTGCTTGGTGAAGGAAGAAAATCCCACGGGGTAAAATCTTACGAAGGTGACCTGGCTAAAAGAGAAGGCTTCCTTTTGAAAACCTGCCGTATATAGCACCGTGAGATAAAGATTTCCTGACAACACTGCCAAACAATGAAGAAACACTCTGTTATACAGGAATTGCTTCAACTCTCCAGGAGCCTGGTCTAATTGCATCCCTCACAAACCAGTGCAAAGAGTGCTACTCTCATACCAACATGGGCACCTCATTATTTGGGGAACAGAAGAGAGGACAAGAATCTCTCAATGATGGTTGCTCTCTCTAACACAACGCAGGCAGACAAGTTAAAATGTATTTGCAATCTGTTCTGGTTTGAGCAGTGGCCAGCAGTGCACTCGTATATTGCAGAAGTCGTATAAGGCAGCAGAACAGACAAAGTTTATTAGGAGTTTACAAGTTAGACACACTGGTAGCTTTTTCTCCCATATCACTTTGCTGTTGTTCAAACAACTAACCTGTTGCCTTGCTGCACAACAACTGGAGGAACACTGACATAAATTAGAGAAAAATATTGTTTTCCCTATTCGAGCACTACATATACAGTTTGGTTTCATCACTAGAAGACAAAAGGGTTTGGAAGTATTTTGGCTGTTATTAGCTGAGGCAGCTAATGATGGCCTATTGAATCAATAACAGTGTCACAAATTATGTAAAATTTTGTATCTTATCTACCTGTTTGCTATTTTCTGTGTTTTGAAAAGATATTAGTAATTTTTTCTAAGCTTCAAGTTGTCATGGAGCTCTTACAGAGCTAGGTGCTGCGAAAGCTAATCCAAAACTGCTACTGAAAAACTGCTTGAATCTCCGCTACAGATAAACACAACACAATGTACAGAAATGTGAATGGATGCTTTTACACTGGATATAATTATTTAGTGCTAAACAGAATGAAGCTCAATGAGAATCTCAAAAAGCTGGCATTAGTTGAGCTCTTCTGAAACTCAATTTCAGCCTGCATTTTTAAAAAACTTGTTTTAATTATGTTGTTACTGATGGCTATTTGACAATAAATTTACAGGTTTCATTGTAAACCAAGTGTTATACACTCCCTCTTCTGGTTGTATCTTAAAACCACAGTTTCTATACTTCTGCTAGAAAATGTTAGATTTTAAGTGTATTATATTGCCTGGAGAAACAAAACAGTATCAAGTCAGTACCTGGGAGTTTCTTCCTCCAGCAAACTGGTGATTAAAAATGAGTAAATAAATAAAAGGTGGAAATAACTTGACATGATGCCTAGGTAAAATAAGCAGTGTATGTACTTTGTAGCTGTGCCTGAAACCAAAATGTTATTGATTCCTTTTAATTTTATTAGACTGACATTGTCCCAAGCGTTTCCAAAAGCAGTGGTGTGGAGCCTGGTTACCATTTGGTGTCTGATTGCTGTAGGGACGGACAGCTTTCAGACACTGCCTGCTCCTCCCAAGTCAGCAGGTGAAGATGTTCTGCAGGACATTGCTTCTAGGGAGTTCCTGCATGGGTAACTTTCTGCCATCTGGTGAGCATTCCCCTTACTGTAAAAGTGGTGTGAAAGCTACACGTACACCTGCACCTCCTGCTCTCCAAAACTATTATTTAGAGTACAGAAAACAAGATTTTTTAGAACAAACTTAAGAAGTCCAGCAAGAAGCAGTGAAAGGGAAAGAAAACAAACACGAGGGCCTCTTAATCAGTGCATACACAGGCATATATCCATCTCTTCACTTGATGGCCAGTGCCTGATAAGCCAGGAGACATGTCCTGAGCAGGATATGTTGTTCCCCCTGCCCTCCTCTAAAAGGTGCAAAATATGAACACTGTGACTCTTTACAAAGCACATTAACAGCACTACTGCCAAAACACTGAGGAAAAACTAGTGAAAAAGCTTCTATTCTGCCCTCTTATTCATCTCCTCCTTTCCTCCACTTTTCCCTCCTCAGCACTGAGTACAGTAATAAAACCAGCTCCTTGCCCACTCCATCCCACCTCCTGAAAGGTCATTTTCTCCTACCTTCCTTATCGACCTTCCGCCCCATTGTCTTCATCTGTTTCTTATGTATTTTACTCGAGTTCTTTGATTCACATTTCCCTTTTCAGTTATTGCCTGCATCCTCACCTTCCCCTCCTCAGACACGCACCCACCCAGCCCATATGCCACTTGGTTCTACCCTTGGCTGTGCCATCCCAGCCCTACAGACGCTGCCTCCTCTTGCCCACACACCTGGGCACTGCTGCTCCAGCCAGGTGCTGCCCAGCTCTGTGCTGGGAGCAGGCAAAAATTGAAATGTAATTCATGGCTACTGATGAGATTTCCTATCTATCCCTCCTAGCTGCGCTTGCAGAGAAGAAGAGGCTACATGCACATACTCTCCCTTCCAAATGGAGCAGTTGTTTGAGAATTGGCTGCTGGGATGAGAAAGTACAGTCTGTGCAGCCTGAAACTATGTGCTTCCATGAAAATAAAAGCAAAAAACCAACCCAAACTATTTCCTTCGTGACAGTTCAATACTCAGCATTGTTTTACAAGCTTCCCAGAATGCTCCTCCCTGGAATCACAGTGCTGTGGTGTTCATACGAGGTTTGCAGTTCTTGGAATTATCTACACAGCCCATGAGAACACATTCTTCTCCCTCAGAGTAAAGGGGGAAGCTCTTATAAGTAATTGATCTGTCTGCAGTTAACTTTTGAAATTAAACTACTTCTAACTCCACACTCCAACACCAAGTTCACATCTCTATGGCTCTCAGACATTCCCAGCTCTTCTCCACACTAGCAGAAATCCTGCACTTTTTTATCCCACTTCATGTTTCTTCCACATCTCCAGCTCCTGCAGAGGTTGCAGCTTCACTCTTCTGTACTCGCTCCACTCAGAGCTGCATGCCAAACCCTGCGTGCCCATGGCCTGCCCTGTGTGCCACCTCCACTGGCCTGGCTCCAGCCTGAAGGAGAGGTTCAGCCTCTAGAAAGAGCCCTTTTCAGATGTAACGGAAGACTTCCGAGGATGAGGAGCATGTAAGCTGATGCACAATGGCCTTCCCTGAACCTGTAGAAAACCTGAAACAATGGTTACGAGTGCTGCCTCCTGCTCCACCTGCCATTTCACTACCCAAAATGGATTCTGAATGACAAAACCTGACACTGACTTTTAGACTGAATAATACTGCCATTGTCAATCATTTCTAATTGTAGACCTGATACTACTATTCCAGTTGGCTTTTTCCAAAGTGAAGTTGTAGTTAATCACACTCAATAGGTACTTTTTATCAGAACTACTTGTTCTCTATAGATCTTACTTGAATCTGTTCACCCATATATAATTTTTCTCCCTCTCGCTGAGCAACTGTTGCCGTGACAGGGAATGTAGCAAGCACTGCTTACTCTTTTCCCACAAAATATGAAACTGTTTTCTCTTTCCACTTGTTCTTCCCTCATCCCTATCTACCTCCACAAGGGTCACAGTATCCAAATACCTAGCAGGAGAGAATACGGTTTTCACAGAACCCCTGCAGAATTCTGTACATCGGCCTTATTTCAAAACAATTCCAATATTTTAGTAAAAGTAGAACAAAAAAGAACCGGTGATAAAACCCAAGAATTTCTTCATGTAGGTCTACTGCTACAGCAGAACAGCATGAAATTCCATTTGTGCTAACCAAAGGCAAGAAAAGACAAAAGTACACCAAAGCATTTTCAGAGTTTGTTATATTTGAACACACATAGTGCTGTAGGCAGAGTAACATGTATTATATGGTAAGCAGTAAACAATTAATTTCTTTTTTATACCTGAAGCTTAACAAACCTTGTCTTGTTAGCTGATACATAAAATTACTTTGTCTTCAACCAGAGCTTGACAAATCCATGTACTCATAGAAAAGGAGCAAGTTTTACCAGCAAACTGCCATCAGATTCTCAGACAGGCTCCCTATGCTTTCATGTAATAAACAAAGGCCACAGCCACTATGCTTACAAAAATACCCATCTGCATGTGAACTGCTTGCAGTGTTACAGTTAACCACAGTGCCCAACTTCACCGCTCCTTAAAATCTGTGACCTTAAATCCCAACTAGCACATCTGGTATTCGGCTAATGGCTTTGGGGTACACATTTCAAAGCCCAAAATATATTTACCAAGTTTCTTTCCAGGTGGCAACACTTTCTTATTTAGTGATGCATTATTCAAAAATAACTAAATAATCAGCCAAAATGCTTTTTTTCCCCCTAACATGAATCCTGCGCTGACCTCTGAGCTGATTCCCTTCTGGCAATATGCCAGGATGATTCTTGCAACAGCTACAGAATTCCTTAAATCTCTGTCAAGAAGAAATGAGACTAGTTGTTGCTGGACCCGGAGACTGAGATCCAACTGCTGGAATTTGGACTGTGTGAACAACTGAGAGAAATATGTGTTTAAGCAGTAGCTGCTGCAGCTGCCAATGATAATTTGTTAAATCATATACATTAACTTGAGCTATAGTGTGCCAAATGCCACCTGTGCACGTTTGGCAATGTGCTTGGCAGAATGCTCCAGCACATCTGTGACACCACATAATAGTCAAGTTTTATTTCGGTTATTAGACTATGACAGAAGATGACACTGATACCCAAGAAAATTCCTATGATTTATATAAAACATTTCGTAATGCTTTAAAAAGACATTAGTGAACAGTGGACACTTAATTACTGACACAAATTGCTTGCTGCCAAAAGAATGCAGGCTGTAATGAAGGCACAGATGAGCTCAGGCAATCTCCTATGAGAAAAAACCCAACAAAGGACCAACCCAAAACAAAACACAAGCCCCCACCAAACAGCAACCCCCCCTCAGTCCGCAGGTTCAATGGCTCTGGAACATGATTCAGTACATTCCTTTCTTTTCCTATCCGCTTCAATTGCTGCCTTGTACAGATACTTTATCTTTGACGTAGTAACCGATGCTGAATGCTCTCTATTCTATTCTAAACAAGCAACATCTGCAGGATCTCAAAAAATTAAACTTAAAAATACTTAATACCAATGTCAGATCTCTCAGCACAATTAGCTGACGACAAATTGGAGGTAACTGCAAGAGGGTGAGATAAATTTATATTCAGTTCACAGCGTGTCAGAAGAAACTAAATCCGTAACGCTGCAGGGACTGTAATACCTAAATTACATGTGATAAAACATCTGAAATACAACAGCGTATTAGCAGGGATAGTTAACAGATCATTTATCCCAATTAAAATCACAACAAATATCACTTGTTCTCTCTGAATCCAAGCACTTACCACTAAAAAACCCCCTTATGACTAGCCAGAGTGGCAAAACTGCTCACTAAGGTGGGCTAGAGCTGGCTGAGGGAGGAAGGCCTATGGTCACATGATCAGATGGAGATTCTGAGAGACCTTACACTGACTTGTAGGAAGGACCCAAGTAACTAAGACAAGCAGACATCTCTCTACTGCGAGGACGCACCCTCCAAATCTCTGCAGGCTGAGTAAGAGGTGGTGGGATGACCTTCTCTATTCCAGTCTCACCACCTCCTAGAAACCACAAAAGGTGCATAAATCCAAATTATTACCCCATTTCTGAGTCTTCCACTGCTCACCTTCACCACTTCACCTATGGAAGTTAATCAAACCCTGGTTCATAGCTTTGTAGTGACTCAGCAGCCCAACATGCTATCATCACCTCTTTCCAACACACACGGTACTAATGGTTTTCACAATCACTACATGACTCACAGACACTCGGTTTAAGTTTTACAGGCAGCCTTCATTAGTATTGCTGAGAGTTTCACCCCACTTTGTATTTACAGAAACCATAGCACAGAGGAAACAATCAACTCTGCACAAAACCTACGAAAACATAAAAGGCAGAAGCCCCACGTCTCTATGCTGATGCCACTTCCCCTCTTGCTGAGCTCTCCTCTCTCCAAGCCACAAAGCAGCCCAGATGGTGCAGGGATGCATCTCCCCTTGGACCTGAGGCTGATAAGCACATGGAGATGGATAAACCCACAGAAAGGCTGAGACATCAAGGAACGTTCACAGAGCCTGAGAACCACGTGACTTCACGGTTTTCACAGACAACCTGGAGTAACTGGTACAATGGCTTCCTCAAAGAATAACCTTTCCATGCAGCACAGGAATTGCATCTAGTACGTTTTTGTGGGAAGGAGAAAGGGGAGACAAAAGGAATAGAGGCACATCCTGCTGTCTGCCAAGGGGATCAGCTTCACAAACACAACAGTTAGCAATCTGACAGAGAGTAAAGTAATTTTTACTGTCAGAATTTTTATACTGAGACAGGAAACTGCAGAAACGTAAGAAATACTTGCCATTTAAACAGAGTGGGAGAGTCTATGTGATATGAAACTTAGAGAGGTTGACACATGATCATCCAGAGGGTAGAGAAATACTCCAGTCGCAGAAATACTGTGTTTTCTCAGAACAAGTCACGATGATAAGTGATCTCAGGTGCTTCACCCACAAGACAGACATCTGAACATGATAGCTTTCTCCCATCTTTTACCTCTGAATTGATCTTGAGACATCCAAGGAAGATGCTGATACCAGGAAAGTGTAACTATTCAAAAAGCAGCAGCAAGAACACCAGCAGTAAAGACTGAAATCACTTGTCCAGCCCCATAGTGAAGTAGCTGAAATCTGACAGAATGGAGGATTTCTCCTGAAACAGCTCCTCCTCGACCGTCTGGCCCACTCCTGCCCTGACGATCCCCAGCATTGCAGCCATTTGAGGCTGAGAGAGTAAACCCACGCCAGCAGTCTGATGGTCATCTGCTCTGCACAGGCTAGAAGGAATACCACTAGCAGACTTTAGATAACTCAATTAGACTGCTTTTAAAAACTAACCTATGTGTGGTTTTATGCTTACCAAATACAGCACCAAGTTTTACAAATCCATTACAGCACAAATGCCAACAGGATAGAACTATTAAACTGGCAATTATCCCCAACTTAAAAAGGATATGGAACTGTTGGAACAGGTCCAGGGGAAGCCATGAAGATGATCAGAGGGCTGGAGCACCTCTGCTATGAGGACAGGCTGAAAGAGTCGGGGTTGTTCAGCCTGGAGAAGAGAAGGCTCCAGATAGATCATAGAGTGGCCTTCCAGTACCTGAAGGGGCTACAGGAGAGCTGGGGAGGGACTGTTTACAAAGGCCTGTGGTGACAAGATGAGGTGAGACGGCTCTAAATTGAAAAGGGAAAGATTTAGATTAGGCACTAGGAAGCAATTCTTCACTAAGAGGGTGGTGAGGCCACCAGATTAGGCACTTGCCCAGGTTGCCCAGAGAAGCTGTGGCTGCCCCCATCCTTGGAGGTGTTCAAAGCCAGGTTGGATGGGGCTTTGAGCAGCCTGTTCTGGTGGGAGGTGTCCCTGCACATGGTAGGTGGTTAAAATTTGATTAATTTGAGAGGTCCCTCCCAACCCAAACAATTCTATTATTCCATGAATTTCTACTCCAAATGCATGCTCAGATTGCTACAAAACATGGAATTTAATTTTGAATCTATCTCTTCTCATCCAACCCATGATATATGAAAGTATCAGTTATATATAAAATCTGATTTGTCTCCAAGTATTTTAGAAAAAAGGTCAAATATTCTGATTAACAAGCTTACATTTAAATTATTTCTTGCTACCTATGGACCAGGGAAAAATGCCGGCATATGCCTTGCAGTGCACTTTCAGCCTATTGAGTTAGGTAGTTTATCACAAATATGCTTTGGAAGAAATTAATTAGCTCATTAAGTTTAGCTAATAGTTGGTTAAGCCTTCCTTTGACAAAAGTGACATTTTAAAGGAGCATATTCTACTTCAGCAAATAAATCCCCACGTGACCAGTTCCACAGAACACCCAGTATAAGTGACCCATACTACCAGGGGCTGTAGAATATTTCAGGAGATTATTCTTTTCTCAACAATTAAAAAAAACTTTAAAAGACCCCAAGAGCATCACAAAGATATGGTTTCACTAATGAACTGTAATTTTTCAGAACTTGAAGCAATGTCTCCTTTATTAGGCCCTGAAATAATGCTATGAATAAAAGACCTGGCCCACAGTAAAATGACTGTGACGAATCCAGAGAGTGGTGTGTTTTGGTTTTTTTTTTTTTTTTTTGCTATCATGATAGTGTACTTCTTGTTCTAAACAAACTCTGGAGATCTTTGGGAATTCCCTTCTCTTGAAGTACTATGGTAAAGAAATGACACCCTTACCTAGTAACCAAATCACCTGATGTATCAGCTTCTACATTACATTTGTTAAAATGAGGGACAACTCCATAAGGATTTGAAGGCTGTAAAGGCTGGTAAAAAGTGGGGAGAGTACTAGCTCCAAAATCACTGACTCAGATTTCTCACCTTTCAGAGGCTACTAGTTCAGCAAACTGAGGTCCTTTAAAGCCATTCACCCCACCCAAGCTTGTTTTTCTCAGCAGACTGACCCCGCCTGTTTCCTCTGCATGCCACAGTCCTTGCTGAGTGTCTTCATTGTCAGAATGGGCTTAAGAAACACCAATAATAACTTCACTGTTTCCATTCCATTTTTCTCTCAAAAAATGAATCTGCCACTGATGTAAGGTTTATATTGGAGGAAGTTTCATGTTTAGGGACCAGGCTCCTACAATATGATACAGACATTAGCATTTATTCTTTTTTTTTTTAACATTGTTTTCCATACCTTCATTTTGTAGTTTCCTCCTCACTCTGTCTCTTTTAAATGGCAAGTAATGATTACAGAAGCGTTGGAATAACTTCACAGAACTTCACTGGTATAAGCAGCATTTCAACACCCCACGTTTCCATGCCTGCAGTCAAGAAGCAAGGCTGCACCTATTCAGTTCTTGAACTGCTTCTTCACTCTGCCCACAACGCTGCTGTGCCAACAACTGTGACACTTGTTCCTACAGCACAGACACCCGTCTGTCAAGCAGCATTTGGAGATCCCTGCTCATTCATTTCAGGACAACAACCCAAAGCGTCTGCAGGTACCCACTGCTCCCCATTGCTACCAACTTCAGTCAGTTCTGTACAACTGACTCCAAGGTGGAAGATCCAACATGCCAACACTAAAACTGGGTACCACCCAGTCTCCCGTTCCAGCCTCCACTCCCTCCAATTTATTTTTAACTGTCAGAATCAATTTAATGTGATTTTTTAGGAGGACTCATTGAACAACCCAAACTGAAATCCAGCGACAGGGTAGAAATAATGCTGGTAAGAGCTGGGCTTGTTCTCAGCTGATACAAAGGCTTACAGCAACCAGAATAAGAAAAGCTGGTGCCCTTCTGGCTCCCTACAGCTCTGGAGACTTAGGTCCACAAAACTGAGGATATTAAAAAAACGGTATTACTATTGCCATCCATAGAATAGTGACCAAACTGTAGTAGGAACTATCAGATCCTTCTTCAAGACACCCTGTGTGACATGACTGCAGAAATTGAGTAACAAGTGTCAGGGTACATATGATCCATGAGGTGCTATAACACAAACCTTGAGTGAGAGGTGGAAAGGACAAAAAAGATAAGACCCCTTCCCAGGGTCTAGGAAGCAACAGAAGGGAGTATGCCTTTTCTTGCCAACAGGCTGAAGTATTTAGAATGCAAGAAAAGATATCCCTTGTTCTCAAAACTATAAGAGCCTTGTCACCCATATCCAGACTGAGGCAATCATTAGGTGCACTGGGCTAGGGAAAAAGGGAATATATACAAATATGGACACACAGCAGTAGTTCAGAAGATGCCAATCTTTCTTATCAGCACTTAGTTAGAAATAATCTCCTGAATTCCTCTAGAAAGCTGAGCACCCAAAAAGTCCTACCCAAATATTGGCATGAAATTGTTTAAGATTAATTTCCAGTGTTGAGAAGAGTGTGGAAAAGAAGAACTGCCCCCCTCCCGCAGTTCAGTTTGTGGGAAGTAACTGAGCACTTGAACTTGCATAGCACTTCGCATCTTTTCAGTCTTATGTAAACACTGGCTAACACAAACCAACACACAAGAGTTTCCTAGCATCATTTGTATACAAAGTCATCGAACCAGTAAAACAAATACAAATTGATACTTCTGAAACTAAATAAATAACCTTACTGGCCACTGGAAGCACACTCTGTTTTGCAACATAATTTGTAAAGTTAGCTTTTCGCTCAAGTTTGCAGTAACGCTAACAGAACCTACAGAAATAATCTGTATAAATACACAAGAAGAAATGACAGCCACAGACTCCAATACTGGCTGCGACACACACTATACATGTCATTTCAAAACCAAGCTGTATGTACACAGCATTTCAAGAAGGCATTACAAAAATTAAAAGGAACAAGATCTTTATGCAACTGCATTACAATGCGTATAAAATGATTAAACACAAGTTACGTTCTTTGACATTATTTATAATGTACTGATCTATGTACCATCAATGGAAAAAAAAATTGCCAGGCTTAATCCTGATTTAACCTCACCCTTAATTATTAAAAATAGTTAAGCACTTACCATAATGTGATTGAAATGCCTGTGGTTTTACGACCTGATTACAGTGGTTACACATCACCAAATAGAAATCATCATGAGCCGGGCAAAGACCAAATATTGGCATATCTAAAAACAAAAAGACAAAATGGCATCTCTCAGCTGCTGACAATTATTGAAAAACAGTTTAATTACAGAGCCATGACACTAGTGTTGAATCGTAATTATAACACATTTGTAACAAATTTGAAAATGAGGAAAAAAGAGCATATAATGCAATAGATAATTTTGTGCTGGAGCATTACAAAAGCAAAAATCTTCCTACAAAGATGAACGTAAAATGAGTGATTACTTGTAGAAAACATCTATAAGAAAACTGATTTAGGGCTGATTATCTTATACCAGATGTGAGAATGTAATAAAAAAAAAAAGACTTCAAATGACAAACACAACACAAGAAGGGATGTTTTATGTATTCTGAACAGGTTTTGGATTTTATTTCAATTTCATTAAATGAATTTAAACGTGAACTTTATTTTCTATTTAATTTTTTTAAACCCTTTTATACACACAGTCATTTTCCAGGCAGTATTACATGCCTAATGGTTTTATTTGTTTAACAGTGCATTATAGTCCAGCCATCTGCTGCCAGAGATCGGTGTAATAGCTACGTAAAAGAGAGAGACAGAGAGAGAGAGAGAGAGATAACAGTGTGTTGGAGAATGTGTGGATTTTGGAGATAACGCACATACTTGCAGACTTTTACTCATGAAACAAGTTTCTACAGTTTTGTTTTGAAGAATATAGTCTCCTAAGAGTACGGTTTAACTTTAAAACTGCATTCAGAGACCACTGGTGCGTTAAATCCATTTGCTACACAACTTAAAGGTAAATTACATTTACGTAACTAAAAATGTTATACAGTCATTAGAAGACAAAAAAAATAGGAAACTGCAAACATAGTAGTATAAAGTCATCATTGCCAAAGCACATGGTTAAGGGATTTATGACACTAATTAAAGGTTAAAAACAAATATAAGGTGACTTAGTTTCTGTAAAAAATACCCAAGTAACAGATTTACTTACAATAGTAACTTAGAAATTAAGTTACACTTGGTTATTTCTGTGGCAGAACTGACCCAGAGTTTTGTTTTAAAGCCACTAACTTGCCTATATGCATTTTTACCGACATCCATACATGCATTCATGGCTGGAACACCAATCATGACATAGATGGAATGAGCTGCATCTGAGGCAAACTGCAGCACTGTCCAAGATGCTGTCAGTGGTCGCTGCTAGCAGCCCTGTGCAGCTGCACTTTGCTTCTTGCAGGCAACAGAACAGACCCACAAACAGCATCCAGAACAAAGGCCTCCCATCAGCACCTTCACCATAAACATTTTATTACTTATCTTTAAAAAAACCAAGGTCTATCCCAGGTTTTAAAAAAAAAATTAAAATTAAACACAATACCTGCAGTAACAGCTGTAACCGGATTTTGCAGCTGGACACAAATCCAACAACTAAGGGCATCTGACACAGCTGTGATAGTTCAGAGCTATGCTTATCTGAATCACAGGCACCTTTTTGCAAATGAGCTTACATTAAATTAATTAATTAATTATAAACTGATTTGCACTTCATTAAGTAGTGACTCTTGTTTATTTATTTATATGATACTTATAAAAAGAGTATTTAGACCTCAGGCACACATAGCATCATGCAAACTAGACAAAACTGAGTAAATACATGCTGGGTGTGTGGGAATCAGACAGGAATAATAAACCTCTATTTTTCAATGCCTACTTTCTGTGATGCAATATAAAAGTAATTAAGGGAAAAGTAGTATGAACTTAAGTATCATTGCTAGTGTTCCATGCAGGAGCATTTTGGGTATTCCTGCATAAGAAGGTTTCCACGTGGCAAGCAAATATTGCAGGGTCCTTACCATCAGACTGCTGACAGGTTATGACGGATGAGGGCTAACACCACACACTGTGATCGGCATCGTACACAGCACAGTCAGGCTCAATATCATAGAACCATAGAACAACCAGGTTGGAAGAGACCCATCGGATCACTGAGTTCAACCATTCCTATCAAACACTAAACCATGTCCCTCAGGACCTCGTCCACCCGTGCCTTAAACACCTCCAGGGAAGGTGAATCAACCCCTTCCCTGGGCAGCCTGTTCCAATGCCCAATGACCCTTTCTGTGAATTTTTTTTCCTAATTCCCTGTAGAATAAGCTGTGAATCCCCAGCCTGCCACCTGTGCTCCTACCCATATCTTTTGGCCAGCATTGGTGGCACAGACTTCACACGGCCTGGATGTGAGGGAAGGATTGCCTGCTCCTGCCTCTCTTGCAGGGTAAAGCGCTCCCAGACACCAGGCTGAGCCATCATACTAGCTCTGTTTAAGTAACCTGTTAAGAATATTTTCTGGCAATATAGAGCTGCAATTTTAAGCTATAAATGAAACAAGCTGGGAGAAATTGATGTAAAGATACGTTAAAATATATTATAATACCTTACTTATTATATATGTAAATATTATATATATATATATTTTACAACACTTCAATCTGGGGATGCCAAAATCTGAATAACTGACAAGCCCACTTTACACTGTGAAACCCATCTTCAGAGTTTTAAAATCAAAGCCCCAAGAGAAAGGAAGCAATGCCATACACAACTTCTACAGAACCATTCTAAAAGTAACACCAGTTAATGCAGAAAAAGGGATTTGCTGCACACCCAAAATCACAGCTGTGATTCCAAAGGAGATCATGCACATGCCTGTGGGTAGATCACCCAAGTCCATGTAAGATATCTCCTATCCCCTGGTGCTCTCCTACAGCAACAGAGAAGCATCCAAACCCAACCAGCAAGCAAGAAGCAGGGAGGTGAGAGCCCTAAATGCAGTTGCATCTCTTTTTTCATATGATGCAAAATAAACCAGAGCTTTTTATTATCAAAGCACCTATTTAAAATAGATACAATCAAATCTTTTCATTAGGGAAACCCACAGGTCCCCAGACAAACCTGGAGCTTGCCTATGCGGAGCACTGAACCACCACAGACTGGGAATGGGGGGCAGAAAGTCATGTCAGTACTTAACACATCTGAATATCAGTCTCAGTCATGGGTTTGAAACTGTAAGGAGTGTGACCCAGCCCATATCAGCTCAGGCAACTGGAAGAAATTTGAATCCAACTTCTTTGAGCCTTCCAATCCCAGGAATCTCAGTGTGAGGCAGTAAGTGCCCACACCTTTAAGGGGCTTCACCACCATTTCAATCAAGCAGAGCCAGAGCAGGTTTCAGGGAAAGCTTATTTCTGTTTTTGTGTTCCATCTGGGCAAACATCTCTGTGGTATTGCAATGAGAAAGGCCAGTTAAACCACACAAATGTTGGAGAACAACATACGCAAGAAGTATGTAACACAACTAGGAGATGGATACCCAGTTCTTCTGTTCTCTCTTAACCACTTAAAAAAGTTTACAAGTCTTGCAGTCAATATTCTAATGTCTAATACTTTATAGCCATCTCATTTAATGGCATGTAAATTCTCTATTTAAAAGTCTAATGAAGTTTACAGTATTTCACCAGTGTCATTTCAAACGCACAGTTTCTCCGAGTCTAAAGATTACTTTTCAAAATACTCCACTGTAAATGTAAAGCCTGTGCCTCTCAAGGAAGAGCCTAGCAACCATGATTCATATGTTCCTCTTCCAAAGCTGGGCTCATTTAACCCTCTCCATCTGGGAATGCTTTTCAAGGTCAGCCTAAAAATTTAAATCAAGACCTCAAACTTTAATTTTTCCATAAAGGCAGTATTTAGATGGTATCAACATACAAATACTGTTCTAGGAGCTGCTAGTTACATTAACTCTATTAACACCATAAGGAAAACTTCACTTACTTCCATAATATGAAAGCTCTGAGCATTGTGAACTAAAGACCGCACTGCTCCTTTCAATTGACTCAGTCACAGTTTTTTAAAGAGGTAACTTTAAATGAAATATTGCTGTACTCTTCCCCAAGACTGGAAAAACCTTGTGTCACAGGCAATTCAAAGATACCTTAACTGCATATTTGGTGAGCATGTAACAAGGAAATGCTTCTTATTTGGAAAAGGCCAATACAGCATCTTTTCTAATAAAAAAGGAAATCCAATAACAGACAACCTGGCACATCGTACATCAAGTGACACAGAGCTCAGCAGGTCTGCTCTGAAAAACTTCCTTAAACTGAGCTGCCGTCTCCTCTTCTCCTGAGGAATGCAGAAGCACGTAAGTCACCTAATATTTTTCTAGTATTTTCAGCACTTTCTTTCATGACAGTTACACTACAGAAACTGATGCTCGTGCTCTTTAAGAATAAATGTGTCTGTGTACTCTCAATTCTACTACTTATCACAAATAAAATGGGATTAATCGTGCAGCTAGACAGAGGTCAGCATTTTGCAGTTACTAAGCCCTTAGATTCAGTGACTACCACAGCTCCACTGCCTATTTTTATTAGATTTCTTATAACTTCCAAAATTTATCAAATTTCTTATAAAACTTGTTGTCTCTTTTCAGATGAGGACCACTAGTTCATCTATCCTAGCGTCTAACAAGACAACATGCCTTCCAGAAATTAAATGAAGCATCACCAAAAAATGCGAGGTCAGGATCTTCTCCAGGACAGCGAATTCCAGAGGAAGAGGGTCAGAGGAGCCCTCATCCTGCTGGGGAGTGGAGACCAGAACACAAGTGTCCTATTTTGCAGAAGTCTGCTCACTGTGAGTGAAAAAACAAGGAGGAGAGTGAAAACTGAGAGGAAGAGAAAGCAAAACCAGCAAGGGCAGAAGTGAAAGGGCAAAGAACAAACTCTGGCAGAGTTAGGGCAAAAGAATAAAAAATTTGATGAAAAAAGTGACAAGAATATATAAAAGCATTGCTGAAATATTCTTTAAGCCAGAACTCCCCTAATGCTTGCTTCTTTCCTACCCATTCCCAGCATATGCTTATTAAGAGTACTTTTTAAAGCCCGAATGTGATTTATCACAAACATGCATGTGCTGCTGGCCATTTAGTGGAATTCCACAATGGACATTTCATACTGATGCCCAACAAACAGTAAAACGCTTTGACCACGGCACAGCACAATCTGCCTTCTGCACACCATCAACCTGATCATACTTGTATAGTATTTTTATCACTATAGTTAATACTAAATGCATTAAAACGTGATGCCCTAGACTAACTTTATACTCACAACATATGTAACTCCCTATCACCTCTACAACTCCCCAAATGCAGAATTTACTTTGCTTTTTACTGAGGCCCGAGATCCAAACCCACCCTAAGTAAATGTACCAACTTTTATCAGTTCCCTAGGCTTTCCATTAAGACACCAGAGAACTGTTTTGCAGGTGCCGCATAAGAGAATTGTAAATATATGCCATTATTTTGAAATGTTGCCAACTCTGGATTGTTTGAATTCAATTCATGGACCAAAGCAGTTCAAATAATGTCCACAAAAGCTATCTTGAATGCATTTGCTCCGTGCTAGCTGTGCTTACCCTTCTCCTTAGAAGGTAATGAGTCTTGATTATGCTACGGTAAAAAACTATGCGAGTACACCTTGTTTTAATGTGACCTAAGTCCTTCTCCAAAGGCAAGCTTTATTAGAAATTTTCTTTAAGATAATACAACTCCTCAGTAACATCTGAAAAAAAATCTTTAAAATGGGAGAAAAACACAGCTGCAGGAACTTAAAACTCATTGGTATCTTGAAGGAAAAGAAGTTTTGTGACACCTACCATAACCTGCTTACAACACTTGCTGCAGCTACTGTCAGATCTTATCAAAGTGATGGAAACATTCCTGTTGTTTTACCCTTTGCGGCTGCAAAGAACACAAATGCCATTGCAATACCTGAGAGCAGATAAAATCTCCCAAACTAC
The DNA here is from genome assembly GCA_033558105.1 of Coccyzus lansbergi. Lineage (NCBI taxonomy): Eukaryota > Metazoa > Chordata > Aves > Cuculiformes > Coccyzidae > Coccyzus > Coccyzus lansbergi. The sequence goes on from JAUMJK010000431.1 coordinate 2,173,181, forward strand.
TATTTCTAAGAGCCTGTGCATTGAGGGAGAGAGGTGCAAGGAGAAAGCAGGAAGGTGCCTGAGCAGCACTCAGGATCCTCTTGAACAGCCTGCACCAAAACGGAACAGATCTCCAACAGAAATCTGAGCTCTGTCACAGTCAGAACAATGGCTTATCCTAAGGAAAGCTCCCATCAATTTTAAGTCCTATAGTCCCTTATTTTAATTGATATGAGAGTCTTAAAAGAAGTGACCTAAGTTAGCACATCAAAACTTATCTCTCATACACAAATATCTCACTTTCTGCAGCTAAAATATTATATTTTTCCAAGCTCTTTTCCAGAAACACTTGAGTGCTTATCAATCATGAACATATGTTGGTTTGTATATTGATCAACGTTGAAATGAAATTAAACTACTGGCAAATATTTTACTGTGTACTATGCAGGATGATAATAAAGAATACTGCTAAACCAATACTGGGAACAAAACTAAAACCACACAATATTCAGAGTGCTCTGGTTTGCACAAGTTTTAAACCAAATTAAGGGATTCTGATAAAATAAACATACTTGAGGGTTTTCTGCAAAAAAAATCAAGTAATGAACACTTACGTATTAATAGCACACAAGTATTTTATGAACCATATATGAAGGCATAACAAATTTGTGCTTGCAAAGAACATATGCATAATCAAACAAACTGAACACAAAAGAATAATATTTACATACAGAAACACTGTTTTTAAGAAGTCTGTCCCACAAGACTCATGCTCATGTTGCCTCAGATACAAAAGAAACCTTCAGATAAAGCAAAACCCACAGACATTCTCATAGTTGAGCCGGTTCATTTGGGCTCAAGAGAGAAGCACTGCTGTAAGTATTTTCTGCAAGGTTGTCTAGTTTTAAAATTCCTTGCCGATTTTGCTCTGTCCATTAAGTAACGTATTTTTTTTCACATCCAGCTTTGAGCACCCAGCTATTTGTGGAGCTGCTGAAAAGGCCCAGCTCTCCTTGGGCTCCGAGCACAAGTGCGTGAACTTTGTTTCACCGCACAGTTGCTGACTGATTGGCTGAAGGAAGGAACAGCTGAAGACCTGGTTAAAGGTTTTTACTGCGTTTTCCACTTTGGCAAAGATAGCAATTACACAGCATTTTATTCAAGTCCTAAGAATACCCAAATCTCAGTTTTGGCTCAGGGAATGACTTTCACTTCAAGACCAAAAAAACCCCATGATTTCATTTAACCAGGCACAGGAGCTGCAGGATGAGGTTTGATCAGTTGTAAACCTTTACTAGCACTAGAAGGCTTTATCTCCAAGAGCAGAGTCCTCTCTCTTCAGTCTCCTTTTGAAACTCAAGACAGTATTTTTCCAAAGCTACGGTTCTGTTGCTTTTATTTTCCTTACCCAAACTCAAGGCAGCACCCTGCCCAGTGAAATCTGGAAGCCTGCAGGAGGACCTACCTCTCTCAGCTCACATTTTCTGTGGGTTCAGCCACACTGCATTTCTGAAACCACGTGCCCTGCACTGTCTCCTCCAGCCAAAAGGTTTGCCACATATTGTAGGCGGTAAAACTCCTCCCTGTGCATCCAAACAGCAGATTCCAATACCAGCCCTTTTGCAAGGTTATGATCGCTGCAATTCCCTGCAGCCTTTCCTCCTGCTCTCTGTGATATGTGGAATGCAACACTGACAATCGCTACAACCCCTGTTTTCTGAAATGTAACAGTCCTGGAAAATGTCTGTAACATGCCCACCAATAAAAACTGAATGGCAAATCCCAGAGAGAAATGTGTCACACACACACACGCACCTGCAGCCACACGTGCAGCTGGGAGTTCTAATTTTAGGCTCCCAAGATTTGAATGTTCCTGTAATTGTATATAAAACACACATTGAAGCTGACATCTAAGTATTTGCCTAGTTGTTGTATACAAATTCATCCACACACAATTAATCTTTTGGAAAATGTAACACATGAATGTATGTCAAATTGTTCATTCAAAACCATTAAAGATGTTTTCAGAGTTTATTATACATAATAATACATAGTTTCGGTGAGCAAGGTTATGGAAGATGGTCTGTAGAAAGACCGATTAATAAATTTCTGAATGAAACACAAGTAGTGTATCTAAAGCTTTCTGGCAGATGAAACTCTCTCCTTGTACACTGTCTTCTATTACATCAGGTTTTCATCAGCAATCTGAATGAGGTCAGTCATCTGCAAAAACTATTCCCATTTACCCATTAATGAATTTTCAGACTTGAAGATAGGTTACATTTCTCCAGCCAATTTGTGTATTACTCAAATGCTGAACATACAATTTGTCACGTAAGAAATCTTTCGGTCAAGCATTATTTTTAGGTGACATGATCTCACTTGGCCACTGCTGCATTTTAAGGAAGTCAACAAATGATTATTTATTGGTTTTTCGGTTGGACTCGACTGTTTTGAAGGTCTTCTCCAGATTCTATGGTTCTATTTGCTACTTGTCCAATCCTAAAATTGCCTAAAGAACACTGAAAGTTGAGTTTAGTTCTGTGATTGTAACACAAAACTGAAATAGAATTAAAGAAAAAAAACAACTGAAGTCTTCACAGTAAAATTAAAATCTGGGCTAACTCAATATGAAAACATACCCAGAAACACTTCAGTTATGCAGGAAAACAAGAGTGTATTATGAGGGGAGAAAAAAATTCTGGATGAGCAACTAGTCACAAACACAGCTTCAATTAAGATTAAATAAATCAGCCATAGAATAGTCTAAATTGTATCTTAAGTCATATATCCCTAAGCACACTGCTGTTCTGAAGCATTTTAACATCCTCAGGTTTGGCGTTTCCTCCACTTCCACAGGCAGCACTCTGTGTACTCTGTAGCAGCTGTACTTTTGTAGCAGGAAAAAGGAAGCTTATTTTATTTGAACCTAAGCTCAGGGTTGACAGAAAACTGCTCCCTGCAGAAGTATTTTGATGCATCGCGACCACAAATGGTGAACCTGTTCCAAGCTCCTCGCTCTCTTGCATCTCTGATCCAGGCAAAAAAACCCCAACAAAACAAACATGCCACATGTGGTTTTTGCCAACTTTCGCCGTGTAACAGTCCCTAACACAGCAATGCAACTGATTGCCGGCTGTATCTCAGCACCCAGTAACTGAGGGAGCAGAGTGGTATAAAGCATTCACTTACAGATTTACCTCTCTTCTTGCTAACTGAGAACAGGTGGAACCCAGTGTACCCACAAGTGCATCTTTTGCGAGATGAGAAAACAACAAAATTTAGTCATAATAAAAAAAGAAACAAAAAAGTGACAACCAGGAACATCAGTCAGTGCAGTCTTTAAAAACATTTTTTTCAAACTAATAAAAATAAGAACTAGACATAGTTAGGCACCTCTTGCATGACGACATTACTGCAATCTGCATATAAAACACATCACCAGTTAACATGGTATTTTCCCTGCTACACAGGACATGCATAGTGCTTGTTTTTCCACCTCTTCTTCCTGGACATCTGTAGTCCCAACTCTGCTCTGACAACAGTGCAGCTTTATTCCTTAATCAGGCAAAGACAATGCCAAGATGTATTTTGGCACAAAGAACAGAATCATAGAATCATGGAACTGTTTGCATTGGAAGAGACCTTAAAGCTCATCCAGTTCCAGCCCCACTGCCATGGACAGGAACACCTCCCACTGGATCAGGTTGCTCAAAGCCTCATTCAATCTGGATCTGAACACCTCCAGCGATGGGAGAACACTCTACAAACATTTGACACCACGCACCTGACACCTGAGGATGGAAACCAACATAAGCAAAAAGAAAAATTAAGTTAAATACTAGAGAGAATCTGTCCGCTGAATCCTGGTTCAGTATTTCCTTCTATTAGGCAACCCAGCTCCCCACAACCACCCCACCCTGCCACTCCCATTCTCCATGCACTAGAACATCCACTTCACAAATAAGACTGTTCTGATCACATCCAGTACAGCTGTAAGGAAACCAATGCCTGTCAATGTTCACATAACAATCCGTGATTCCGCAAATCTCTCAATCTGGCAGGCACCATTAGTTTTCCTTTACTTCCTTTGCTTTACAGATTTATTAGCAGGTGATCTGATATAATAAAAAAGTAATGCAAGTTGCACACCAACAGGCACATAAATGTACCGTAGTGAAGAAAACCCCAACAGCACTGTGATATTTAATAAGATTAAAAGATAAAGTGGAAAATAATGCTTTTGTTGTTGCAGTGCAGTAAAAGAGCTAACCCACTTCTTATGTGTTTGAATACACAGGTAGCAACACAAAGTATTTTAATCTGCATACCTTTAGACCAGTAAACTGTCAGTCTTTACTTCTCACAATTGATATATTTCAGCACACACAGAGCTACAGCCATCAAAGCTTCCCTTCCACAAGGGAATCTGTCTGCTTCCAGGTGTCAGGCTTTGAACCAGCACTGTCTGTCCTCTGACACGTAGTTACAGTAACCAAATAGGCAAGCACTGAAGAAAATCAGGCTACCTGTTCACAGTGCAAGGGCAATAAATCCAGCTCTAGCTGTTTGGTATACAGGACAAACCCTACTCAGCTTAAAAACTCTTCATGGAAGTGATTTTTTTTTCATTGTTATGGAATGTTTAATTTTTCTAAAGAGGCAACTTAAGTTTTGCCCTCCACCATTTCCCTTTAAGAATAATCCCATCCCTATCCTTATTTCAAGATGCATTTCTTCACTGTCAAATGTGATCCACCTTATTTTAGGTGCCCGCCTTCGCAAACTTTTCCAGAATTTCATCTCCAAACATTGCACATAAAATACATGATACCTGTTACAAAACACAAAAGGCGTTGAAAACACTGGTAGCAGGTATTCTTCTTCCATGTCTGGCACTTATACAAAAGCTGGGAAGGGACTGCAACTTTTAATATTTTTATATTTAGATGTATTAAAAAAATGAACATCCCTTACATTGTACTGTACATGCAGAATATTTGAAAGGGTTGAGATGCTTTAAAGTAATTTTTCTGTTCTTTCACAGTCTGCACCTCTGTAACATAACAAGAACGCCAGCCCACTTGGGAGGGAGAAGGTGATACTTACAACAAAACGAAACAAAAAGGAAGGAGAGAAGAACGTGCTCAGGTTGCTTAACATGTTGATGTAGTTTGGCCTGATACATATTTTTGACAGATAATTCTAAGGCTACTTCTCTCTTCTGGTCCCTCTGCAGCTAACAGTGCTCTTGTTGCACTTGGGAACATGGGCTATGGATACATAAGATGGACCTAAATACACACTGGGAGGGTAAAAAAGGAAACATCCCTTTTGTACGTCAGCTAAAAACCAAAATGCTCTGCTCTTGGGGAGAAAAAAGTAGTGCATTGGACATTAATTTTAATTTTTAGACATCTCATGTCTAAAAGAGCATAAGAATAAACACGATTATACAAGTAGCAAGACAGAAAAAGCCATCCTGATGCAGCTACAAGATGATCAAACACATTCAGTGTATGGTCGTGTGATGAGACACGAGGAAGCAGTGTCCTGCACTCCCAAGATCCCCACAGACCTCAAGCAGTGGTCCCGGCACGTTGTGTTACAGCACTAAGCCTGCTGGCAAGGGTCGGCAGAGGAGATGTCACAGAAGCCATATGGAGTCAGTGTTAAGCAAAAGCCACAGCAAAGAACATACCAAGCTGGTATTTTTAAAAAAAGGCACAGAAAAGAACATTTCAGAGCACTGTTAACTGTCCTGAGATGACTCAGGATGACAACAGCAAGATTAGATAGATCTTAGATAAGAGGAAATCGAAAGGTCAACAGGACCCTTTGATAGTGTAAGAAATGTGTAGATTTTACCACCCTCCAGAACAGTGAAAACAAATAACACGTTCACCTTCCTAAAGCAGACAAAGGATAACTACTGCACACATACCTCGGTTAACAACAGAAGCGGATCCTTTGCCAGACATGGCAGTTGCACGCGCATGAATTTCAGGACATAGGCTGAGGTGTTCAGCTCAAAGCTGCTCAGAGGCTATGGCAATCTCTACTGGTGCCTACCCAGAGTAGGCAGGAAGCCAAAGCCACTGCTGCCAAACTTGTTGAGCCAGTCCTCCCAGCGCTGCCCCACAATGCACTGCTTTGTGTTGGGAAATTGCTCAAAAGCTTTTGCTTCCAGCAACAGCGGGGAGCTCTTGGGGAAAGGTGCCAAAGGAGTCCAAGAAAGGGTATCGCAGGGCCACCACAACAGTACAGACAACCCAAATGCTCCCGGCAGTTGGCAACATCACCCTGAACCATTGCGCTGACAAACACTACAGTGATTCCTGTGAAGCCTTGATCTCCCAACACTGGAGTACAGGAAACTCTTAGCGTGATTCTAAATAAAACCGTTGATGCAGAGAAGCGTCTGTCCAGACTGATTTTGGTACTTTCCCAGGACAGCAGCCTTCCTTCACAAAATCCTGGCTATCCAGGATGACTCTCGATGGTATAAACAGAAGAACAGAGAACTGCAGCATTGCAGGGAGAACACCTTTTGCATCCTTTGCAGTTGAAAACAATCCTCACAGCAGACATACTGACAGCACAGTGAAGATTTTACTCCTGTGCTCTACCTACTCCACATATAAAACTAGCATTTGTATCAAGGCTATCAAGCCAATAATTTAGAATATTAAAATCAGGCCACAAAAACAACAGAAGAGACTTGCAAGTGTTTTTCTAGCAAAGGACATGATGGTCTGCACCCCTGCATTTCAAGGCACAAGCTGATAGCCAGACAGAGTCAAAGGAAATTTCCCAAACGAGGACTGATGTGTTTTGGACTTCTCCAAAAACCTCGTGGGAACAGCAGTGTTGAAATAGGTAGGCAACACAAAGCAGGTCAGCTGGCTATAAAAGCAGATCCTGCAGAAGGCACAACAAGTAAGGAGGGTGCTCTGCCCAGCAAAAGCACAAATACATATATCAAATATAGTTCAGACAGTCATATTTCCCCCAGTATCATAACACAAGTAGTGGTAGAAGCCTTCTTTCAATCACCTCGCCACAAAAAAACCCCCAACATTTCAGACAAAGATCTGCTATCTATTGTATAAGCACACAGTATGCTAGAACTGGGAGACAACACTGATACACAGAATCTGTCTCAAAACTTCCCCTCTGTAAATCATGAGCTACAACATGCAACAGAAGCTCCTTACCAAGGAGGATTTCTAGACAGTTGCTTTGGATAACACAACTCACACAGAAATGAAAACCTATACTGCTTTCCAAGACTCATCTTTAAGTACGTTTATGAAGTAAATGCTGCCTACCAGGAAATTAAATTAAGCCTTTCCTCCCAAACACTTCAATTTGTACCAGTGAGAGCACGATGACTTCCCTCCCTCTGAGCAAAGCACGACAGATGCATTCAAACAAACTGACTGAAGAAAACATCCTAAAAACCAAAATTCCATTCCTTACAAACCAAAGCCCACGAAAGCCTTCTAGTTGTTAAAGGTCAAGTTAAACACCTTTAATACGTCTAGAGTCATTCTAACTGAATGGGAATGAAACAGGCAATATTAACATTTCCTCGGTAAAGTAAGAAAACGCTTAGGAAAATTTATTTCAAAGGCTGCTTTCCAAGTTATTTCACATGGCTGTCTCAATAATCCAACACCCACAGGGCCCGATTCTTGGAAAAGTTTTTTGTTCCTTTGACATTCCTTTTGATAGTTGGACTCGATGATCCGGTGGGTCTCTTCCAACCTGGTTATTCTATGATTCTATACCCACGAAAATACAGCCAGTTCACCCAAATCTTTGTAGAGTTGAAGGCATTTGGATATTCTGCACTAGTGTAGACTTGTTCGGAAGGGCTGCTATGAGGGTGAGAGTGTTGGGGTTGTTCAGTCTGAAGGAGAGAAGGCTGTGGGGAGACCTTATAGCAGCTTCCAGTACTGAAAGGGGCTCCAGGAAAGCTGGGGAGGGATGTACATGAGGTCATGGAGTGATAGGATGAAGGAGGAATGGCTTTCAATTGCAAGGAGGAAGATTTAGATTAGACACTGGGAAGAAATTCTTCACAGTGAGGGCAGGGAGGCCCTGGCCCAGGTTGCCCAGGGAAGCAACCCAACTCCAGGGAACCCTGGAGGTGTTCGAGGTCAGGCTGGATGGGCCTTGGGCAGCCTGATTCAGCAGGAGGTGTCCCTGCCCATGGCAGGGGGTGGAACTGGTTAGGCTTTGAGATCCCTTCCAACCCAAACCATTCTATGATTCTTTATTTGGCATGGCTCACATTTACGTATAGTGTATGGATGATGCCTCTTTCTCCTTTTGGCATCATTTGCAACAGCCCTTCAATAAGAGATAAAAATAAGCAGTGCCGTAACGCTTCCTCAGCAGACTAATACAGATCCAAATGGTACTTTCTCCAGTTCACAGAGTTACTGGGAACAGCCCCAGGGATTTCAGTCAATGAAACTTTTGATTTCTATTACCTGACTTTCAGACAGAGCTAATTACTGAAAATAAATTTTAAAAAAATGTTAAATGATATAAACCAATTCTCACCTGCAGTTTAGTTTTCACAATGCACTGCTTAGAACTGACGCTGATTTACACTGCAGCTATTCACTGATACAAAATCTCTAGCACTCTTAAAGACAATCAAGATACAAGATCTACTGTGCTATACAATCTTGTTGGGAACTATGTAAAATCAGATCAGATTCACACCAAAAAGTTACATAATCAAGCATGGTTCAATGGATTCTAGGACCACCAGACCAAATATATGCTAGAAAATTTAGTGTTTTCTTTAAGCAACTGTCACCTTGTTTTGGAAACAGCTTTAAAGTTAGAATCCAATCACTATTTCACAGATGTTTCACTCAGTAGAGACGGAGGAGCTGCTTAATCCAGCACTACTGGGAGTAAAAAACCAATCTTGTAGCACCACACCCTCGGGGTAAACTGATACCGAGATTTTCTTCTGTATTTTAGCCTGGAACAATAGCCAGAGGGTGTCACTCAGGCTACAGACACCTTGACAAAGAAAAGACTACAATACCTAGGGACTGACAATTGAAATGTTTGCATAGCGAAGTTCTCCTCTGCTGCTGTGGGATCACAAGGCTGTGGTGACCGTGGCTATCTTACACGTGCAAACTCTTCACCTGCCGTGCCCCATAACCTGGTCCTGCACACAAGTAAAACCCTTACTGACTCCAGCGGCTGCTGTCAAGACCTCACATCCCCAGATACCACTTAAGACACAAGCAGAACTCTTAACTTCCCACTGACAACGTCTACATCACTTATACGCTCAATGCAAAAAATCTGTAGACAGAAAACGGCTTTTGTGGAGGACAAAATACAACATAATTTGACGCTAAAGTCAAACAAGCATGAAGTTTACTGTTTTTTCAGCATATTATTTGCTTTTCACATTTAACTCATAAATGTTCTACATTTCATTTAAATGCAAACTTCTATAGGACTTCTGGGTAACTCTATCAGCACGGAATTGTCCAACAAACTTTCTCACACATAGAACTGGGAGAGCACTAGATTTTAGAACAAAATAGCACATCGTGGACATGTGACCACAAAGCTGTTCCCTATTGGATTCTAACCACTTAAATGCTTTGTACACGTCTTTCCAGTGCCAGTTGAGAATACTGCATTTTCTATTAACAATACAAACAAGTGATGAAAGATGCAAGTCCTGTTTAGCCACAGAAAAGCAGATCAAGAACACTCTCTGTTTTCTGGCTCTTACAATCCCACCAGAAGAAAAGAGATAACCAACTATTCCTTTCACCTTATATTATCAATGAAGTCTGTCTCTGGGCTGCACTGAAGCTATCGAAAACCAAAATCAGGGCAGGGATTAGATCATAAATAAACGATCTTACTCATAGGAAAACAGCTTATTCCACAAGGGCTGATACTCAAATAACTGAGCATTTGAGTTTTTCTAATCCACTTGAGCCAATAACCTAGAATATTTACCATCACAGTGACTGTTTCCAAAGCCACCAATAATGTCTCCATGTGATGTAGGAGCCGCTGTGCACGCAATTTACTTCGATGAAGTCGTGTATCCCATAGTACTGTGGGTATCTGATTTACGAAGAGAATCAGTCTGACAACCACTGCACCTCTGGTCCCAGCTCACAGCTGCACACAGTCTGCACAGTCTGCCTGTGCAAAGGCCTTCAAGCAACAGGAATGGCAATTACAATAAATTCATTGCCTTCCATGACAACTGCTTTTACAGCTGTGCTGCTCTGCTCCATTATACTTTGAATTCCCTCTGCCAGATTTTAACACTTGCTGCTAAAACCCTCAAGCTTTATTAATCTCTGTGCTGTCACCTACGCTGTAAGAATGCTTAGGAAATAATGCGGAGTATCATACATACATGCAATTTCCACAGCTGTGGTAATTTTCTTCATTAAAACGGAAGAGGAACACTTCTTGAGCACCTTATAGACTATTTAGAGTACTGAATTACACATGAAATATTATCACGATTTGCAAAAGATGAAATCTTTTCTGCCTCGTGAGTGATAAGAGATCATGCGTATCCCCAGTCGGCCTCGGGCAGTTACAGCCACAGGCCAGGCACAGTCAGAGGAGGTGTAAGAATCGTGAGCATTTCCTTTTATAGATCCACTGCAATGGAAGGAATAGTTTTTGAAATAGTTGCCTTACAGAAAGCAATTTGCACCCTCTTAACCCAATTTATTTAAAAGTACCCTTCGCTAAGCCTTTTTGTCTTTCCTGCTCTACTTATGCGATAGCGTTACCAACTTGTGCGAAAGTCACATTTCTAGTATTTACTGTATTGTTCATCTCTTACTGAACATTTGCTGTTAAATATAGAACAGAAACAATTAAAAAAAAAGTGATATTTAATCAAGTATTAGCAAGACATCACCTCTTCTGCATAGGGATAACCTAGCTAACCATACATTTCACTTAAGAAGTGTTAGATAACAGTGAATTCCTGACTGTTACATATGTGTATAGACAAATATTTCAAGGATTCTTATATTAAAAAAAATATCCTGCTTCCTCACGTACTGGACTTGATGGACTCTATGACCCTAAAGGTCTTTTCCAACCTAAACCATTCTGTGATATTACAGATAGACTGAGGCTGTTTTATGGCTGTGGTTCCAGTAAAACTCCCCAACACCCTGCAATATCACACTAATATTATCATAATGTCCCAAACCTGCAAAGTATCTTTAAAGCTTAAAAGATGACACAGTTCTAACGTGCAGTCTAACATCACAATATTCTATTTATAACTTGTGACTCATCTTGCCAGAAATAATTAAATATTGTAAACAGAACTTGGATTTAAGGGGAAAAAAATCACAAGAAAAAGAGGGCCAGTCACTGCAGATAATCTCAAAAGCAGCTCAAACCCATGCAATTTGAAAGGATGCGATCTCATAAAATCTCCACAATTTTCTCAAACAGTTCAATGCACTTTTAAAGTCTCCTTGTAATTGTTTCCTGATAACCAGTCCACAAATCCTTAGAACGCTTTGTGTAAATAGTCAATTAAAATGCAATGAAATGGAGATTTATCTGACTACAGACTGAGAATAGCTATGCAGAATGTCAAAAAAGAAGCATGGTACTTTGTGCTGCTACCTTAAAATATTTATTTCCATCTATTAAAAATTCTCAAGGTGTGTTCGCAGGCCGTCAAGGACTACAGAGCCCTCTAAGCATCTTTGACATGATTTAACACACTAAAAATCAACTCAATTGAGCACCTTCCAAGGCTGAATAAAAACAAATTTAAATTTGAAATAAGATGCTGTCTCCTACCTGTATTTACAACTTAATATTGGAACAAAAGTTTCAGCAATGCCTTAATTATTTAGTGAACCTGCTGCTGGGAAAATTCTAGACCTTGGGTTTACGTGATAAAGATGCTTCTAGTGATATTCTAAAGAATAACAAGGATTTATGGCATAACTCTCTATGCTCACAGCTCTGATCAATTAATTCCATTAACAACAACTAAAATAATCAAGCCTCAAAGATTGTTGAAGGCTCTAGAGGATCACGGAGCATCTCCCCCAGCCCCTCGGACATGCTAACTGTCCTAGACCCGAAGTTCAACTGCTATCAGATGACATGACGGTGAATTGAATTTGCTCTCCTCAGATTCCTACCATCATAAAGTCTTCTGGAGTGTCTTCTGAAGGTGTCTACTGAGAACTGACAGTCTGCATTCGCATAGAAAACTCAACGTGTCTTTATCAGTATAGTCTAAAAAATCATAAGAGTTGTACCATGCCAAAACATCACACAGGCAGCTTGAATGCTGACCTCCAGCAGGTCAGCCTACACCACCACCATCAATGACACCTTTGAGCACACCTCATGTACCTATGACCCATAACCTCACCCTGCGACAGAGTAATCACCACCTCATCATCTCCCTCCATGCCCAGAGAGGACAACCTTAGCCAAAACACTTCAGTTACATGCAAAGAGTCAACATAATCTTCCTTGGGACTCCCAAAGCACCAAGCCCAAATAGAAAGAACAAATCACTGCAGGCTGTATGGATGCTGTCAGGGTGGCAAAGAGCTCTTTTCAGTCAAGATTCAACAATCCTGATCAATGACAATTGATCAAATCGCGCTCAAGATCCACACTACAAGTGCTCTGTCCTCCTCCTCTACCTTGTAGTCAATTAGCTTAAACGATGGTTACAGTACCAGGGAGGTGCTGGAAACAACCAGTACCAAAGGATTCACATCTCAAAGGATGTAACACACACACAAAAGGGGGGGTGTGTGCATCTGTAACTGAAAGGATGAGATACTTCAGCTTCTGCCAAGACATCCCATTATTTCAGCAGGCACTAAGCCATCAAAACCAGACACTCAAACAATTTTAAGCTGTCTAACCAAACCTATCTCCTACACTTTTCTTCTCCATTCTGAGGCGCTATTGATTCCTTTGCATTATTATATATATTTCAAAATTATTTCATGGGTCAAAAAAGGAAGTGAACCAACTTTCACGTCAATCAACTTCAAAAGGGTTGCAGATATTAACAAGCACTACTGCAAGCAAGGATGGCCTCTGTTAAGAGCAGATGGGTGCTTTGTCTCTCCAGTACAGCCTTGTGGGTGGTGGTGGCTTGGTGTTTTGTTTTTGTTGTATTTAAAACAACATGCAAGATAACTCACAGCAACTGGACTGTGGGGAAAATGCGAGTGTCTCAGGGGTGAGGGAAGGTTATGCCCCCAGTCCCAATGACCAGCTTCAGGCCCCACCGTTCTTACCTACAGCCTCTCAACTCTCCCATGGGGCAAAACCAGCCAACCTGTTGTCAGATTTTGCAAGAAGCAGAAGTTCACTCAGCTGAAGCCTGTCCGAGTTACCATGAACCAACTCCACATTTAGAAACACAGCTTTGTTTAGAGCTCATCTTCACAGCAATAACGGGCTAGATATTTTTCTCACAAGAAAACACATGTTAGCAAGAACCTCCCGAAAAATGAACTTGTTTGCCAACACTTCAAGCACTGGCTACAATTTGATACTAAGAATCATTTTCTTCAAATGAAAAAGTATCAGATGACTGCAACTTCAACCTCCTTTGGGACCTGCTGCATCTCCAAGATGCTGTGAGCACCTTGGCATGCACTCCCAGTCTCACACAGGTCTGAAGGATGCACTTCAGTAAAGTTTCATTTTAAAAACCTAAGAATAATGGACGAAGAAGACAAGATTTCCTGCCTCGCTGTTTCAAAATGCATTTACAGGTTATAATACAATACACAATACTTGCTTCATCACAGCCAAAGCTGCGTGGCAGGAGAATCACACCTTTAGCTGGTTCACGAGCAGCAAGTAATTAAGTGACTGTGAGCTAAAAGATTCTGTCATGTGAACTACATATAAAAATAACTGACGTACGACGTCTTCTGACACGCTCTTACAGGGACAATACTGCTCACCACAACAAGATTTCAGTGTACAAAGTCAAAGTAAATGTTAAAGGGTACTTCAAAATAACATTTTCCTGAGATGAAGGACGCCCCTTTTTTGTTTCCATATGTTGAGGATTTTCTGTACCAAAAGCGAGCCAAGGCCATCAGGCCTGTACCTTATTCCTGCAGCTCTAATTTCTACATTGAAGCTCCGCTGTTACTGCCTCAAAAACCAACACATAAGAAACCATCCAGCAAGTTTCTCATGTTGGTGAAGGACTGCAAGGATCCCAGCAGGAATGACTGTGTATTATGGATTAGCAGAATAGAAAATGTCAGAACAGCGAAAAGGAAACACGGAAGCATAAGATACAAACTACAGGAGTTTGAGGAGCCCAAATTCAATTTCTGGTTCTCGCTTCAATGTAAGTGCGGGTATGTCAATGAGGGTTGGAAATTGAAAAAAGTGTTTGAGACTACAAACTAATTTTAGTTTCCTGATGGAACTAACATCACTGACAGGTATTAAGGACTCATCAGTCTACACAACCACCAGTGTGCTAAGCGAGGAGCTGCCTGATCAGCAAAGAGGGAACGCCAGTGACAAAGGTGTGTCTGAAATCCTGTCTCTCTCCACAGCCTGCAAATGCTGTCCTGGAACTACACATTCATGTCCTTTATTCCTTTAAAGGAATAACAGGAATCATTCCTTCCCTTTAAAGCAAAACAGAAGGAGAAGCTGGTAATGTCCAGCTCCTTTTTAATATACTGTTAGGACAACGGGAACACTCACTCTTCATTCCATCTACTGCCTGGGAGCCTGAAACCCACCTCTTACCACCAGGCACGCCAATGATGGAGCTATTCCTACAAGAAGATACAGACATACGATATGTGGGAAAGGAATTAAACCATACCCCAGTGGGTACACAGGCTGGCGGGAGCCTGAAAGCTGACAATTTTTAGACAAAGAAAACAGTTTTTGGATTTGAACCCAATTCTGATAAGTGGATTGTAAAGCCGTTTTCCCTCCCTTGCTGCCTCTCCCAGCCATGAATATTTAATTCTTTTATGCAAACTGGAAGAGTTGAAATGCAAGGTTAAATTAGCCTAAATAACCTTGAAATCCTTTTGTGAAGTTGGGCCTCTGAGTCAACTCCCAATCTGCAGAGAAATAACTTTCTTCTGCCATGAACCGTAGTTAAAATACTGTGCCGTACCATGGCAAAAGTCTGAAGACTATGGCTGATTTTGTGAAGTTTACACCCTCTGATTCACCTTTCTGGCTTAAGAGCTATGGTTGAGACAGTTCAGTTGTTGAATAAATGTTTATTCCTCAACTTTTTGAGTGCAAAATTCCTCCTGGGAAAGTGAATCAGTCACTGAACTGAAATTTTATTTGATAACACAAGCCATATATATGCTGCTGTTTTGCTGCTCCGCTAGTTCCTTACATGCAAACTTAATGAATTCTACTACTTCTTTTGCTTTACCTCGTAGTAGGCCGAGCTCCCTACAGACCAGCTACAGGTATACGCCAAGCTGGTGTCTCATCCATATGTCATAAAGCAACCAAAACACAGAGACTCCTGGAAGGTTGACAGAGCAACTGAGTTTCACTTTTAATTCTCAAAGTGTTTTATGAACTTCCTTCAACTCATAACCTCACAAATCATTCACACGGTTGGAGTCGGCACAGAGAAGTTGTCGCTCAGCAGTCAGCCTATGCAGAAAACAGTTTCACCATCTCTCTCCAGAGGGGGAAAAAAAAAAAAAAAGATTATTCTTCGCACTGCCAGCTAATCTTTAAAATCAGGAAACCTTAGATGCTTGCTTTTTAAGAGGTAGATATAAGAAAGAATGTTTAAAAATCCTTATTAGTAAAATCTTTACTAGGATAATGTGTATGCTTGTTGTTACAAATACTGTTCTAGCACTTGAAAGATTTGCCTGTTCAGGAGAATAAATTAAAGATCCATACAACTATTAGATTAGAACTTGGCAATGAAGTAACAAAGCGATTTTTCAAATGCCTAAGAACTTATACACACATTCACAAGATGGCAAAACAGCACAAGCGTTTCTGAAGCTGCAACATAGCTGCCTAATGCATCTCTCACAGGGCAGTGGCCGTTAACTCTGGTTATAGAAACTGATTTTTTTCCAAACTTTAGCAAGACTAGGAATTCTACAATAAACAGACTCAGCATAGATCACTGCATCCCAGTCTTACTCGCCTGTGCCACCTTGCTTTACTTTTCATTGCTGTTTGTAGCTCCTGAGTAGAGAAGTGCTGAATCAGATGATCTTCGAAGGTCTCTGGCAAGCCCTGAATTCTGCAATCGCAAACTGAGTTTACAAACTCAGTCTAACGTTTCTAAAGGCGCCAAAAAAACAACTTGGGTCTAACTTATCCAGTATTTAAAACAACGCACCCTACTCTATGGTATACACCTCAAACAGCAAGTCTGGTGGAATCAAGCTATCGCAAACAATATTAAGAAAGTTTTATAATGCTTTCTGCTATAAAACAATTGTTAAACTGGAAAAACAAACAAACAACTGAATTCACAAATCAGACTCATTGCTGGTTTTTTTGTTTGTTTGCTTGTTTTCCACTTCCCGTTACAAAGTTACCAGTGATCAACAGCTTTAATTCATCTTTTGATTACAACTTCAAGCAGCACTGCTACTCTTGAAAGGCACAAGGTCCTTAATGGGCTTTTGCTAATCACAGGTGAAAGGTCACACTCCTTCAGCAGGACACTGGGAAATAAACATAATACATGGACATGGCAGAGAAAGGGATCAGTGCTCAAATACTGACACGGATTACACCAAGAATCAAAATATTTTAGTTTAAGAGACGATATCAGTGCTACTCATGTAGCTACTGTTGGATGATTTATAGTCTAAAAAAGTAAGAAATTCAACTGGAAACACGGTAAAGACAATAAGTGATTTCTGCCCTACCTTATGGTTTGGAGATTATTCATTGATTTAATAACAAGGCTAATAACACACTCAATGATGAGCCGCGAGTTCCAAATCCACAGTGATGGGATTGAAGTGATGGGTCTTCTTTCTCTTTCCCATGTTTGTCCTGTCATTACTAGTTATAAGCAAGAAAACTTTTCTGTGTACTTTCCTTCAAAAATGTATGGAACCCACCTTCTCGGCAAAGTCGCATTGCTTCTCGGTTTCTTCCACATTCCTTCAAACTTTCTTCTAATGCCGTTCCTAAAACAGAAAAGCCACAAGGTCTCAATCCACACAGAAATCATAGGGCTGATCCCAACCATCATCCATTGCCTATGGGAACCAGCTGGCACACTAGGGATACCTGCTCCAATGGCTGTGGTTGCGAACACGGCCCTGGAGAAAGCTCACGAGCTGCTGTCCTGGCCTGGGAGACTGGGACCAGGAAAGCCCCTTCGATCCCAGTGTCCCGGAACCCCTGAACATCACTGTCCTGGCCCCAAAGAGGCTCGGGACCCAGCCAGCCTGGCTGTTGCTGTCCCGGCCTTGGGAGAGCCCCTGGAACCCTTAGTGTCCCAGAGCCTCCAAACCCCACTGGGCTAGCTTCAAAGTGCCCCAGGATCTCACCATCCCAGCCACTGCTGACCCAGCCTCAGGGAGCCCCCCTAACCTCACCGTGCTGGCCTCAAAGAGCCTAAGGACCCCCAGGACCCCATCATCTTGGCCACAGGAGAGCTCCTGGATCCCAGCATCCCAGAGCCCCTCAACTCCATCCTCCCATCCACTGCTGTCCCAATCCCAGAAGAGCCCTGGATCCCAGCGTCTCAGAGCCTCCCAGGGTTTGGAGCACCTGGGACGCTGGGGGGTCCAGGGGCTCTCCTGAGGCTGGGACAGTAGCAGCCAGGCTGGCTGGGTCTCAGGGCTCTTTGGGGTCAGGACAGTGGAGTCTGGGGGTTCTGAGACACCGGAATCCAGGCTCCCAGAGCCACTGAGCTAGCTCCAAAGAGCCCCAGGATCCCACCAATCCATCCTCGGGAAGCCCCTCACCGTCCTAGACCCAAAGAACCCCGGGACTTGGCCATCCTGGCCGGAGAGCCCCCAGAGCCCGGAGTCCAGAGCCCCCTGTGTGCTGCTCTTGAGAAGCGAGCCCCGGGACCCTCGGCCCGAGTCAGAGGCGTCCGGGATTACAGGAACTGGGGCAGCCGCGTACCGGACAGCGAACTCGGCCGGAGGCGGGGGCGGATCCATCCTCCTCCTCCTCCTCCTCCTCCATTCCCGGGATGGGATATTGAGATTGATTGGGGGAAGGCGGGGGGAGGAGGGGGGGACGGGCAGCGCTCACCGTCGTTCCCGTGAAGTTTAGCAGCGTCGACCCAATGGCTCCAGGGCTGCCCCAGCATCGCTTCGGGGCTGGGCAAGGACCTGCGCTCCCCGACGGCCGCCATGGCCGCGGTGGCGGTGGTGGTGGTGGTGGTGGTGGCGGCGGGGCCGGCGCCTCCGCCTCCTCCTCCTCCTCCGCCTCCTCCTCCTCCGCCTCCCTCGCCGTGGCGGGGCCGGCGCTGCCGCTGCCTGGCGGCCGCCGCGCTGCGCTGCTCCCTCCTGACGTCACCCGCGGCCCGCGCCGACATTCTTTCCGCTGCTGCGATGTAACGAGAGCGAGTCAGCGGCCGCTTAAGGTGGCGCCGCGGGAGAAACCAAGCGCCTGTCACAGCGCCCTCCTCCAAAACCCTTCGGAAGATGGGGGGGGGGGGGGGGGGGGGATCGACTCACCTCTGCCTTCTCATTTTTGCGCGGGGTGGGGGAGCTCCTTTCC